>CM046342.1:6210235-6806564 GCA_025403435.1 Artocarpus heterophyllus
ATATAAGTTGTTGGTCATTGAATTTTGTAAATGCTAAGAAGTACAATGTAGCATTCATAGGATTTATGTGTGTCCATCATTCTTTACCCTCAAGAATTTTACGTGAGAATTTGCTGAATTAATACATTTTCTAAGATTTCAGGCAACAAGGTTCAACGATGAAAGCAGCGAGTTTGATGTTCTTGTGGCTAGTGATGCTGTTGGGATGGGCCTTAACCTGAATATCTCAAGGATAATATTTTCAACAATGACGAAATTTGATGGTGTTGAGGAGCGAGAGCTTACCGTATCGGAGATCAAGCAAATTGCAGGTGCCTTGAATTCCAATTGCTCGGGGAGCTTTTGATATCATATGTAAAGCTTTCTAAATTAGCACAACTATATTAAAATCTTCAAAGATTCAATCCCTGCTCGGAGTTCATATGTTAAAATACAAAAAAAGACTAGTGACATGTAAAAATGTTATAATTGGTTTTTTGGTTCAACAGAGCGTTTATGCAGAAATAGAAATACTGTAATCTATTCAGATTTTAATGGTCTAAAATTTTCTCTGTTATTATCTAGATGCATGTATCTTACCCAGTTTAACTGCTTGACATGGCTCATGGTTTTGCTCATAGGGAGAGCTGGCAGATACGGATCAAAATTTCCTGTTGGTGAAGTGACTTGTATGGATCGCCACTATCTACCTTTGCTTCATTCGTCACTAAAAGCTCCATCCCCAACTTTAGAGGTAAAATTTTGAACTTAGATGGCCTCTTTATGGAACTTGCATTTGTCATTGAGAAGGTAATATTCTTCTCTAGATTTGGTATTTTATAAAAGTGTTTGGTTTTTTTTTTGGAACTTTCGCTAAACTAGTGTGACTATTACAATGCAGAGCGCTGGGTTGTTTCCGACCTTTGACCTCATGCATATGTATTCACGCTTACACCCAAAAAATGGCTTCTTTGAGATTCTGGTATGTTCATTAATCATTTCTTAATTTCTAATTTTTTTGCAAATAAAACTATTATTAGCCTGCCTCCTAAACGCTTAAGCTTTTGGGACAATTGATTAACTAGCATGGTAACAAAGTAGGATAGTTACACTCCAAAATTGTCTTTACGTGTTGGGCCTTGATATATTTTGGCCTTATAATTAAATATTCACATATTGGGCCTTCTAATTAATTTTTACGAGTGTAAGGATATTAAACTTTCTGTTTGTCAAAATGGTAACATACTGAGTTAAATTCCCTTATACCATATGTTGATATCTTATCATTATGGTAGCTCCAGAACGAAATCGTAAATTTACTACTAAGTTGTTGTATCCCTGAAAATTCTATGACAATTAAGCCTTTCTGCGTTATAACACGTGTCCAAATGTTTATGGATATGTTGTCTTCATTTGCTTGGCAGGAACATTTTGTAGAGAACGCCAAACTATCTTCAACTTATTTCATTGCCGATACTGAAGAAATGATGGTACGATGATTTTCGAGATTAGCAGGCTTGATTGCTTACAATTATGAAGATTAGCAGACTTTCATCATTTTCTTTATTCATTTCTTTATTTTTTTTTTCTGCATGGATTTCTTTTGCTTTATTTGTACTCAAACTTGTTCATTTCATTTTGCCTTGATTCAGAAAGTTGCTGCTGTTATTGATCAGCTACCTCTTAGTTTGCAGGATAAGTACCTTTTCTGTAACAGGTAATAAAAAACTTCTTTGAACTCTGTACCATTTATCGTGTTGAACAAGGAAAATAAATACACATATTATATTGCTGTCTCCTTTGAACTCTATTTATGTATTTGGTGTATAAAAGTTTGGTTGGCATAGGAAATTCAGTTAATCTTTTTCCTTTTGTTCTCTTTGATAACTTAGTTGGGTCAAGACACACTAATGTTTGTAATGTGCAGCCCAGTTGACATGGATGATGCAATTTCAGCTGAGGGTCTTACACAGGTAAGATGAGAGTGAGTGCCTTTCTTCAGTCAAATATTAATTTTAAATATAGAAATTTACACAGGCTGATCTATGATGTTCAGTTTGCGGAAAATTATGCAAAACGGGGTATTGTTCGGCTTCGAGAAATTTTCACACCAGATATGCTTGAGGTCCCAAAATCACAAACTGAACTCAAGGAACTAGAATCCATTCACAAGGTAATATTAGAAAAAAGGAGTGGGGTTTCATCTGGTCAAGGATGCGGTAACCTTTCTGCTGCAGCATATTAGTAACCTTGCATTCTACTTAGAGTACCTTCATAGTATATTCTTCTTTTAGAATCCCAGAGCATTTCGAGATCAACACTTGTCTAACTGTTTCCTGTAAGAAATCATGTGCTCCCTCACTGGGTTAAGTTCTCCTAAACTTCGTCTTTTTGTTACATGTACTGAAGGTGTTGGATCTCTATGTTTGGTTGAGTTTCCGGTTGGAGAGCTCTTTCCCTGACCGCGAGGTGGCTTCAACACAGAAAACCATCTGCAGCTCGTAAGTAGAAAATACACTCTGGACAACAGAGAGGGACCATTTGGCATGACTTCTATTATTCGGTTATTGGTTTTGGTATCTAATTCGGTCTATACAACTCGCAGGCTGATCGAGGAGTTTCTGGAAAGATTTGGATGGGAGAGGCCAAAGTTCAACATACACAAATTGTCGTCTGTATCCGAAAGGTTAAAACGTTTAAGGCAACGTTCAAGACCATAAAATTGCCTTTCGTTCTTGTTATTCCAAAGGATAGAGGATTTTTACGAGACGAGCTTTTTGGTCTCATCATTTTATTAGTGATTTATTCATGTAATTTATGCAAAAGGGGAATTTTTGTACAGAACAGAGTATTTACTAGTAGGGGCTCTAAGCTGGTGCTCCTATCTACTCTTTGGTAGTAACTCACCAAGCTTGTGTATCTTCTGATGAAACAATATTTTATGTATTTTTTTATTTACCAATTCAGGGGAAAAAAATAAACTAACTAGTTCATTTTGAATCAGTGTCGTTGCTATTGTGTTGCTGGAAAGGCTGAAAATATTTTCCATATTTCTGATATTTCTGCAATATTTCCATAAAATGACAGATGCTGATTTTTTTCTTGTTCTTTTTAAGAACAAAAATAAGTATGAATCAAAGGCTTTCACGTTAAAGTGATGATTATTCTTCCTGAAAGTTCCCAATATTTTCTGATGTTTTTCAATATTTCAGTCGATATCTCCGTATAACTGGTGCGCTTCTTTGAGCCCAATCCGGAGGTGATTACCACCGGAAGGAAGGAGCTAGAAGCGAAAAAGAGGTATACACTGGAGGTTTGTAACTCAGAGAAGAGAGAAGTATCAATATTATTAAGTTGAGAGAAAGAGACGGACCAATATTTTTACAAATACCGATGTTTTCATGCTGGTACAACATTCATCTACATACAAAGCTCAAAGCTTGGTAGTTTTAAGCTGGTCAGAGAATGATCTAAACGAACCTATCTAAGAATTAATTTAAAGACAATGCTAGTATTTCCTCAAGGAAGCTAAAGTTCTCATGTTGATCGTCCAAAACAAGAATTTAAACTTTTTTCAAAACAGATTAGTTTAAGATGCAAATATTCATTTGGAACCAAAAGAAACCTTAAGAATTAGGGAATTTAAATGTCGCAAGTTGGAAGATCACTAACAAAGCAACCCCTCCTTTGCTTGTAACATCAACTTCTCAATGTTTATCTTAGCTTCCACCATATTTCTGGCCTCAAGTTGCTTTATTAACCTCTTATACGGGCTGTCCTGTGGAACCATTCCCTTGGAAACCATTTCCGCAAAGAAAGAGCAAGCATGTTCAACTTTCCCGCTCTTGCAAAGGCCGGTTATTAGGAGCGAATATGTCCCGACATCGATGCTCACGTTATTGTTAAACATGTGATTTAGCAGAAAGTAAAGCACCTTCATCCACTTCTTCTTGCAGCACATCTTTAACAACGGCGCATAAGTCTCAAGATCTGGTTTGCACGACTCTTCTTCCATTTTCTTAAGCAACTTCAGAGCTTCCTCTTCTAGTGAATGGTCGCAAGCACAAGAAATCATGGTCCTATATGTTAACACGTTCCGAGTAACTCCTTGCTTCGGCATGTCCTCAAACGCTTCGTGGGCATCCTTTAACCTTCCTGCTTTGCCAAGTATGAAAATCAGAGAGTTGTAGAAAGATGCATCGGGAACACAATTACTGTCTCTCATTTTTTCATAAATCCCCAAAGCTTCATTTACTTGCTTTGCCTTCCCCAAAGCATGCATTACAATCTTGTATGTGACAACACTAGGCATGCAACCTTTGTCCTTCATTTTGTCTAAAAGGGCATAAACTTTCTGAAAATCCTTGTCATGGCAGTATGCATCGATCAAGCAAGTATGGGAAAACTTATCGGGTTCAAACCCATGTTTCTCCATGTCCTCCATTGTCTTCCTAGCATTGTCCAATTGCCTAGCTTTGCACCACCCGTTTATCAAAATGTTGAAGCTTTGATCATTCACGGGCATTGATTTCTTAAACTCCAAGAAAACTTCATGGGCATGCTCAACGCCGTTCTCCTTGGCCAATGCTCCCATAAGATTGTTCAACGCGGTGGTGTCCTTGCTCAAACCGAATCTCTCAATTCTTCGAAAGACGTCTATTGCCTCCTTATACATATGAGCTCTTGCAAGTCTCCTCATGGCCTTGGTCATTGTGATCAATGAAATATACCCTCTCAAATTGTTCATTTCCTCAATTAGCTCCCACATAAGCTGGAACTTCTTTGCTTTGCCTAAGATATCAACCATAAAGTCATATAATACAGGGGAATGCTTGTAACCTGTTTGTGCTCTTGCCCATTTAAAAACCCCGAAAGCCGGGACCCAATCATGGCTAAATCTCTCTAAAAGCTGTTCCATTGTATTCTCTGATATACTCAAACCACACCCATGAAGAGCTTGAGCTGCTTCTTCTGGCGACGAAAACCTGTTCTTTAGAATTTTACTGATCTTATCGACATCTGACTCAGTAGTTTCATCTAGAAACTGTTGAAGAGCTTTATGGGGGTCATCAAGCCTCCGATTCTCAATCCAACTGGCAAGAGAAGGGATAACAAAATCATCATCTCCATAAGCACTTGCAGGATTGACGACTTTGGCCCAACTCGGGAGCTCGGGCGATTCCATAACTTGGGTCGACTCAATCTCGGTGCATAGCGGGGTAAATAAGAGGTAGCGCAAAGCATTGACATTGGTTTTTGAGATGGAAAAATGCCTAGCAGTCTGCAATTTTGAGAGCATCTTTTGTTAAGCCTGTAGTTTGTTGTTTGTCCAACTGGGTCAGAATTGATTGTTTTGGTTGTTATAATGAACACCAAGAATCCAACTCAGAACTTTGGGTATAATTCAAATATCATAAGAATAAGAAGAAACAAGGTTTTGATATTGATTACCTTAACCGCGTCGAAGTGGGAAAGAAGTCGCAGTATCACTTTTGAGAGCTTTTCTTTTCGTTTTTGCCCGAAGGGAATACCGCCATTTCTTTTTCTTTCAACCTTTTCTGTCTTGTTATTCGATTTTTAATCTTGACCGTAGGTTTGCGGGTCTTTTGTTCACAATCCAACGGTCCATGTCACTCCATAGTGCTCTTCCTCGTTTCTTCTTCTATAAAAAAAACTCAAATGGAAGCTCACATATATTTCAAAGGAAAAAGAAAAAACTGATAAACCCCTCATACGCCTGAGAATTTCAGTGTTTGGATTTTGCAGAAGAAAATTTTTATCCGAATTAATCACAATTCCACATCTCCAACATATTACCAGATAATTAGGGGAAAGAACTGAAATTGGTTTTCGGTAAAGAGTCCACACTTGCAGGTCTGTTTTTCTTTCTTTTCTTTCTTTTTTTTTTTTGTGTTAAGGAAAAAATTATCACTTTGTTATCAGTTTTTGAAGAACATTTTGGATATAAAATCACTTCTTCAAACAATTTTTAGAGCCCGGGACAAAAATAATTCCATGTTAAGTGTTTTAATGATTGTTATGCATGTTACTTGTACGAGGAAGTTAAACCAAGTTTGAGCTTGTGGGTTATCTGATTTTCCCCTTAACAGGAAAAAAAAATAAAAAATACTTTACATTTTTCACTGATTTGCTTGTTGTATTATCCAAATTCCTTTGTGGGCATTGTCGTGCACGTTTGTTATTCATGTTATTGCATGCCCTTTTTCAAAAACGTTTCCTTTTAGTCGAACCAATATTTTGTAGTTTATTTGTTTCTCTTATTGTGTATTTATTTATTAGGAAAATAACCTTTTGTGTTTCTCTTTATTAGCTGCTCTTAACGTGTATGTAGATTTATTAGTTATTAAGTATGAATCATAGTTAAAATAGCATGTAAGTATTCTATTTTACATATTCTGTGCTTCAGATACTCTATCTCTAGCAAGATGACTGGCCATCCATAGGATCAATTTCACGGACAATACCTTCTTTTTTTCTTTTTTTTTGTGTTTGATGATTTGGTATCAAGACATTATCATCTTTATTTACTACTCTTAACGTGTATGTAGCTTGTGCGAAATATCATATAACAATGGCAACTTCTTGTTCACAGTTGTTTCCCTTTTACCAGCTCTCCCATAGTTAGATTGCTGTGATTTTTCTTCCCAGCTTTACTGTATTTGTACACCATGAAGAGGGCAATGCAATGGAAGGAGCAGGTTGATGTCATATCGTCGGATGAATCTTCTTCGTCAGACTCGGAGATTGAAGTCCATGGTTCACATTCTGGCAAGCAGCTGTTTACCAATGATGCAACTGAACAACCAACCAACAATATATTTGCTCAGCCTCTCAAAGACATAACATCCGAAGGTATTCGCAGTTTTGAGAATTGGAACCTTGTTTTAGTGAAGCTGGTGAATATTTTTGACATGGAGCAAACTATCTACATTGCTTCATAATGAAATGGGAATAAAAACCTACTTTATATATTGAATTTGCTATAGCTTCAACCATAGTTTTTATACTTCTTTGTATCTCTGACTTTCATATAACAAGCATATGACTCTGCTATCTAGGAGTATGTTTTTAGGGTTATTTTCGCTAATGGCTTCCGAGGATACACTCATGTCTCACTCTTCCCCCCGTTAGGGGAAGTGGGAGAGTTGAGTTTTTTTATTACTGCTACTCTATTACCATTTAAACCTGCTTACAACTCTTAACATGTCCTGCTCATGTGCGTTTCCAATTCAAAATCGAATTATAGAATTCGTGAATGTTATTGTGTGGCTTTGGCTACTTTTTGACCGACTTGAATGCTAGTTACATTTAATAGGCTGACTAAGACTTACTACTCTTTGTCTAAACCTAAACATGCTTATATCTTCAGGTGCATTGATCAAACGAGCTGAGCTGTATCAGGAATACATGAAGCAAATTCCAATACCAACTCATCGTGGCTCTGTCATCCCATTTACCTCATGGATGGGATTGGGCAAATCTATCAAGCAGATGTATGGGCAACCTCTGCATTACCTCACCAATGTTCAGTTAAAGCATTGGGATCAACTGAGGATTGGCAGTGAGGACGAAGATAGACCGTTGGATACCATCATTCACCCTTCTAAAGCAGAAGCAACCATCTGGCTTCTCGAAGAAGTCCACCGGCGAACAACATCCCATTACCATATCGCTAAACTCTGGCTTTCGGATGCAATGCACCATGCATTTGTTGACTCTATTTTCCCGCAACTGTGAAAAATACCATCCATGTAGTTTTAACTTGCCCTTATTAGTATAATGTTGTTCTGGTTTTGCCCTTTAGTTTACAGATTAGGCTTGGAACCTTTTTATCTAGTTTAGAATGAAATACAAGTGAATGTTCTTCAGTCATTCTTTTTTCTTTTCTTTAGTCTGCTTCTCACAAGCTTTTCGTGCGTTATCTGTCTAATTGCCCAGGAGGCAACATCTGTGCTTACTTTTGGTCGAGATTTGCTATCAATTAAACTGTGCCCAAGATTGTTGGTCATTTTGTTAAGCAATTGTCATCATTTTTTTATGAAAATATATGCTGTAATTGGAATGTCTCTTAGTATTGTTTTTCTTTCTATACTGTTTTGATTCTATTAGAGGCAACAAATGATTTTGGGACCTAAAACACTATTCCAAAACCTCATTTGCATGGAGATGTATTCGTTTGCAAAACAACAATGGGGCGAGTTATTTACAAACCAACTATACTTTGTTCTCTCACCAGTAGTCGCTACATGAGCATAGCCCCTGCCTGAAAAAATGAAATCTATGGTTATCCCGAATGACTATTTCCCGGTCATATATGCGCGAAACTAGTTTAGCAAATGAGTGGCAATCAGAGCATATTCTAAGGTTTTTGACAACACGAATTGGCATCCCTTGACCAGTGCTGATGAGCCCAAAAGCTATAGCCAGTTTCTCACTATGCCGGCTGAGAAAGTACTCTTTCTCATGCTCATCCACATCAAGCAGAACATTGGCCAAATCAGGAACATGACCAGCATCTCTAATCCTGCAGTTTATTTGTTCCAGCATCGAGGAGATTTGGCTCTGCTTTGGGTGACTATCATCACCACATGTGAACTCATTAATCGTCCCATCGACCTCTATTAAGCTTGTCCCAGGCACTTTACTGATCCCCTTTTCCTTCAAATGCAGCCTCACTTTTGCAACATCACTCCATTTCCCAGCGGACGCGTAAATGTTTGATAGAAGAACGTGAATCCCACTCTTCTCGGAAGCCAACTCTTTTACCCTTTCAGCTGCATATGCCGCCATTTCGATGTTGTTATGGGTCCGACAAGCAGCCAAGAAAGAGCCCCATATCACATCATTGGGCTCCATTGGCATGCTCTTTATCAGATCACTAGCTTCCCTTAACATCCCAGCTCTACCTAGTAGATCAACCATGCAACCATAATGAACGATATCTGGAGAGACTCCATGGACTTCCTTCATTGACTCAAAAAGTTTTTGGCCTTTCTCCACTGACCCGCCATGACTGAATGCTGTTAGTAACGCCACAAAAACCACTCCATCTGGTTTCACCCCTTGGCTAAGCATCTCGTCAAAGAGCAACATAGCTCGATCCCCATTTCCTTCCATTGCCATTGCTCCGATTGCTGCAGTCCAAGCAGAAACGTCTCTTCTTGGCATGCTATTGAATACTTGCATTGCGTTTGAGGATCACCACACCTAGCAAACATGTCGACTAAGGCTGTCCCCAGCTGCAGATCACATTGGATTTCGTTCCTTTTAATATAAGCATGTACCCATTTTGCAAGATCAAGAGCTCCTAGAGAACCACATGCAGATGCCACCTCCACCATGGTCACCCTATCCGCTTTCATGCCCTTACTCTGCATATCTCGGAAGAGTTCAATTGCTTCCTCAAACATACTTTCTTCTACAAGAGCACCAATCATGGTGTTCCAAGAGACGAGATCACTCTCTGGCATCTTGTTAAATGTCCTCCAAGCCGATTTGACATCCCCATTTCTGATAAATCCGGCAACCAACGAGTTCCATGAAACTACAGACTTCTTCGGCATACGATCAAAAATATTACATGCTACCCCTTGCTTGCCAAACCTCATATACATGTCAATCATGGCATTAGAAATATTCTCAAAACGTTCTAGCCCATTCCTTAAAGCATAAGTGTGGCAGCACCTTCCAGAAACACTATCACCTAACTGTGAACACGCCGAGATTGCAGACAACAATGTCACCCTATCAGGTTCCGGACCCCACTGCAGCATTTCACCGAAAATAGAAAGAGCTTCTCTAGCCATTCCCTTATGCACATAGTTTGACATCATTGTGTTACAAAGAACCAAATTCTTGTCCAAACATTCATCAAAAAGCCTCTTCGCATTATCAATAACTCCGCATTTAAGGTACATATCGACCAATGCGTTCACCATAAACGAGTTAAGCTTCACCCCAGACTCCTCGACATAAGCGCGTATCTTCTCCCCTAATTCAAGGTCACTCAGCTTCGCACAGGCGGATATCGTGCACACCATCGTCACTGCATTGGGCTCAACACCCACCGCCACCATCTCAAAAAACAACGAAACCGCCTCCCTCGGCAACTCCCGCCGCGCGTAACCGCAAATCATACTAGTCCACGACACGACATTTCTATCAGGCATTTCGTCAAACACCTTCCGCGCATCATCCAGCTGCCCACATTCCGAGTAAAAATGAATCAACGAATTCCTTATAAACAAATCTCCTTCCAAACCCATCTTAACAACCACTCCATGTAGCTGAACTCCCTCATGTTTCGCCTCGGTTTTCGCGCAGCCGCTAAGAACAAACGGAAACGTGTACTTATCAGGCACAATTCCCAACACGACCATCTGAACATATACCAAAACAGCCTCAAAACCAAGCCCAGCAGAAGAGTAACCTCTCATAAGAGAATTATACATAAACAAAGTCCCATTACTCTCTTCATCTTCCTTAAAGAACTCGAAAGCTCTGCGGGCGTAATCCAAGCTTTCGGAGGTGCCCATTTCGGCGCACTTCACGAGGAGCTCGGTCATGGAAGAGAGAGTGTGGTTGAGGCCTCTTTTCGTGATGTTGCAGTGTGATTGCTTGAGCTCGTCCATGGTTTTGCAGTTTCGAAATGACGAACCGTTTAGAGGAGACGAAGTGTCGTTGGGAATAAGTTTGTTGGGTTTGGTTTTGCTGCTTCTTTCGGGAGTTATGGAGATTGGAGAGGCAGAGACTAGAGGAGAGAGAGGAAGAGTCGCTGCCATTGTTGTGGAACTCCTAAGCTCATACGATGCTCCAAAATTGTGTTCGTCATGTGGCATATATTTTCCCGTAGACGATGGATTACAAAAACGACAACATTAGAAGCAAACGCAAGGAATGTGGATAGAGTAAAGCTTAAAATACGACTGCAATGAAAACGACATCTTAGTCTATGTCAGCAGCACTGAAGAATACGACTTAAACTTGTAATAAACGACAAGTTTCTGGAAAACGACAACTGTTTTACCCCATCGCAATTTATTTTGGCCCTTCAACTTCGAAGCATTAAATTACATCTGAACAATGTTTCTTGTTCTTGGGAGATTTAAATAAATAACATTTTTACAGCAATAAAAATATCCATGACACTTGTTCCTATAACCCATGAAGGAATAAAGTATAGATATAACACCTGTTTTATGACCTATCATGCAAGGTGGCCCATGTAGGTTTGACGCGTTACATCCGATCTAAAAAATGAAGACAGTGTCCGCGGTGACTAGTTGTCCTTTTTTTGACCTTTTTTACAATAAACTGTTTTACACATCAGTATGTAGAATTTGTAGTCCACAACAATATGTTGAATCTGATTCACTGGAACATATTCAAGCCATCAACTCCTACTTTCAGGATTTTCAGAATTTATCATCCGGAGCATGAAATACTGTGACACTCGTTATTCTCTTAAGGGTATTAAGATAATTAGATTAATTTTTAGTATATAAAAAAAAATTAAAAAATCTCTCATAATTCGAAACTCTCTCACTCTCCTCAAATATCGTCCGAGATTCCGGCATCCGTTTTCGACACCTCCCGCACCAATGGAAAGCTCTCGACGAGCTGAGTCCAACGAGGTGCCGCGCCGCCCAAAACGCCGCCGGAGGAGACCACACACTCCGCCCAAAGTGGCGGCGAAACCCATTTCTTTCTGACGAGATATCTTCGCTGTCCGAAGTCCGATCGACGTGATTCTTGTTCCTACACGACCACCGTGATGAGAGGAACAAAACCCACCCTTGGTGGCAGCTCAACAACCGCCGGATTGCTCCGCCCGCCTATTGCCGCCGTGCGCCGCCGCCCCCATGGTGGAACTTCGTCTTGCCGGAGGAGGTGGCCGACACCACCCCCCCAATGGGTTCAGAGGATCAAGGGGAGTAAAACCCCTCAATCGATTGCACAGAAGGAGCCCGTTTCGTCAGAAAACGGCCAACGCCGCCGTCAACCGCTGCGGGAGCCTCGGTTTTTGCTCTTCCCAGCCACGTTTCTTCAAATTGGATGAGGGGAAATGCTCGTAGAACCATGGGTAGCAAAAGCCCTCAGCCAATTTCGGGTTTCCATCGTCGGAAAGCCATCATCGGAGCCTCCATTTTTGCTATCAATGTCGAGCTCCGACCCACTATGTTAGAGGCAGAATTAGGTGAAATTGACACCACCATTGGACTCAGAAAGGTCGATTTAGGGGGGGTAGGCCCGAGCCCAGCTGCCAACGGACCCCGAATGACGCCGGTCAACGGCGGTCAAAGTCGGTCAACGGCGACTTTGGATTTTTGTGATCTGGACCTCCGATCGACTATCCGAGACCTCCTCCTGACTCGTTTCGATGCTCTGGATGCAATGGTGACCTCCGTTCGAGCAAATTCCACTTCGATGAAAATCATCTGGTACCGACTGCACGCGGATCGAGGCGATTCAAACAGCAGTATCGGAGTCCAGAATGACGTTTTCAAGAATGTATGATCTCCAGGAAGCATTCCTAGCCATTCATAGTCGCTCGAGGAGCACTACAGAGGATGCTTCGTAGATACAGCGAGATACAACTGGATCTGTTTTGCTTGGAGTTCAAGATCAAGGGAGTATGGAGCTAACGTTAATTGATTCCAGGATTAAGAGATTGTTGATAAGCTTGAAAGGTAGGGATTCTATTACTCATCTTTTGTGAGGTTTTTGGTAAATTAAATTTGATTGTTTTATGTTGTAAAATATGTATATTGTATAGCGATAAATATAATGATTTGACATATGTTATAAATTGAGAAGCATGGTTAGGAAATTGACTCTATAAATATAAATTGAATACAAAGGAATAGTGAGATGTAAAAAGGGCGACGGTTACGTCCTTGGGCACGAATACCCTAAAAGGAAAAATAGGGGGAATGTGATGACGCTTCCTTGGGTTGAAAGTCCCAGAACACACTGTACAGGAATCGACTTGGTGAGGACTCAGGGCTTGATGTCCCCTCACCTGAACACCCTTGGAATGTTTATAGGGTGATCAAGTGCGTCCATTTGGGTTTGATGAGTTGAGTGATACTCTATTTAACATGGATACCTAGGAACAATGATGATTGGTAATATTTGTATAAATGTGTAATTATGACACTTGGTAATGATTAACTACGGTATCCATAAGATGTGATCATAATAAACCTCATAATCTGGAATATGATGTAACTTACTAACCATGCAGGTTTTAATGTGGTAATGATAAAAACCTAAAGGTGAGTAATGGCTTTCTCTACTGAGCATAGTGTCGCTCATTCCCTTATATTTTTATCTTTTCAGGACTCACTAAGTGTGAGGTGGCTACGAGAAATATAGTTGAGGAAGTGATGTAGCTATATTACATTGGGACTGCTTCAATTGTTGAGAATGTTCTTCATGATAATGTAAGCATCAATTGTTACTTTCTGTGACTGTATTACAGTGCGTTGATGGTTAAAATAATGATGACAGTTTATAATATTAAATTTAAGGTGCTACATTAAACTGTGGTTTAATTGTTGTTTATATTTTTATTTTTGATTTGAAAGTTTTCATTTAAGCCCCGGGTAAATTTTATTTTTAAGATTTTATTTTAATTTTGATTTTTATTTTAATTTATTAAAAACTGCTAACCCCCATATAGGGGCGTTACAGAATTTTTGGTATCAGAGTCTAGGTTCGGTTAACCTAGGGAGTGTAGCACCACTTTAAAAAAATATATTTTTGAGATGGTTTTGAAGCTGAATTTTCATTGTCATCATCAAAATGAACCTTCACATTGATTTATACAGTTTAGAATGATGTAACATGGAAAGGCCATAGAATGAAAATACTAATGGTTATATGAGTACAATAATTATATAGAAGGAAAGTATTAATAGTTATGAGGGAATGATAATTATATGGAATGAGTTTATAAGTAGAATGCTTATGAGAGATTCGTATAATATTAGGATCTATAAGCATATCTAATTCGTATAAACGATGAGAAATTCGTGTAGATACGAGGATTTAAGAGCCTTTTGTCTCGTGAAAAATAATAAAAAAATATAAGGCTTGATTTATTGATTTTAAAGTTTGGCATAGATATGCCAAATTTTTCGTAATTGATTCAAACCTAAGTAATGATTATGTGTGGATTCGGTGGAGTACATAAGTGTCAATATCTTTTCTTAAAAGTTTTATTTATTTGAGGAATATGAGATAAGTTGGGAACCTATGGTATTGAATCTTGAGAGAGATAAACGTTAGACTTTTGGTCTGTTGAGACTGTGTAAAGGCAAGAATGCATGAATCTCAAAGTTGGAATATTTTGTTACGTACATTGTATTTAAGTATATCAGTGAATCTTTATGAATAGATGCAATATAAAAAAATGACCAATAGGAGTTTCCTTAAGTAAATCATAATACTTAAGGCACTTATAATAATTTTGGATAATTACGATAAAATGTTTAAGTTTTAGATGTTTAGATGTGAATCTTTTGGTTACCTACGGTTTTGTTATATGAGGAAATTAGATATTGTATAAGTAGAATTGTGGGGATTGTAGATGTTCTTAAGTAGTAACATCAAGTGTCTTTGTTCATTGATATGGTCTACGTTGAAAGACGTAAATCGTATTGATTTCAAGGTTAGTCACATTTTAAACCTTGGTAGTAATGATGATGAATCCATTGATAGATGTTGAGTATTATCAATAACATATGGGTGTATGCATTGTTCAATAAGGTTTTGATTAAAACAAAATTAATTGAGTTGCTTGAAGATTATGTTGTTATGAAATGATTTTAAATACCATTCAGGAAGATCCTTGATTGTCGTTAAATTAGATTTGTTGTTCATAGTTAACTTATCTATAGTGGACTTTGAATTGGGTTTAAGATTTATACAAATTGGTTTACAATTTTATGTTTGTTATTTAACTCGTTCTAAATGTGTTAAGGCCCGAAACAACCTGACCCTTTTCAACTTAGAACATTTGGGCCTAGTCCAAATCTTAAATCAGTTTGATTCACACTGTCTCTCCCACGTGGTCTCTATACGTGTCATATACAGTGGTTTAATCATTGTTTACATATACGTTTACTATGCATAGGAGCTTATTTCTCCGAGCTCAATTTTTCTCTCTTAATTTGTTATTTTCTCTCTAAATCGCAAATCCTCTTCTTTTTCATTAAAAATTCTTCTTTTCCTCTAAAAGAAGAAGGAATTCTAGGATTCTGCAATTTACTATCTTAATTTTTCCTTTCTATTTACTCTTCTTTCATCTAATCATGGACCCAAAGTACCAACACATGAGAAAGTATTTCCCATCACTCTCCCAAAAGATTCTCAGAAAGAAATATAAGGCTAGAATTACTCGGTTGTAGATTCTTATGCGTTTTGGCATCCCTTGTGATGTGAGAATGTTGATAGAGGGGAAGATCCGTCCGAGTGACTTCAGTCAAGATGTCGGTTTACCAGGAACGGGTACCAGTTGTAGTGCAATGAAAAGAAGAGCCCGTGCCATCGTGGTCGCTTGTAACAAATGTGGAAGACAAAATTATAATGGTACATGTACTTCACCTGATTATATGTCTACGAATAGAGAGGATAAAATAAGGTTTTGTAGGGATGGACTTTCAAATGAGAACTTGGATAGCATCCATCCTCCTCTTCACGGTCACCCTAGTGGATATGTTCAAGGAGCTATTTTTAAACTCTGGCCCAAATTTTATGCAGAAAGACAACGCCTCAGGAATATGGTATTTTTAGATCCTGTTTGCCAAGCCATAAGAAAACTGGATGGAGAATAAGTCATCGCTCTATAAAGGTTATTTAGTCTTTGCTTATTTGAAGCAGTTTTAGCTGATGTTCAACAGTTTGTGTTTTTCTTTTACTCAGAATATTTACTTTTGTGTTTGAAATAATTATGATTATTAGATTGACACAGTAAGTGTTAATATCTCATTTAATTTATGGTTTTCTTAAATATATATATATATATATAATAAAATATATTATCTTATCAGACACGTCACATACGACACAGTAACATGTTTGAATTTTGAAAAACTTATCCAGATATTTCAAGATTTGTGTCTCAAATTTCAAAAGTTTTACAGTATTTGTCGTTTATATTAAATTTCTAGACTTGGTGTATATTCGTCAAAAAGTCTACAGTTGTGTCAAGAGGGTCTTCTGTCAAATTGTTCTCAATTGTCAAAAGTTATACAATTAGAGTCTAATCTTTTTCAAAAAGTGAATCAGATTTTCTGTAAACTATCAATCACCTTATCTTACTTTCTTATCCGCACAAGATTTTGTTTAAATCTTTAGATTACCTTTTCATTACATACTCGTCTATCTCTTTAGCCCTTTTTGTGTATTTCTCATCTTTAAAATCTCATGTAGAACCCGAAGTCTAAGTGGAGCAGACATTAAGCAACCACTTATATAAACCAAATATGTCTACCTCCCAGTCCACGAAGAAAATAAAGAATGTCTGTGTCTTTTGTGGTTCCAGCCTTGGAAAAGATAAAGCTTATTTAGAAGCTGCAAATCACTTAGGGCAAGTCCTAGCACGCAAGAAGATTAACATAATCTATGGGGGTGGTAGTATAAAAATGATGGAAAATATGGCGCTAGCAGCTAGGTCTAGCGACGCTACAGTTGTAAGAATTTGGCCTCATATTCCAGTTGAAGGAAACCTTTATAAGGAAGCCATAGGTAATGAAGAAGGAGTCAGGAGTATCCCTAGAAATTTTAAAGACATAATCTATAATTCTGATGCTTTTATAGCATTACCTGATGGTCTAGGTACTCTTGAGGAAATATTCGTAGTCGCTTGTGGGCAATTGTTGGGCTTTTATTCCAAACCTTTGGGACTACCGAATGTAAATGGTTTTTATGACGATCTTTTGAAATTTCTAGATTACGCTGTGGAAGAAAACATCACTACAGAGTCGGAGAGACAAATCTTTGTTAGTGCTTCAACAGTTGAGGAATTGATAGATAAAATGCAAATCATACATCCAGAATCCGACACTGCAACATCCAAGCTTGAATGGGAAAGGGAAAGCCGGGAGCGGCCAATTGATTTGAATCTCCATCTGTAATCTTTTGGTTTTATCTATGGCATGTAGGCATGTGTGTCCGTATTTCGTGTGTTACGAATAACCGTTTACTTTGTATTCTGTGTTTTTTGTGGTACGTCGTTGTTAAATCTTTTAGATTCATTGAGCCTAATGCCGGGATGGCTGGATACGGAGTACTTGATGCTCTCGAAACGCATCCTTCTTAAGGTCCGATCTTTTGTTTATCGATGTTTTTGTATCCTCTAAGCATGCATGATATGGATAGCTGGTATACGGAGTGCCTTGTACTCTCGAAACGTATCCGTATCATGTTTGTAATGTGTAATATTCTGTTAATATTATGTGGAAGTACCAAAGTCAGTTATGGGGATATTCCATATGAAATATGAGTATATTATTTGGATTGAATGTTTGTGTCATGAGGATAGTTGTTTAATGAAAAATATGTCGGGTTTGTCTGCAACTCTGAGATTCTGTTTAATATCTCTATGAATAAGTTTAATGTATGGTTTTGAATAAAAGTGTTTGCGATATATGTTTTATGATTATGTTTTAGTTTATTAGTTGAGGTATGAAATCAAATATATTTGACTTTTCCTTACTCAAAAAGGAAAAGGAACCTAAAGATGAAGTATATAAAATTTCTCTGGCAATCTCCTTAAATGTGATTGTAAATCACAGTCCATGGACAATGAAGGACTGGAACCATGGTATGGTAAATATGTATGCCTGATCAGATTCTTAGACTATTATACGGTGTTATAAGTTAAAACTTGTCAGAAATACTCTCATTGAGGGATTTAGAATTTAGAGTAAGATTTATTATGCAAGTAAATAAGTGGAGATACGATAACTTAAATTTGAAAGATAAACAACATTAACTGTTTAGACTCGGAATTCGAATCATAATGGAATCAAAATTTTTACTAGTATTACTAGAATTGAAATTTCGAGGACGAAATTTCTTTAAGGGGGGTAGAGCTGTGACACCCGTTATTCTCCTAAGGGTATTAAGGTAATTAGATTAATTTTTAGTATATAAAAAAAAAAACAGAAAATCTCTCATAATTCAAAACTCTCTCACTCTCCTCAAATATCGTTCGAGATTTCGGCATCCGTTTTCGACACCTCCCGCACCAATGGAAAGCTCTCGACGAGCTGAATCCAACGAGGTGCCGCGCCGCCCAAAACGCCGCCGGAGGAGACCACACACGCCGCCCAAAGTGGCGGCGAAACCCATTTCTTTCCGACGAGATATCTTCGCCGTCCGACGTCCGATCGACGTGATTCTTGTTCCTACACGACCACCGTGATGAGAGGAACAAAACCCACCCTTGGTGGCAGCTCAACAACCGCCGGATTGCTCCGCCCGCCTATTGCCGCCTGCGCCGCCACCCCCATGGTGGAACTTCATCTTGCCGGAGGAGGTGGCCGACACCACCCCTCCCAATGAGTTCAGAGGATCAAGGAGAGTAAAACCCCTCAATCGATTGCACAAAAGGAGCCCGTTTCGCCGGGAAAACGGCCAACGCCGCCGTCAACCGCCGCGGGAGCCTCGGTTTTTGCTCTTCCCAGCCACGTTTCTTCAAATTGGATGAGGGGAAATGCTCGTAGGAGCATGGGTAACAAAAGCCCTCAGCCAATTTCGGCTTTCCATCGCTGGAAAGCCATCATCGGAGCCTCCATTTTTGCCATCAATGTCGAGCTCGGACCCACTATGTTAGAGGCGGAATTAGGTGAAATTGACACCGCCATTGGACTCAAAAAGGTCGATTTAGGGGGGGTAGGCCCGAGCCCAGCTGCCAACGGACCCCGAATGACGCCGGTCAACGGCGGTCAAAGTCGGTCAACGGCGACTTTGGATTTTTGTGATCTGGACCTCCGATCGACTATCCGAGACCTCCTCTTGACTCGTTTCGATGCTCTGGATGCAATGGTGACCTTCGTTTGAGCAAATTCCACTCCGATGAAAATCATCCGGTACCGACTGCACGCGGATCGAGGCGATTCAAACAGCAGTATCGGAGTCCAGAATGACGTTTTTAAGAATGTATGATCTCCAGGAAGCATTCCTAACCATTCATAGTCGCTCGAGGAGCACTACAGAGGATGCTTCGTAGATACAGCGAGATACAACTGGATCTGTTTTGCTTGGAGTTCAAGATCAAGGGAGTATGGAGCTAACGTTAATTGATTCCAGGATTAAGAGATTGTTGATAAGCTTGAAAGGTAGGGATTCTATTACTCATCTTTTGTGAGGTTTTTGGTAAATTAAATTTGATTGTTTTATGTTGTAAAATATGTTTATTGTATAGCGATAAATATAATGATTTGACATATGTTATAAATTGAGAAGCATGGTTAGGAAATTGACTCTATAAATATAAATTGCACACAAAGGAATAGTGAGATGTAAAAAGGGCGACGGTTACGTCCTTGGGCACGAATACCCTAAAAGGAAAAATAGGGGGAATGTGATGACGCTTCCTTGGGTTGAAAGTCCCAGAACACACTGTACAGGAATCGACTTGGTGAGGACTCAGGGCTTGATGTCCCCTCACCGGAACACCCTTGGAATGTTTATAGGGTGATCAAGTGCGCCCATTTGGGTTTGATGAGTTGAGTGATAATCTATTTAACATGGATACCTAGGAACAATGATGATTGGTAATATTTGTATAAATGTGTAATTATGACACTTGGTAATGATTAACTACGGTATCCATAAGATGTGATCATAATAAACCTCATAATCTGGAATATGATGTAACTTACTAAACATGCAGGTTTTAATGTGGTAATGATAAAAACCTAAAGGTGAGTAATGGCTTTCTCTACTGAGCATAGTGTCGCTCATTCCCTTATATTTTTATCTTTTCAGGACTCACTAAGTGTGAGGTGGCTACGAGAAATATAGTTGAGGAAGTGATGTAGCTATATTACATTGGGACTGCTTCAATTGTTGAGAATGTTCTTCATGATAATGTAAGCATCAATTGTTACTTTCTGTGACTGTATTACAGTGCGTTGATGGTTAAAATGATGATGACAGTTTAAAATATTAAATTTAAGGTGCTACATTAAACTGTGGTTTAATTGTCGTTTATATTTTTATTTTTTATTTGAAAGTTTTCATTTAAGCCCCGGGTAAATTTTATTTTTAAGATTTTACTTTAATTTTGATTTTTATTTTAATTTATTAAAAACTGCTAACCCCCATATAGGGGCGTTACAAATACCTTTTGTGTTACCAAAATAATGCGCTAAAAATAAAGAACAAAAACATACAAAAAATTTATGTAAAAACGTATAATGGGAAAAAACTACGAATAGAGAAAAAAAATCATTAAACTTGTGAAGATTACAATAGAAGCGTTAGGGAGGCTAAAAACTTGCTAATGATAAAACACTAATGCAATACATCATATATATAGGTGTAGACAAAACTCTATTGGCCCAAAAATATAAACTAAACAGCCCAAAAACATAACGGCCTATACCGCGAGGGTAGAGCCCCCGCACCCTCGGTGAGATCAGTGGTGGGCTACGAAATCGGGCTTATCGGCCAGATTCCTCCACTACCAACATAGATCTCGTGAAAATTCTCACTTTTGTTTTTCATCACAATTATTGTCCCGCGAACTTTTTGGGTCAGACTAAACTGAATTTGGGTCACCATACTCTAACACTTTGAATTGATAGTGATGTAACATTTGAATAGTGTTTAAAAAATTCTTAAACGCAGATACCATTATTCCTTAAAAAAAAAAAAAAAAGAAGAAGAAGAAAGGAAAGTTTTCAGTGAAAAAGAAAAAAAAAAGATAAATTTTTAGTCAACAAGAAAGGTAACTTTGACCTAGAGCTCTGTTTGGTTTTGTTTTAAGAATTTTTAGAAATATTTTTGCTGAGATAAAAATTTTAAAAACACTCTCAACATAATTTTTTTAAAAAATTTATTTTTAAAAATAAAACAATTTTTATCTATTTTAAAAACACTACCAAATAGACGTGTGGTGTTCTTATTCTCTCGAGGAGTTCATATAATACAACAAAAAAAAGGGGCAAAAAAAGAAATAGAAAAAAGGAAAGAAAGAAAAAAAAAAAAAAACTTAGAAAACTAATTTGTGTTTACAGAGAAGTTTTCTGAGAGAGCCATAGGTATGGCCCTTATTGTGTTTGGCGTGGTCCTACAGCATCCACCGAATAAGGAATCTTCGGCCTTTTGCCACTTTCCTACATGCGACACAAAGTCTTCCTCTACCACCCCACTTGATCTCTGCACTAGTAACATTATTACATTTTACAAAATTAATATTATATAAAAACAGTAAATTTGGTAACAGAAGGAAGAAATAAAGGATCAATTTTATCGAGCTCCACAAGTCGCAAAAATAACCCCCACATGCTATATCAAATCACCTGTAAACAATATACATCCCAACAAATAGTGGCCTCGTCCTCACACTAAATGGGCTCTACGCTGCAGGTTTAACATGAGGCCCACATTTTGTGAAGGAAAATGATACTGCCTTATCGGAATAAAAAAGGATTTTTTTTTTCCATAAATAATGACCAACTCAACATTTTTCATACGGTAATGATAGTCATGGTAGAAACTCACAATCCATTGCTTGCTCACAGCATCATAAGTTTCACCGCTGTTGGGATATACCACTATTGGTTTATTAGATACCTGCCAGTTATAGATAGCCAAAGGAAAATAAATTTTAGTATGAAAAATGTTGAGTAAGGGTATTAAACTTATCCTAGAACTAGAAAATCATCTTAATGCTTGACAGAATATTTGTGCATTCTAATTAGCACAATCTGATTAAGGAATACATGCTAATAAAAAATTCAAATTTGGTTTTGCAAAGATTTGAACATCAACTACCTGATCAATTAAGCATGAAAAACCATATTTTATGCCTATAATTTATGGTCATACTATCAACCTTATAAATCACATATTACCTTCCTAATAGATGAAGCCAAGCTATGGATAAATCCTGGTGGGGTGCAGTTTATTCCAACAGCAACAACTTGCTTGCAAGAATCCGCAGTGGATGCGCAATCCAAGATGGAGTCGCCGCTCACAGCATTGATCCCGTCCTTCGAAGCGAAGGAGAACCAAGCCGGAATGTCGATTCCTTCTTCCTCAAGAAGTTCTGCATATGCCTGCATATATAGTTCATCATAAAGGCAAGGAAATTAGTCATGAAACTTGACATGTATATAAAAAGTTGCAACACTTTCATTTCATAATCCTTTTATTATTGTGATAGTTCAACAGCAGAACTAATTAGGCATAAAAAGATGGTCACCTTAGCTTCTAATTTGTTTGGAGTTGTTTCAATTGCAATGAGATCAGCACCAGAATTTGCTAAAATCTGAACCCTCCTCCTGTGAAAATCTCTCAGTTTTTCCAGAGTAACTTCATCTCCATAGTTTCCACTGTGATTGGCCACAAAAAACAGAATGAAAGCAATTAGCATAATGTGCCAAAATAACAAGCACAATTAGTTATACTATATAGCATTTTTGAAGCTCTTGTCCCCATCAACTTTGTTTGAAGTGTCGAGTTGGCCCTTGAATTTTTAATTTTGATAAATTCATCCTTAAGTAATCTAATAAAAATGTTATAATGTGCACTTAAGTCTAAACATGTTAAGATTTGAAATAAAACACCCTCATGCACATGACATGACGTGTTTTGATCATAATTCGAAATTACAACTCTTTTCTTTAAACAAGCTCATGTCATATATAAAAAGATATTTTCGTCAAAATCTTAGTAAACATTATTGACTTGATGCCGCTATGTAATATTTTATTAAATTGAAGAAGTAACTTGTTAAAGTTAAAGTTTAAAATGTAATTTATCGATCTCGCAAAAAGTTCAAGAACAGACGTGCCAAAGAGCTTAGATGACTCACTTATACTCGGAACCATCAGCCAAATAAGCACCATAGCTGCCCACAGAGGCCGCAACCAAAATTGGACGTCTTGAAGACCTTCCATTTTCAACAAGATCCCGAGAATCTTTGGTACATTTGTCGTAAAATATTTCGCGGGCTTGGCAGGCAATTTCGACGCTTTTCTTGAGCAAAGCTTCAGCTTCTTCTGTTGAGAAACCTTCGGCCTCAAACCCTTGAATGGTGGCCTGTTACAAAGAGCAATGCACAACAAATTCTACTTTGTGCCATTAAGAATACAAAATTTTAAATAGAGGAAAGAAAAAGGGTGTAACACAAAATTACCTGATAAGATCCGCTGATAATGATATTTGCACCAGCATTAAGGTAGTCCAAGTGCACCTGTTAACATGACTTAATTAGCAAGTTAATTCACAAATATATACATTATATATATATATATATATATATATATATATGAGTCGATATTGGAATAATTCGTATTGGAGTAAGGTCTTCACCGATCGAATAGATACTATATATATATATATATATTTATGGAGGGTAGTGGCGTTACTTTAATCAATAATGTTATTAAGCTGTAGAAAGAAATTAAACATTATTTGCCTTATCTTCCATGATCATCCTTGCCTTTCCACCAGTGCCCTTCGATTTTATTTTATTTTTTGTGCTTTAACAAATTACACCAATATTTTTAATTTTGAAAATTAACTTTTAAATTTGTCGTATCATAGCAATGTGGCTCAAAGGATAATGATGTTTAAATTGATGAAAAAAGAAGATTAAACGACGTCATCAATTTGAGTCAAATTGTAATTTGCCTGATAAGTTTAGGGATTAATTCTCAAAATTTAAAGTTTGATTACTTTTATCTTTGGAAAAAAATGAAAAATTTAGGGGGGGATTATGTTGAAAACTTTATTTCAGATTTCAACACATCTTTTTAACCTCTGACGACAAGAGGACATCAATACACATATTTAAATATTAAGTTTTTGAGATAACGTGTTACTAAGATTTTGTCATAGATAAGACCTCTTTTTCTCAAGAAAGTAATTTAAAATAACAATAATAAATTATTTATACAATCTCGTCTAATTCCCGTTATGGAAGAAATTTTAGAGCAAATTAGAAGTATCGAGACCCAATTAATCGCTACAACGTTTTTCATTAACACTTTCAGATGACACGTCAACAACCTAATTATCGTAACGATAATAAAATTCTTTTTGGAATTATTTAATACCGCCAGAAAACTTCTTCCCTAAAACGTTCTTTACTCTCTATTTATTTATTTGTGCTAAAGATTCTCTTTGGGGGAGATCTTATTACTTGCTTTTCCAACCTTCTAATTTTATGAAATGTGACCAAAATTTTTAGTTTTTACTGTATGAAACTCACATGTGAAAAAAAAAAAGCTACAATATAAAAACTTTCATATGTCATGATTTTCAGTTTAAAAGTTTCAGTTTTAACCTACTTTTCAAACATCTTAATTCTTTACTTACAAACCTTGCATTTTTTTAATTTTACATGTTCATGTTTTCAAGACATGTAAAGTAATAGAAAAAGAAAAGCAAACGTATTGATTTCTACGCAAGACTCCATCAAAAACCCACATTTCCCACGTCAATGGATTTTTTTGGGTCGTTTTATTGGTTTGCCTAAACTACGCGTGCCATGGATCGAACCGTGAAGGACAAAGTGTTCTTATTTATGACAAATAGTGGTAGTTCCAAAACTAAAAGGATCTCTAATTTCCATTGATCCTAAAACTGAAACATACTTTCCAATTTATCCGATGAAAAATAAGCACTCTTGTATAACTCCGAAAAGCTGCCCACTAAAGACAAATTGGTTGGACCCACCAGTGAGATTTTGCAAACCTCATCACTGGACCCCATCAGTTTGTCTTTGAGAGGACCGCTGTCTAACATGACAAAAAAAAAAACAGTTTTTTGTAAATAATGGTCATTGCCATTTTTCCTTAACAATTAATGGCGAAGAACAGCGCGGACATGACCAAAGAAACTTTTGGGGGAGTGACTTAAATTTTAGAGTTTACAGGATAAATTGTGTAAAAGTTTTATATGTTGAGTTATGAAACTTTTATATATTATAATGTGCATTTTAAATTTTGAAGTTAGAACTTCTTTTTTTTTAAATGCTCTCTAGGTGATCCTCTTAATTTTCTAATGTGAAATTGATAAGTGGTTTAGGATTATAGTTGCAACTATATAGTTCAATTTACTACAACATGTATTAAAGTTTTATATTGTAGTCGATTTTTGATTTACATGGTAAAATGTGAGAGATTTATACTATAACAGTTAGAACCATATAGTTGAAACGATATTCTCAAATAAAACTGATAATAGGAAAAATCATTTTCATCTTGTGAGGTTATAACCCACTACTCACAAACAGAGACGCCAAATGTTAGGCCTAAGCGTGTCTTGTGCTGTGTCTGGACCTGCCTATTTATTTATCGTGTTGTTTTAGGCCCGACCAAGTTAATTTCCATTTATTAATGAGTTGTGCTCATAAAGTGCTTAGGCTATGCTCATGCCTATATCGATGTTTGTGTTATTTGTTGTACTTTTAAGTCTTAATGTGTCTTTCTCCTGCCTCATGTTAAATTTACAAAAAATAAAAAATAAAAACACTACATTATAATAAAAGAAAGTGCATTATTGATAAAAAAAAAATTACAAAAATATAAAATATGCTAGTAAAATTAGTTTGAAATTGCATATTTTAATCGTGCTATAATTGTGCTTTTAACATGCTCGTGCCAGACTCTTTCTGTGTCGTGCCCTTAACATGCTTCGTGTCTAAAAGTTGCTCCAAGCTTAGCCCATTTAATAAGTAGGATAGGCTAGGCCCATTTAATAATCGTGTCGTGTCATACCATACTCGTTCCGTCCCACTAAGCTTGGCTCATTAAGACATCTCTACTTATAAAACTGTAAATTCTAATGCAATATATATAGTATAATTTTTAGAATGAGTCTAACTATGATGTTAGTATTATGGGGCATTTGGTATATAGTAATCAGTAGGAATCATATTCATGGGAAAATGGTTATAAGGAATATGATTTTCAATAATCAAGATTATCACGTTTGGTTGCACATAGGAATCTTCTATTAGATTTTTAAGAATTATACATTGTTGTGTTTGGTTGTACATAAAAATCTTATATAATTGACAAAATAATTTATAATATTAACATTAAATGTATCAATATAATATATTAGTACTAATATTAAATAATAATAATATAAATATAAATAATAAAATAATATTATATATAATTTAACATTAATATTACTATGAATATTAATGTTATTATTATCATTTTTATTAAATAATTATTATTTTATATTAATATAATACTTTCTTTATATTATATAAAATATTAATTTGTAATAATCATGGAATTATTATTTAACAATATATTAATACTAAAATGTTGTATATAATATATAATATATTGATATGAATATAAATAATAATAAAAATATAATTCTTAATAATATATTAGTATTTATATTAATATTAACGTTAAATAAAAATATTTTTATAAAAATTATTAAACATATTTAGTTATATTTTATATTTATAATTATTATAATAGCATTTATATAATTTAATATTGATATTACTATGAATATTAATATTATACTATTCATATTGATGTTATATTATTATGCTTTTATTATTAATGTTATTATTATTCTTATTATTAAATTATAATTTTATATTGATATAATATTTATATTTATATCATATGTTAATATTAATTTATAATAATAGTATGAAATTATTTTATTTTATTATTATAGTATTTATATATATTATTTTCTAATATTAATTAATAGTAATATATATTATATTTAGATATTATATATAATATATTTTTATTATTATTGTTAATGTTATTATTATCTTTATTATCAAATTATTATTTTATTTGATATAATTTTTATATTTTTATTGTATAGAAATATTAATTTATATTATTATTATTATTTAATAATAATATAATTATTATCATCATCATCATGAGAAAAAAGGTGAGATTTTTATAGTTTTGATATTTTCAGAATATGAATATCACATTGTTGGGTGGGATTCAGATTACCCTAAAATGAGGTAATCTGAATCCCATAGGAATGAGTTTCTCAGAAATTCAAAACGCAGATTATTACATACCAAATATAAGAATCTACCCAACGCTCCTTTAGAGTTATAATTTAACAAGGTTGTACAGAATGGCTCTATTTTGAATCTTGACTTGCATGAGCCATGAGAGAGACAAGTGGCAGCAAAAGCCCAGGAAGACTAATAACTCGCAAAATCAAATTTCATCATCTGAAGTAGCCACGCTTTGACACGACATCATCGGAAGATGACTTACAATCGATGATATGACTCGAACATTGGATTTTTTTTTTCTTCCTCCTGCTAAAGCTCTTTTTTTCCCTTTTCTTTTTTAGTGGAAGCTAAAGACATAACGTTGAAGTCATAGAAACCTGATAGCCCCGTTTGATTTCATTTTCAAAATTTTTGAAAATATTTTGTATATTTTTTGAGGTAAAAATTACAAAAACACTCTCAGTATAATTTTTTAAAAATTCTTATTTTTTGAAACAAAAATATTTTTACATATTTTAAAAATAATACCAAACAGCCCCGACGGGACCCCAACATGTTGAAATAATAATACGAAATACACATTCTTGAGTGAGTGAGAGAGGAACAACAATTCTACAAGATTCAAAAAAAAAAAAAGAGTCCACAAACCAATAGCAAAAGGATAAAAGAACAGTCCACCACAAGATAAAATATTACTTTGTTTAGCAAAAAAAGTAAAATAAAACATCACATATATCGAAATAGTTAAGATTATTAATTATGTAACTATACCTTCTAGTTTAAACTATTTTTTAATTTATTCTTTTGTTTTAAAAAACTAAAAATGTATCTTTTGAATTTAAAAAACTTATTTTAATTTTATCCCTCGCAGACTTTTTGGACAAAAAAATATAAAGATAACATAATATCATGCCTCGAACACTAGAAAGTGACGTGGCTAATTAATTAGGTTAATTAAATCAATTTTTTTTATTAAAACATGAATTAAAGAATCTAATTAATTATGAAAAATGTGACAATTTAAAACTTTTTAAAACGATTATTATAACAATAAAATAGACAAGCAAAAAATAAAATAAAATAAAATAAAGAAAAGAAAATATGCATCAGGTCCCACAAGGCCCACAACTTTTACACACACATAGTATCGACAATAATTAAATTACAACCACAATCCAATATAGAAAAAGAAGTTAAAATGATGCATGCCTTAATTAATTAAAATAAATAACCTACTCAAGGTCTTTTACTGCTTGCGAGTCTGGTCTGTGGACTCTCCGTCAATCCTAAGTTGGATCCCACCTAGAGGG
The DNA here is from genome assembly GCA_025403435.1 of Artocarpus heterophyllus. NCBI lineage: Eukaryota > Viridiplantae > Streptophyta > Magnoliopsida > Rosales > Moraceae > Artocarpus > Artocarpus heterophyllus. The sequence continues at coordinate 6,238,763 of CM046342.1, forward strand.
AAAAAGTTTGAAAACAAATAAAAAGTGAGCGAAAGGTTTAATAAGACTACGTTATAAAAACATTGAATTTGAATATAAAATTCATTATTCAAGAAAATATTTTAGAAAATAAAATTAATTAAATAAATAAATGGATAAATAAATTCAATAAAGTCAATCTTACCAAAAATCGTTTATTGTTTGACCAGAAATGATATTATTATCTATTCTTGGGCAAACCATAAGTATCACTACCGTACTGGCCCAGTTGGGTTTTGGGACCTACCCCAAGGTCGCATTCTATACAACCCGATCTTTGAGTATGACATCATGCCTATCTATGCATTTCTATAGTTATTAAAATCTCATTTTACCAAGTATTTTCATTTACGTTCATTATGCGATTCATTATGAAAATCACCTCATTTTGTTGTTTATGAAAACAACTGATAAAAATCCTTTTCAATCATTTATTGAAAATATTTTGAAAGAAATCATTTTGAGGCCAAAATGATTTAAAAACATGGCTGCCAAAGAAAGGGGTAAAAGTCCTACCTCAATATTGTTGCCGATGTCCAACATCGCAGTCTCGATCCGCTATACGTTAGCTCCACGAAACCACGAACAACTTTAAATATAAACTAAATTTATCAATATCTAGCTTAGGATATCCTACACTACTGAGCTATCTCATGGTGTCCTAGTGTGCCATTTGTATTTATAAAATCATATTATAAGGTTAAAATATCTAGGTTTAAAATAAGAAAAACGGGTGAAAAAGGACCAATTTTTACAAAGCCTGGTCGGCCTGCAGGTTTCCCTGGTTTGGCTTGTCGAACTGTGTTGTTCGGCCTACTAGCAAATCAGGACCCGCTTGCCAAACTGTTTCTAGGTTCGGCCTGCCGGACTCTTGAATTCGGCCTGCCGAACTTCAAGTTCAGCCTACCAAACTAGAAAATTATGAAATTTTCTAGAATTCGAGTCTTGGCCTCCCCGAGCTCAAATCCTCATTCTCAACCTGTTTTCTCAATTCCCAGCATACAAAATATTCATAGGAGATAGAAAAACATAGTAGAACACTTTAAAACTAATTTAAAAAAGATTTGCATAAAAAACTTCACGAAATCCAAAAATCAAAAAATAGAAAAAAAAATAGAAAAAACTTGATTCAAATCTATTTTTCACCAAACCAAGCCTAGATTCTAGATAACTTGAGTCCTACTAACTTAGATTTAAGGTTTTCTAAGCTCATAAAACTTATATTACAACTTTCTAAGGAAATTTAGAAAATTTTGAAAAAGTTTAAAAATTTGAAAAATGAATAAACTAACCTTGGATTTAAGCTTTAAATAGAGTTTATGATTGTCCAAACGCGTTCCCGAGCTTCCAATCCGTTGAGAACTGAAGCTTGGGCTTGATTTTTGAATCAAAAATTTGAGAGAAGGAGAGAGAGAAAGAGAGGCAGTGAGAGAGACTAGAGATATAGAGAGAGAGTGAGTTGAGAGTGAGTGTGGGAAGGAGAGGGAGCGAAAGAAATAAATAGAGTGATGAGAGGTGGTTTTGCATAGCAAAACTGTGTCTCAGCACACAGTTTTGAAATCGAGACATATTGGGTATTCGGCAAATTGTTTTGTTTTAAAATTTAAAATAATAAATAAAAATAATCAAGAGAAACTAAAAATAATTAAAATAACTAGAAATATCATTAATTTAGAAATATCACAAAATCGCAAGATTAAGTTTAAAAATACATCATGGCACACTAATTCATCATCTTATACACTAAAAATCACTTAATCAATTTCGGGGCGTTACACATAAACATACCCTTAATGAGACCGAGTTTATTTTTAAAATATATTTTTCTTCTTGAGAAAATTTTTAAAAATATTTTAACATTTAAAGTCATAAAACTTAAAATCTCTTTCTTAAAATTTGAATGTTTTGTTTTAAGAGTTTTAATGTTTTTATGTTTTTATTTCTATGAGATATTTTTCATAATTGTTTAGAGGTAATTATGTCATTTTGCCTATTTTTTTCTATTTATAAGGATGAAATTGAAATAAGTTTTTCAAATTTATAAGATATCTATGTAATTTCTAAAAATGTAGAGGCAAATTAAGAAATAGTTGAAATTAAAATGTATAATTATGTAATTAACTCTATCTTTGCTATTGGTACTCATTTTTTAAGGAAAAATCTTGATGCTCATTGAAAACAACAACTGATAGATATTATTAATTATGTTTTAGCGACAACTGCTGTACTCTTTTAACAAATTTTGCAAGTTTTTAATATAAGTTCTTACTCTTTATACAAATCACTTAAAAAAAAAAAAAAAGCGCCTTCCTTTGAAGTTTTAAACATGCATGCGCAGCATATTAAGAACTTAAAACAAACCGCAAGAAACCGAGAAATAGCACAGAAAAGACATGTCTATATATATGCACACGCATAGATAGAGCCTAAGGATGAAGATGAATGACCAAACTTTTTTTCTCATAATTTCATATATAAAATTTTATAAAAATTAAATGCTCTTTTAAAAATACATTCCGTCCCTCTTAAAGTTATAATCCCCCTTTAGAATCAGTTTCGCCTTTCACCTCTTCACTAATGTTGCTCACGCCGCCCCTATATATATATATATATATATATATATATATATATTACCTGGGTTTTGCAAAACAGCCATTTCCTATGCACTTAACAATCACCATGAGAGAGAGAGAGAGTACCCTTCTAATAAGGTGAGGCGAGCAGACAAGGCATTTGGCGCTCCACAAAGGATCGTTTAGATCAGCTCCATGTCGTTCAAGCTCAGTGGCAAAGCCTCCATCTACGACGGCGTATCCACCGCACTTTGCCACAAAATCAGACATGAATGATGTCGTTTCCACGTTTTCCAACCTCATGGTATGCTGTCGTATGATATTGATCAGCAACCCCAGAAAGAAATTCCCCTTATGAACAGCTCTAAGGAATTATATATGACTTTCGTGGCGGTTTTGAACTCCTTTTTTTCTCAGCTCATACGTACTATATGAAGATAATGGATATGTTTCTTCACCAACCCTGAAAGAAAGCCGTTTTTAATAGAAGGAAAGGGCTGCCATCTCAAATTACCTATAATGCCCTTCATGCTTCAAGCAACTTCGGAAAATATCGTTATGTTGTTCGAGAGGGTGGTTATCATAAATTTTCAACCGTAAACAGCATAAAAATTTTATATGTTGTAGCATTTTAGTTTTAATTTACAGTTTCAGCTATGTTGTCTACCGTTTTCTATATTTTTCTATCAATTATTTAATTTTCTTTTTCATAAATTTTTTAAAAAACATGCATGTGAGACTGTGAGAGTCAATGGCATATTTTTCGATTTCCACTACCGGTTGTCCCAGATATGAAAGTCATTTTTTTTGCATATTTTCTTTCATTATTTCAAGCCAGATAAGTAACTTTCTTTCAAACTGTGTCAGCATATCACGAGATTAATTTTACTGTTCAAAATAGCGTTTGTTACCATTTTTTTTTTTATGTTTTAATATTTGAGTAATATTGAATAACATAATAAAATACGATTAGTCAGACATATTAATACATCAAAAATTAAACATGTGGTTTAAATAATTATTATCTAATTATCAAAGTTAATACTGATGATAATGGACATTAATGCTTTCGTGCACCAAACTATATTTTGAAGTTCTTAAATAAAAAATTAAAAAAAGAACTACATCTGAAAACTCTACTTAATATTAATTGGTAAGAGCCAGCTTCTTAATAAAGAAAGGGAGCAGAATTAAATCCAATATAGATTCCTCAAAAAAGGGGGAAAAAAAAAGATCCATACATATTGGGAAATGAGTAATTGACGCTATATATATGTATGTGTGTGTGTATATATATATATATATTCCTCAAACAAAGGCAGAGTGTCTTATTAAAACTCTAATGTGGATAGGCATCGTATGCTTAGGCTTGTCATTTATTCCAACTCATCATGATACTTAAACATGAAGCACATTATCATGACAAGCAATTGATTTTCTATTTTCATGTGCTTAGCAAAAAGAAAAAGTGTGTAAATTAAGTTTTCTTTTCTTATTTAAATTTTTTTTAAGTTTTCCATTGTGTGTATATAATAAATATTCAATATATGGTCTTAAAAATAAAGAAGTGGATATATGCGGACGAATCAAATTCCAAAGTGTGCATGATTGTTTTTTCCTCTTTTTTTCCTCCTTTTTTTCTCTTTAATTTTTTTTCATGTAACTTAAAATATTTAGTAGTCTTTTTTGCTTTTTGCTTTTTTCTTTTTTTTTTTTTGCCTTTTTTATTTTGAAGGAATATAGAAAGGTGGGAATAGCATTAGACTATTATTGTTTGGATACTTAAATTCAAGATGTTGGACTTATCTCTCTGTTCATTTTCATTTCCCTGTTTTTGTTTTTGTTTATTATGATGATCTTATTAGATTATACAAGTTATATCATTACAACAAATTCAAGATTATACGACCTTTATTTAACGACCGTTTTTCAAAAACCATTGTAATATGGAAAAAAAAACGCGACGAGTTACGCCTGCGAAGAACCATCGTGAAAGGTCTTCCACGACGGTTTTTAAAAAAACCGTCGTGAAAGGCCTTCCATGACAGTTTTTACAAAAACCGTCGTGGAAGCCACGAGGCCTTACACGACGGTTTTCACAAAAACCGTCGTGTAAGCTTAGCTTTTCACAGCGGTTTTTAGTGAAAACCGTCGTGGTAGCCTCGTCCTAAGATCTCATAACCCCACCAAAATAAGGTTTTCACGACGGTAAAAAACCGTCGTAAAAAATCTCGTTGGTACTACGACGGACGATTACACGACGGTTTTTAAACCGTCGTGAAAACATACCACGACAGTTTTAAACCGTCGTGTAATCTACAATTTCTACTAGTGTAAGTTATTTCCAATTGAGTGGCATCTATTTAATTGAAAGGCAGGTTTTAGGATTTTATTAATTATAGAGATAATTAAACAACTTCTTTTCCTTATTATATGGTAGTCTCTTTCAAAAAATTGTCGTCTTCAAAAGAACAAGCCCCACTGAAAGGTACCAACTCAACTAACCTCTTAGGACTTAGGGGGCGTTTGGTATACAGTAATCCTGAAGTGGAAATGAGAATATTACAGATTCCTATGTTTTGTATGCAGTGATCTGAGTTTTGAATTCCTTAGAAACTCATTCCCATGGGATTCAGATTACCTCATTTTGGAGTAATCTGAATCCCACCCAACAAGATGATATTCATATTCTTGGGAATCTCAAAACTATGGAAATCTCACCTTTTTTTTTTCTATGATGATGATGATAATTATATTATTATTAAATAATAATAGTATTATTATTATATTATTATTATAAATTAATATTTCTATACAATATAAATATAAAAATTATATCAATATAAAATAATAATTTGATAATAATGATAATAATAATATTACCAATAATAATAAAAATATATAATATATTACATATACAATATCTAAATATAATATATATTATTAATTAATATTAGAATATAATATGTATTAATACTATAATAATAAAATAAAATAATTTCATACTATTATTATAAATTAATATTAATATATGATATAGATATAAATATTATATCAATATAAAATTATAATTTAATAATAAGAATAATAATATAACATCAATATGAATAGTATAATATTAATATTCATAGTAATATCAATATAAAATTATATAAATACTATTATAATAATTATAAATATAAAATATAATTAAATATATTTAATATTTTTTATAACAATATTTTTATTTAATGTTAATATTAATATAAATACTAATATATTATTAAGAATTATATTTTTATTATTATTTATATTCATATCAATAAATTATATATTATATACAACATTTTAATATTAATGTATTCTTAAATAATAATTCTATGATTATTATAAATTAATATTTTTATATAATATAAAGAAAGTATTATACTAATATAAAATAATAATTGTTTAATAATAATGATAATAATAACATTAATATTCATAGTAATATTATATTAATGTTAAATTATATATAATATTATTTTATTATTTATGCTTATATTATTATTATTTAATATTAGTACTAATATATTATATTGATACATTTAATGTTAATATTATAAATTATTTATTAATTATACAAGATTTTTATGTACAACCAAACACAGTAATGTATTATTCCCAGAAATCTAATAGAAGATTTATATGTGCAACCAAATGTGATAATCTTGGTTCCTGAGAATAATATTCCCTATAGTCATTTTCCTGAAAATATGATTCCTACTGATTACTGCATACCAAACGCCCCGTTAAAGTAAATCAACACATGAAACTCAAAGTTTTGTTGGATTCAATAGTTATGCTTTAAGGAATTTCATTACATGCTAAGAAAAAAAACTAGGTTGATGAATTTTGTTTTTTTAAAGTAAAAAGATAATTGCATTCCAAATTAGAACAATACAAACACTAATCTAGATGCAAAGAACCACAATATTTTTAGCACTTCACTCCAATCCTAGACCGTTACCACAAGTAGATTTGTACGGATATGCTCAAATGGACAATACATGCAACAAATTCCAACATGAGGAAACTAAGGAGGTGCACAATATATATCGAGCACATAAAGGCTCTTTCCAATTCATCATTATAGACGATGGACTATTCCGATCAATCAAAATTAAGAAATTAAAAGCATCGAGACCAATTACAACACCAACAATATGCGAATTATACAATCAAACAACAATGAAAAGTGGAGAGACCACTTTTATTATTATAGACATAACCAACAAAACAACATTAACATAAATTAATCGGCGAAAAAAATTTATTTAACAAACTCAGAAAGTAAAATAACTTATAATAAGACACAATTTTAAAACCATCATATTTACACTAGAATCTTATGATTAAAAAAATGACAGCTTGAAAAACTTGATAACGAATTGACGTACGGCTCAAAATGTTTTGTTTGGAACAATGGTTTAAACTATTGGTTCCAATAGTGAATAATATAAACCTCTTATATACTATAGTAAAAAATATAATATAAAACTCTCACATATTATAATTTTAAACCTAAATTGATAGTTAAAACTACTCTCCTAAATACCAATAAGATTTTTTCCCTTTCTCTGTTAGAGAATTGTCCAAATAATTTAAAACTTATTTTAATTTCTTAACTACAGTCCACTCCTTCGATGCTTCTTTAATTACTATTCATACAAAAATTAAAACAAACAAAAAAATTGATTTGCGAATCACATTGCTCCACCCTGAACATCACTGTCTAGAGAGAGATAAGATAAGAACAAAGCAATTACAGAAACTTTTTACTAGCCAGTAACGTAATAATAATATGCGTGCACGTAGCCATAGTAACGTCCACATTAATTCCTATTAATTACGATAGAAAGAGGCATAAAACAGTGTAATGGCTTTTGAAAATTATCTTTGTACCATGACAATGAAAGCGTCTGCGTTCATTGGTCCTTTGTCAATTGTAACACAAGTGGCAGTTTTGCTAATATAAGCTTGCAACTATAGCCACTTACTTTTTTTCTTCTGGGAGGTTCCTTTAAATAGGCATGGAGCGTGACATTGATACATGTACTATATAAAAGGACAGTAATTGACACTCCACTTCCAAAATTGGATGAATAATATGACAAACAAAATAACAATAATAATAATAATAATAAATTGTCTTTTTTTTTTTTCAAAAAGGATCATTTTTGGTTTTTTTTTTTTTGGCTCAGAACTCATTTTGATTGTTTTGTGTCTGTGAAACAGTGTCTGAATGTAAATGACCATTTAACTTTGAAAATTTGTTTTTTTAAAAAAAAATTATTAAGACTGTTATTTTTTATTTTTTAGTATTTTTCTTAATATTTGAAAAATTAAGTTGTTAAAATGATAATTACCTAATTTAATAAGATTTAATCAGTTTTAAAACATCTAAAAAAATTATTAGGTACAATTTACTAAAATTGCCTTACATTCTTGTGCATAACCAAACATAGTAAAATAATATTAACGGAAATCTATTAAAAAATTCCTATTCATAACATATTACCTTCTATTACTTTCTTGGTAATATGATTTCTCCTATTTATCACATATACTAATACCCCTTAGTGAATTTATTTACGTGTATATACACGTGCGTATGTATCTCTCTTACATACGTACATGCATGTGATTGTATGCACACTATTATATATGTGTGTGTGAGTGTTAATGAGTATGTACGTAAATGTATTCTATGAATTATATATGTGTTTGTATGTATGTATGTATGTATTTATGTATGTACATATATACATGTTAGTGCATATATTTATGTGTTTCTTGTATACGTTATACATCTTATATTATATGATGGCTTATGTCATATTTATTTTTAGAGATCACATTACCTGGGATTCAGATTTGAATTCTGAGCGTGGATAATTTACTATAGCCTCGTTTGGTTGGATATTCAAATCACGGTCCGAATCAATTTGCTACAGTATTTTCTCTCATAAAAATTTAAATCTTCATTTAAATGCTCTACTCAAATACTCGAACTAAACGGGTCCATATAAATGAAAAAATTAGATGAAGTTGGGACAGAACTTTCATCATCTATGTTTCTTGAATGAAGAGCACACTTATTTTGTATTGGATAATTAACCATTGGCTTGCTATGGGACACACTTCAAGGGTCCACAAGGAAAAGCACAAACCAAAAGAATAATTAAAATATAGATTGGATTAGATTTGATTAATGCTCTTTAATCTCTCCTTGGTACACACATATATTATATGATTAGGGCATATTAAGTACGTATTTTAATATATATATATATATATATTAGCAGTTGATTATATTTGTTTATTTCTTAATTTCAATCAATCTTTTTTGTAAGACCAACAAGACGGTCTAATTAATAAAAAAGTGATACGAGTCCTTGGAATTGTTTTAAAAATATTTGACCTATCAATAGACTATAGCCGTCACATTTTTTTAGGCCTGTTTTTGAAAATAGTGACCTCTCATTATATTCAAATCAATTGTTAAATTTTTTGTATCTCAAAAAATGTCTAGTTAATTATATATTTTTCCACCACGTTCAGTGAAAAAGGACTAAAAAGTCAATTAAAGTATTTAATTTTTTTTTAAAAAATTGTGATGTGATATAAATGATTGGACACGACATGTGATTTTAGTTCTAATTACTAAATTATAATTTGTGAGAGTTTTACAAGGCGTTTAAAACGTAATTTGCATCAAAAGTTAAAACCAAAAATACTATAGTGTGAAATAAAATATTATAAAAAAATTAGTTGGTACCTTAAAATTTCGGTCCTAACAGTGTTTCCATGTTATAAATAGTAGGACATTTTCTCTCTTTTACCCTTGCTTATTTTCCCAGCATTTTATGGTCTTTACTCAAGTCAAGGACTAAGAGGTCAAGAACGTTCACTTTTCTAAGGATGCTGACCCAACTGATAAATTAATTTATAATGTTGAAAGATTGAAGATTCTCTCTGTCTAGAAAAGCCCTCAAATATCCACCACTTTTCTAAAGGGTGCTGAAACTCTTATTGTTGGAGAGTTACTCAGAACGCAATTTCCACTAGTAAGTGTTCTTTCTATGCTTTGCCAACGTTCGTTTTTGAAGTCATCAAGCCAATGAACCTTTTTGCAGAAGCTGAGTCAGTCTTGGAGATAAAATGTCAGCTTTATTTATTAATTTATTTGTAATTATATTTTTATTATGAAGTTCCTCTCACTAGTAGAACCCTGTTTTTGATGTTTTAATTTCATTAAAATCACTTTTTGTAGCAAATTTAATGGCTAAAAGATATGTACCAATTATTAAGTCACTTTTTCAATATCTATTATAAAAATCTCCTTTTTTATCAAGAAAAGCACAAATTATAGCATATTTTCTTTTGTAAATAAAAAATAAAGATTACTAAAGGTGTGTAGAAAGTGTAGTTAAGCTGAGTTACAAAATGCAAAAGCTTTAAATTATAACAACTAAAAGTTTTGGTTGAAATTGATTTTACTAAATGCCTTTTATAAATAAAATCGAACCCCACAATCTTCGGCCAAAGGCCCCCCAACTCCTCTCTTCATGCCATTAGACTATTCGGCTTTGGACAAAAGCTTTATTTGTTAGCTTTTCATGCAAGAAGAATCTTTTGGTAGGATAAAAAATTGGGTCTTCATCAAATTGGTAGCCTGTATTTTAAAGAAACAAACTCTAAAAACAATATCAAACAGCATAGTGTTTTAAAACGTAAAATTTTTAATTTATCTTTTTATTGATAAACCTAAGGGCCCGTTTAATAGTGTTTTCAAAATAGGTAAAAATAGTTTTATTTTAAAAAATGAGAATTTTTTGAAGAATTGTGTTGAGAGTATTTTTGAAAATTTTACCTCAAAAAACGTGCAAAACATTTTGTAAATTATTTTGTTAAAATTGTAAAAGAAAACAAATGCAAACAATTTTTTAAAGAATAAATCCACGTAAGTGATTTTCTTTGATGAGTTTAGTTTAATATTTTGTTTTGATTTTTTGTCATAATTTTACAAAATTAATTAGTGGTGCATTAATGATAGGATAAAAAGAAAATTTCACATAAAACACACAAGCTCAAAATACTAAAATAATATTTCTAAAAACTAAAAGGTATTGTTTTAATATTTTCTAAACATGTGCTAACGTGATGAGATCCAAAATTGTATTTATTGTAGAGCCGGTAATTTCGGACACGGCACGATGATACGATGCGAGAACGACACTAGATAAATGAGTTTGGCACGCACGTATATTAATTGGACCATAAATAGGTTGGCACGAATAACACGAAAATAAAGTGGATTCGTGCTAGCATGTGTAACACGCTTTTACACTTTTAATTAAACGTGCAGTAAATGTGTCAACACGACACGTTTATAGCCCATTTATAGTACATTTAAACTTAAAATAAAAAAATTTCATAATTTTACAAGTGCAAGGTTTGCCGCAGCCCACCACCCTACTGATGAAAGTTTGATGTCAAATAAGGGTTTCTAATATTTTTATTATGGTTTTGTAGTATCACCCCAACAATCCCCATTGAAAGAAAATAAGACTCTTCCTCTCATTCTTCTCTATATAAACCCGGTTCCTTTCCTTGTTTCTTGTGCACGTGGAGACGTGGAGCTATATATGTTGGAAACAAAGTGCGCAGCGAAATTTTAAAAAATTTTCATCAGAGTAATTTCCAAAACACAAGTTTGACATGTTATATGTATAAATTAAACAGATCTTACTAACCTCAGTGTGCCGAAGAACCTCCGCGACCTGTGTAGAGAAGTAACGTTCCAGAAGAGCCTCAACCAACTGGTCTTCTTTGCTATTCTCTATCCACAACCGGAGTGAGTGTGGGCTCACACGTACAGCTCTTCCACCGGTGACTCTCCTTCTAACCAATAGAGAGAACCCAAAGCTAGTGTTCGTGATTTGTGAACAAAAGCTCTCAGGGAGTTTTCAGATGCTCACTAGAAGAGTATCACTCTTAATCTCTCAAATTGATCTAAGTAAATCATTAGACTCACTCCCTTTTTATACCTATTGGTCCTAGGGTCAGTCCATATCAGATTAGGTCTCAAAAAATCGAAACAGAATCAAGTTCGGATCAATATCTGATAAGATACGCGTGAAAAACGCGTAATCTTATGTGCGCTGATAGGCAGGCCAAACTGTCTAATAGGCAGGCCGAACACGTCATCCGGCAGGCCGAACTGTCGAGAAAAAATCTCCGTGAATCTTTTATTTTCCACCCGAGATTCTAAAGGATAAAGTCTCAGTTTTGATTCAAATAGCCCAATAGAAAAGATATCTGATCAAAACAAACTTTATCAAGATAATCTCTAAGAAAATAAATCAATTCACAATAATTCTACAGGTTTATCTTGTTCTAATTGTCCAAAATTAAAACAACCGATAAACAGACAAGAATTACCCGAACGCAATAATTCAACAAGTTCATCTTGAACTAATTTTCTTACATAATTAATTCAACCGATAAACAGACATGAATTATTTGATTCTTACAAATTTTAAACCAATCTGATAAATCTGACATAAGTCACCAATTATTGGAAAAGCACGCCGTGTCGTTACAGGATTTTTGAGCTAGCAAAGGGGACCAAAATGGACCTACAAAGTTCAAGCTCATGATAATTATGAAACCCAATATTCCAGATATACATTTCACAAATATCAACTCCAACGCTACTCCACTAAAAGCTTGGAGCTGCACTCTCGAACTTTATAGAATTATGAAACTCGTGTAGCCTAGTCTCCATGACATATCATAGTGTATCGCATCCCCATATGATCATCCATAATCGGCTTAAGGACAAGTTCTGTCTTACCTTCCCGATTATTTTTATCTTACGTTCCATTGTCTCACCATTAGAAAACTTACCATCCAAAGATAGTATACCATTCGGTTACACCTATATATCCAAATGGTTGAGCGCTCTAGTTTTCCAATTACAGGACAACGCATATAAGAGGATATCATTACTCCTAAAGAGGAGCTATGGATTCCATATCTATGAATAACAAGTCTACGCTACCAAGAGTCATGCCTCCAACGTTGTGACGACCCGCCTTTTCGGGCAGTCACTTTACTTTCATAATCATCGTTTCGTAAACAGTAATCTTACTTACTTAGTAAGAAAATACTGTAATAAAATTTTTTTTTTCTTTCCTTAAACGTTCTTTAAAACTGATGCGACCTCTGTCGCATTCAAGTGGAGACATCGCTCAACACCTGACCTTAAACTCATTTCAAATCGTTTCTCAAAACTTAATAAGAAACATTTATTAAATCATAGTTTAAAACTTTACTTTATAATTACATAATACAGTCCATAAACTGTATTTTAAAACTTGAATACAATTCTTAAAACTTATTTTCTTTAAACTTTGAAAACACAACATTAAACAATGGAAAACATTTTCTTTACGTAGCGGAAGCAAACAGTGATGGTATCCATACCCAAATCTTCGCATCTGTCCTCCGCAGCACCCAGCTCTTCTAACGGGTCCCATTGGTCACCCATAAATTACCTACAGCATGAAAAACTTTTAATGAGCTTTCGCTCAGCAAGTTCAAACATAAACTCACAAAGCATTTAAACATGCTTTAAAACTTTTCTCATGAAAACCTTTCTCTTGAAACGTTCTTCATGAACGTTTTCCATAAACATTTATGAAAATATTTTTCATAAACGTTTTCCTTAAACATTTCTAAAAACGTTCTTCATAAACGTTTTTCATAAAACATTTCTGAAAACGTTTTTCATAAAACATTTCTGAAACGTTTTGCATAAACGTTTTTCGTAAAACATTTCTTCAACGTTTTTCTTAAAACGTCATTCGTAAACCTTTTCTTGCAAACATGAAATGTTTTTCATAAATATTTAATGTAAAACCTTTCTCTTAAACATTTCTTGAACGTTTATCTTAAAACGTCGTTCATAAACCGTTTCTTGAAAACATGAAAACGTTATTCATAAACATTTATCGTAAACATTTTTCAGAATGTTTTCCATAAACATAACATATAAACATTTCATAAAAAAGCATTCAAGTAACATCAGAATGCATGACTCCATTTATGCTCAATTATTAACTTCAATTATGAGCATATTATGAACATTATATAAACTTAAATATTCATTTCTTTCTCAACCTTTATTCTTGTTCCTTACTTTCTTTATCTTGTAACCTTCATTTTCCTTACTTTACTTTAGTGTTCGTACCAACTCATTAATCATGAGATCATAAACATAATGCTTCCCTTGTGGAAGACTTGAGACCATCAAACATTGAGGTCTTGTACCTCACCTTTAGGAGGTCAAACTTTAATTTCACTTTCATTACCTCATAACAAAGAGGCTGGTACGACACTTTCTTTTTATCTTAACGTTACCTTCTTATTAACTTTAGTGAGCATTTCAAATGCAATCACATCATATGCAATACACTTGCAATTCATAGCTTATACTATAGAACCAATTGCATAATAAATGCAACTCATTGCATAACAAATGCAATATAAAATGTAAACACATTTTGCATATCATAACTTGCATTCTAACACTCATTGCATAACAAATGCAACATATTGCTAAATCAATACATCATAAAATGCAAATACATTTTGCAAACTATAACTTTTATTCTTAAATTTATTGCACATCAAATGCAACTTATTGCATAGCAAATGCATCATTAAACCTTTAACTTAAACTATAAAACATTATGCATTGTCATAATGCAAAACATACTTTCAATACTTTGAAAATCATAACTTAAACTTTTAAATAACATTATGCATATCAATATGCAAATAAACCTTTAACATAACGATTGCAAATTCATTGCAAATCTTTTTCTTGAACTTTAAAACTTCTTGCATAATAAATGCAAACATACTTTAAAAACAACTTACTTAACAATTGCAAACACATTTGCAAACATATAAATAAGCATTTAAAAATCATTTACTTCATGCTGTAGGTGAGGTTTGAAACTTACCCAACTATGCTCTAGCGTTCTCTATTCCGTTCCTTTTCCTTCCATTGGTCAGCCTCTGTGTCCTGATCAAACGACAGCCGACTCATTAATTAACTTTCTTTATTATCAATCCACTCGATTGATAATAAAACGTAAACATTAATCATTCTTTCCTTATTCATAACTTGGTATACTATCGGTCTACCGTTCTCTTACTCAACCTTATAAACTGTCAGTTTACATTTCCTTTAATTAGCCTTGTAACCCACCGGGGTTACATTTCCTTTTAACTTTGTAACCCATCGGTTACCTCTCGTTTACTTAAAACATTCCTCGTTAAATCTTGATCTCACATGACCGTTACGTTACTTAACGTATCGGAACATTTTCCGTCTAATAACATTATGCTAAATCGGAGTGTTCGACTCCGTTCTAGCCGTTTCCTTAAAAATGACGATTTTACCCTTAACGGGTTTTTCGTCACCTTGTAACGTTATAAAACCTATTCTTACATAAAACAGTGTAACAATCACTGATCATGCATTTCATAAATTTCTATGAAAGCATCTAAAACAGTTCATATTGCAGTCGAGATTCCTACTTACTTGAACTCCAAGCTAAGCAGATCCAGTTGTATCTCGCTGCATCTACAGTATGTGAAGCATCCTCTGCAGTGCTCCTCGAGCGACCATAAATGGCTAGGAATGCTTCCTGGAGATCATTCATTCTTGAAACTGTCATTCTGGACTCCGATATTGCTGCTTGAATCGCCTCGATCTGCGTGCAGTCGGTACCGGACGATTTTCATCGGAGTGGAATTAGCTCGAACGGAGGTCACCATTGCGTTCAGAGCGTCGAAACGAGTCGGGAGGCGGTCTCGGATCTTCGATCGGAGGTCCGGATCACAAAATCCCATTTTGCCCTTGACCGGCCGTTGACCGGCCGTTGACCGGCGGCGGTTGGCTCCGTTGAGGGCTGAGCTCGAGCCTACCCCCCCTAATTCGACCCTCCTGAGTCGATTGGTGGGGTCAATTTCACCCAATTCGGCCTCCAACATAGCAATTCGAAGACGGAATTCTCGGCGGAAACCGGCGGCTCCGATTTCGGTCCTCCGGCGACGGTACCGTGAAATTGAGGTGGGCGTTTTCTTCCCCGTGTCCCTCTGAGTGTTTCCCCTACGATGGGGCAGCTCAACACCGCGTGGAACGGCGGCCCCACTAGCTCCACGGCGGTGCACGACGGAGACGCCGTTCTCCGTCCTCCGGCCATCATTTCGTGCAATTGAGAGTTGCTTCACGCTCTTCTCAACCATCTGAACATTTTCCCCCTTTCAATTTGGGGCGAGGCAGCCGGGGAACGTCGTGATCGGTGGCTGTCGCGGCGCTCGACGACGGAGGTGGAACTCCGACCAACCGCGGCTGTGGCGTGAAATTAGGCGAGGGGTTTCACTCCCCGTCGCCGTCTGAATCGAACGGTGGCGACGGTGTACCTCACCGCCGCCATTATCGGCGGTTCTCGAGGGGCGGCGACACGGCGGAGATGGGCAGCTCCGGCGAAGCCTTTCCAGCCAAAATTGAGCTGGAAAATTGATACCATCTTGTTCCTCTCCTCACACTGAGTCCATAGACACCAAAATCACGTCGATTGGTGGTCGGACGGCGGAGATATGACGTCGGGAAAATATGGGTTTCGCCGCCACTTTGGGCGGCGCGTGAGGCTCCCTCCGGCGTCTATTTGGGTGGCACGACACCTCGTTGGACTCAGCTCAACGAGAGCTTCCCACTGGTATGGGAGGTGTCGAAAAATAACGCCGGAATCTCAAACGAGATTTGAGGAGAGAGAGAATTCTAGAGAGAGAAAATATAGAGAGAGAAAGTCGAGTTTGCTTTGGAATTTCTGATTTTTTTTTTCTTTTCTTTTCTTTTATAAAAAGTATAAAATAAAATTGTGGTCCACACAATTCAATTCTTATACTGCGTTGCTCTAACACTGTATAATTTTCCATCGTATTATACAGTATTTTCCTTTAATTGTACTTTGTCTCAATATAATCTTTAATTTAATGCATTTTTAATGCACTAAAAATCTCGGGTGTTACAATCTTCCCTCCTTAACAATTTTCGTCCTCAAAAATTAGCACCTTCATAGGCAGTTCATCTTCCTTGTCATCCTTTTTCGTTCTTAACATACTTCCTTGATCACTACTCTTTCATTAAAACTGAGCCCTTATCTTAAAACTGCAACAATTTTCATCATGTTCTTGACATATTCCTTTAAATTGTACACCACACTTCTGCTGCGCAACTCTGATCTTCCAACATTTGAGCGCAGTTTCCATTCATCTAAGGGTTTAGCATTCTACCATTGAATGCTATTCTTAGAAATAGGATTCATTTTCATTCTAATCTCTTCATTTCCTTCTAAAGATCAGGGTCATCCGATCACAAAATCCATAATTTTCGTTTCTATATCCATTCTAAAATGGCATTTTGCATAATTTTCCTCATAACGTATAATTTCCAGCTTCCATCCTCCAATCTGTGAGGTTTCCGCTGCTAGATTGGGCATCGTTGTCTTAATCGTATTTTCCATCCGGGCAGTTACGAGCTCATTCGCATGTCTCAGCTTAGCGAAGGAGTGCTTAAGCCCTATCAAATCACATAATTAATGATCTAACGTCAAGTTGCTCTCAGGCACTTTCGTTCCATAAAGCACTGAAATCACTTCAGACCTTCATTATTCCATTATCTTAATCCACTTTTCCTCGTTATACGTGTAGCCAATACAAAATAACTACAACAGAGTAATATTGGCTCCTACGGAAACACCATTGTGCGCCTAAACATCATAACGTGTCACAAGCTCATCTTTTTGATTTTGAGCTGTCGGCCATCTGTTGACCATCATTGAGCACGTTTTATCATCGTTGACTTAACATCGCTAATAGACAACGACTACTGTCGAGTTGCGAGGACATTCTAGCATATATCATCACATTCATCCTTTGACTTTTACCTTCTCGTTGCTCATCTAGGTGTGCCGATATCAAAGGCTACGCCCAACATAAATACGTATTCAGTAAATTCTAACTTTTCTTTCTACTTAACTTAACTTACTTGAGCTATGGTGTAGCGGACATGTGACAGCGCGAAATGGGATGGCAGGATACTGCTCTGATACCACCTGTGACGACCCGCCTTTTCGGGCAGTCACTTTACTTTCATAATCATCGTTTCGTAAACAGTAATCTTACTTACTTAGTAAGAAAATATTGTAATAAAATTTTTTTTTTCTTTCCTTAAACGTTCTTTAAAACTGATGCGACCTCTGTCGCATTCAAGTGGAGACATCGCTCAACACCTGACCTTAAACTCATTTCAAATCGTTTCTCAAAACTTAATAAGAAACATTTATTAAATCATAGTTTAAAACTTTACTTTATAATTACATAATACAGTCCATAAACTGTATTTTAAAACTTGAATACAAGTCTTAAAACTTATTTTCTTTAAACTTTGAAAACACAACATTAAACAATGGAAAACATTTTCTTTACGTAGCGGAAGCAAACAGTGATGGTATCCATACCCAAATCTTCGCATCTGTCCTCCGCAGCACCCAGCTCTTCTAACGGGTCCCATTGGTCACCCATAAATTACCTACAGCATGAAAAACTTTTAATGAGCTTTCGCTCAGCAAGTTCAAACATAAACTCACAAAGCATTTAAACATGCTTTAAAACTTTTCTCATGAAAACCTTTCTCTTGAAACATTCTTCATGAACGTTTTCCATAAACATTTATGAAAATATTTTTCATAAACGTTTTCCTTAAACATTTCTAAAAACGTTCTTCATAAACGTTTTTCATAAAACATTTCTGAAAACGTTTTTCATAAAACATTTCTGAAACGTTTTGCATAAACGTTTTTCGTAAAACATTTCTTCAACATTTTTCTTAAAACGTCATTCGTAAACCTTTTCTTGCAAACATGAAATGTTTTTCATAAACATTTAATGTAAAACCTTTCTCTTAAACATTTCTTGAACGTTTTTCTTAAAACGTCGTTCATAAACCGTTTCTTGAAAACATGAAAACGTTCTTCATAAACATTTATCGTAAACATTTTTCAGAATGTTTTCCATAAACATAACATATAAACATTTCATAAAAAAAACATTCAAGTAACATCAGAATGCATGACTCCATTTATGCTCAATTATTAACTTCAATTATGAGCATATTATGAACATTATATAAACTTAAATATTCATTTCTTTCTCAACCTTTATTCTTGTTCCTTACTTTCTTTATCTTGTAACCTTCATTTTCCTTACTTTACTTTAGTGTTCGTACCAACTCATTAATCATGAGATCATAAACATAATGCTTCCCTTGTGGAAGACTTGAGACCATCAAACATTGAGGTCTTGTACCTCACCTTTAGGAGGTCAAACTTTAATTTCACTTTCATTACCTCATAACAAAGAGGCTGGTACGACACTTTCTTTTTATCTTAACGTTACCTTCTTATTAACTTTAGTGAGCATTTCAAATGCAATCACATCATATGCAATACACTTGCAATTCATAGCTTATACTATAGAACCAATTGCATAATAAATGCAACTCATTGCATAACAAATGCAATATAAAATGTAAACACATTTTGCATATCATAACTTGCATTCTAACACTCATTGCATAACAAATGCAACATATTGCTAAATCAATACATCATAAAATGCAAATACATTTTGCAAACTATAACTTTTATTCTTAAATTTATTGCACATCAAATGCAACTTATTGCATAGCAAATGCATCATTAAACCTTTAACTTAAACTATAAAACATTATGCATTGTCATAATGCAAAACATACTTTCAATACTTTGAAAATCATAACTTAAACTTTTAAATAACATTATGCATATCAATATGCAAATAAACCTTTAACATAACGATTGCAAATTCATTGCAAATCTTTTTCTTGAACTTTAAAACTTCTTGCATAATAAATGCAAACATACTTTAAAAACAACTTACTTAACAATTGCAAACACATTTGCAAACATATAAATAAGCATTTAAAAATCATTTACTTCATGCTGTAGGTGAGGTTTGAAACTTACCCAAACTATGCTCTAGCGTTCTCTATTCCGTTCCTTTTCCTTGCATTAGTCGGCCTCTGTGTCCTGATCAAACGACAGCCGACTCATTAATTAACTTTCTTTATTATCAATCCACTCGATTGATAATAAAACGTAAACATTAATCATTCTTTCCTTATTCATAACTTGGTATACTATCGGTCTACCGTTCTGTTACTCAACCTTATAAACTGTCAGTTTACATTTCCTTCAATTAGCCTTGTAACCCACCGGGGTTACATTTCCTTTTAACTTTGTAACCCATCGGTTACCTCTCGTTTACTTAAAACATTCCTCGTTAAATCTTGATCTCACATGACCGTTACGTTACTTAACGTATCGGAACATTTTCCGTCTAATAACATTATGCTAAATCGGAGTGTTCGACTCCGTTCTAGCCGTTTCCTTAAAAATGACGATTTTACCCTTAACGGGTTTTTCGTCACCTTGTAACGTTATAAAACCTATTCTTACATAAAACAGTGTAACAATCACTGATCATGCATTTCATAAATTTCTATGAAAGCATCTAAAACAGTTCATATTGTAGTCGAGATTCCTACTTACTTGAACTCCAAGCTAAGCAGATCCAGTTGTATCTCGCTGCATCTACAGTATGTGAAGCATCCTCTGCAGTGCTCCTCGAGCGACCATAAATGGCTAGGAATGCTTCCTGGAGATCATTCATTCTTGAAACTGTCATTCTGGACTCCGATATTGCTGCTTGAATCGCCTCGATCCGCGTGCAGTCGGTACCGGACGATTTTCATCGGAGTGGAATTAGCTCGAACGGAGGTCACCATTGCGTTCAGAGCGTCGAAACGAGCCGGGAGGCGGTCTCGGATCTTCGATCGGAGGTCCGGATCACAAAATCCCATTTTGCCCTTGACCGGCCGTTGACCGCCGTTGACCGGCCGTTGACCGGCGGCGGTTGGCTCCGTTGAGGGCTGAGCTCGAGCCTACCCCCCCTAATTCGACCCTCCTGAGTCGATTGGTGGGGTCAATTTCACCCAATTCGGCCTCCAACATAGCAATTCGAAGACGGAATTCTCGGCGGAAACCGACGGCTCCGATTTCGGTCCTCCGGCGACGGTACCGTGAAATTGAGGTGGGCGTTTTCTTCCCTGTGTCCCTCTGAGTGTTTCCCCTACGATGGGGCAGCTCAACACCGCGTGGAACGGCGGCCCCACCTAGCTCCACGGCGGTGCACGACGGAGACGCCGTTCTCCGTCCTCCGGCCATCATTTCGTGCAATTGAGAGTTGCTTCACGCTCTTCTCAACCATCTGAACATTTTCCCCCTTTCAATTTGGGGCGAGGCAGCCGGGAACGTCGTGATCGGTGGCTGTCGCGGCGCTCGACGACGGAGGTGGAACT
This sequence comes from Artocarpus heterophyllus, assembly GCA_025403435.1. NCBI lineage: Eukaryota > Viridiplantae > Streptophyta > Magnoliopsida > Rosales > Moraceae > Artocarpus > Artocarpus heterophyllus. The sequence continues at coordinate 6,259,916 of CM046342.1, forward strand.
CCGACCAACCGCGGCTGTGGCGTGAAATTAGGCGAGGGGTTTCACTCCCCGTCGCCGTCTGAATCGAACGGTGGCGGCGGTGTACCTCACCGCCGCCATTATCGGTGGTTCTCGAGGGGCGGCGACACGGCGGAGATGGGCAGCTCCGGCGAAGCCTTTCCAGCCAAAATTGAGCTGAAAAATTGGTACCATCTTGTTCCTCTCCTCACACTGAGTCCATAGACACCAAAATCACGTCGATTGGTGGTCGGACGGCGGAGATATGACGTCGGGAAAAAATGGGTTTCGCCGCCACTTTGGGCGGCGCGTGAGGCTCCCTCCGGCGTCTATTTGGGTGGCACGACACCTCGTTGGACTCAGCTCAACGAGAGCTTCCCACTGGTATGGGAGGTGTCGAAAAATAACGCCGGAATCTCAAACGAGATTTGAGGAGAGAGAGAATTCTAGAGAGAGAAAATCTAGAGAGAGAAAGTCGAGTTTGCTTTGGAATTTCTGATTTTTTTTTTTCTTTTCTTTTCTTTTATAAAAAGTATAAAATAAAATTGTGGTCCACACAATTCAATTCTTATACTGCGTTGCTCTAACACTGTATAATTTTCCATCGTATTATACAGTATTTTCCTTTAATTGTACTTTGTCTCAATATAATCTTTAATTTAATGCATTTTTAATGCATTAAAAATCTCGGGTGTTACAAACGTACCGGCATGCATGCCACTATAGAGATGTGGGAGTCACCCATTGGTACATCAAAAGACACAAGTCGAGACAACGGGCCCATTATTCATCTCAGGATTAAGATACAATACAAATGATTGTCTAAAGTGAATCGATTTGTCAAGACAGAATTATTAATCCAAATCAATTCACTTTATGTCCCGATCCAACACATCGTCACCTATGACAACGCGCCAATGTTTCTATTCACGGAGTCCAACTCCGATGGCCAAGACAAACCATCTCCCAAAAGGGATATAGACAACATAACAATCTTTACATGAATAAAGCGCCCAACTTTATTCCCTCGATTGCGGATCATATATTTTAGACCATCACCTTAAGAATCGTGTCTACCGCATAATCATCCCATCATATGCTCAACTCTTAAGGTTTAGACTGATAGTCTCATACTACTGTTTGCTTATCATACATTCAACGAATATGAATGTAAAGAGGACAATATTTGGTATATATAAATGAATAAATTCTTTATTGATAAAAATGTCTCCAAAAACGTATTACATTTTTACTCCTTAGGAGCATACATGTCTAACAATATATAGCTTTAATATATTTTTGTCCAATTTTAGCTTTTTAAAATTTAAAGATTGAAAAAAAATATAGTTTAAACATTTAATAATAATTAAATATTGATATATTTTAGATATTGTAAAGACCTTATAGTTAAAATTATAAATAAAAAAACTGTTAAAATTATAAATAAAAAAATTGTTAAAATTATAAGTAAAAAGAATTTATATAGTAAAAAAAATTATTATTATAAAAATATTGTTACTTAAAATTTTTAAAAAAATTTATTTTTTTATAAAAAAAAAATTTTATGATAAGTTTTTTTTAATCGTGTCGTGTTATAAGTGAGTCGTGTTCGTGTTTGTATTTTAAGCATGTTTATTAGTCATGTCGTGTTATAAACGTGTTGACACGAACACGACACGTAAACACGAATTGTCAGCCCTAATTTATTGGTAGGGTACACTCATGGAATCTAAAAAACCAAATCCAAGGCATTTTCCAAATCTTTTCAAATATAGGCAAATGTTGGAAAGAACAAAGGCCTCTCATTGATAACCTAACCAACTTGCTTTAGTTGGGTTTAGTGTTCTGACCAAGTTTCTTCCTCCAATTGCGGTTAATACCGTTGGATTTTAACCTTGTTCAACAAGACATGAGAACAGCCTAGAGGAAGCAAAATCCTTAAAAATATTCATAGCAACTCTTCCAAAATCAAAACAAAAACCTATATAAGTCTATTACAAACACAATGGATACGCAATACTTTATGTAAAAACAATGAACCACCCTCCTCTGTTTATAGTCTACAGAGACACATTTTCACCACCAAAGGGAAAATTTTGCAAACAATCATGACTTCCAATCAACAGCCCCCCACTTTCCCACTCCCCTTTGGCTGGGCAATAAAAAAGCCCACCATTCCAACTCATCAACACAAAAAACTGAAGGATGAACAGACATAGTTTAGGGACCGCGTGCGGGGCGAAGACAGAAACAACCAGAAGCTTGGTCCTCAGGTATCATCCCTCCTCCTTTACTTGTATCAATGGCTTCCAACAATCTCACCACCTCGTCCATTTCCGGGCGTTTGTCTGCGTTTCCATCCCAGCATTTGCGCATGATGTTCGCCAAAGAACTTGGACAGCATCTTGGAATTTCTGGTCGTAAATTCTGTTAACATAACCATGCAATGTAAGCTTTCAATGGCAGGCTCAGATCCTAAAGCATGCATAGCTTACAAGATACAAAAGATGAAAATAAAATTGCCATGGGGACATGTTTACTTCTCCGCTTACATGAATGGGACTCATTCATGCTTTGACGTACAACATCAGAAACAGCAAATTAAAGGAATTCACATGATTTTATTTATTTTAGAAAAAGGAATGAGGAAAGGGAATGGTGAACTTAACTCTCCCCTTGGTATTGTTTCCCGGTTAAGTGGAATAAACAGGGATTTACCTATACGTCTATGTGGAGCCAATTATTTTTTAAATATGCACAAGGGAATTCTAGCAACTAATTGATAAAATTCTTACTCCTAAGTTTAGTGAACACTAGAAAAGGAAATGGATTTTTTACTATTCCACTTTGATAGGTCCAATGAGAATCCGTCGGTCGGGTTGGTTTATACCCGGAAATGGGCAAAATGGTAAATGAGGTAGCTGGGAAAGAAACGACTGCCGTTTAAGAAGTGCTTGTTTTAGCTAAGTTGGGGGCCGGTTTGTTATGGGTTTTGTATAAATAAATGTTGTAAAATGTGTGAGGTCGTCAGGTAACGTATTTTTTTCTAGATTCAGTAGTGTGCTGAGGGAGGTTGAGAGGTCCTAGAAACCTTCTCTTATCTTGTTTCTTTTCCTTTATTTTCCAGATCTCTTGTACTAGTTTCCATTTTCAGTGAATAAGAGTGATAGAGAATCATTATTTTCTCTGTTTTCTATCAAATTCTAAGTAAACTCCCCTACATTCCTTTGCCACAATAGTGCGAACCTAACAGGCTAAAAAGGTAATCAATGGTCTTCATTCTTGTTCCTTTAATTTCCCCTCCAAACTCATTACATTCCATTACTGTTTTGGTTAAAAAAAAAAGCCCTGGAAGTTCCTATACTACTACTTGACCCAATTTACTAAAAACTTTAAGCTTAATCCTAATTCCTTACTCTTTGGCCATTGGACATTCTTCTATTCAAGTCAATGAAAAGGGAGTAATAGCTAAAAGCAGTCAAGGTAAAAGCAGACGCCACTGGGTCAGTAACCTTTTATCTTCAACATATATTAAAGACTTGTAAAGTTACACGTGAGCGACCATATATCAATTTCTAAATCACTTGATTTTGTTAGCCATCATTTAATGTGTTGTATAGCGAGAGAAGATGGATACCTTAATTCTTCTCCTATACAAGTCAACGTAGATTGAGAAGTTACTTTGAATTGAGCTAGGAAAGTAAAAAATGTGAAATGACAAATCTATGGAAAAACAAAAAGGATAAAATTTGAAAGGACATCAATGGTATCCAGCACCACTACTCAAAATGTGAAACGAAGAAAACACGTGTGGGGCCCACAAATGGGACCTTACTATATAAGTCAACATAGATTTAGAAGTTACTTTGAATTTAGCTAAAAAATGTGAAATAACAAATCTATGAAGAAAAAGGGATAAAATTTGAAAGGACATCAATGGTACCGAGCACCACTACTCAAAATGTGAAACAAATAGAACACGTGAGGGGGCCACATATGGGACCTTACTACATGTGAGTTGTGGTGCCCACCACCACTAATCTCATATAGTTTTTCCCTTGGGCCATTCATTGGCTAAACTGACCTGCCGTACAACTGCAGATGATATATCAGCAAAGCTAAGGTCCGGGTAAGGCATATCGCAGCAATAAATCTCCCATAAGCATATTCCAAAGCTGTACACGTCGCATCTTCGATTATAAGGCTTGCCATCAAGAACCTACAAAAAAGAAGATATTTATATATTTTTTTAATTTCTGTAACTATGACATTTCAACCCTAAAACTGAAGACAACTAGTTTGTTTGGTAGTGTTTCTAAAATGGGTGACAATGATTTTGTTTTAAAAAATGTTAATTTTTTGAAAATTAAGCTAAGAGTGTTTTTGAAATTTTTGTCTTAAAAAGCGTGCAAAAACATTTTCAAAATTTCTCAAAATAATACAAAGCGGGGCCAACATCTCAACACATGATAATCTTTTTGATCAATATGAGACACAAATTGAAATTGAAGATAATTTTCTCTTGCATATGTTATGGGATGATGTTCATCTAGATAAACACAAACTGAGTTTTTAACAAGGCATATACCTCTGGGGCCATGTATCCCAGAGTACCAGTTTCACCAGTCATGTCCCTAGGATTTTGAGCTTCTACACGAGCAACACCAAAATCAGCTATTTTCAGATTCCTATGCCCACCTAGCAACATATTCTCTGTTTTGACATCACGATGTACGATCTTTTTCGAGTGTAGATAGCTAAGTCTGCATAAGTGAAACAAGTAAGGATACTTTTAGTAATGGAAGTTGCTTTTGTAAGCTGAAATAGGCAAAGAATGCAAAGGAACATAACTTACCCTCTAGCGAGGTCCAACGCAAGTTGAATCACAACTATAAAGGCAAGCTTCTTTCGCCTATTTCTTATTAGGAATTGTTTAAGTGTCCCACCAGGAAGATACTCCACAACCACGCAACACGCCTTTGAAGGATGGGAACCATAACCATCGGATGGACTTTTCGGAGGAATCTTAAGATCTGAAGCTCCCATTGAAGCCCCAACAAACTGAAACCAAAATTTGAAAAGGGAAAAAAAAAAAAATATATATATATATATATATATATAACCAATCAGAATTATGATAAACAAAAGAACTCAAGTTATTCCATATTGAGAGACTAAGATATAACATATTTTACTATAGAAGGTACAAGATTACAAAGCTGCAATGCAAATTTCTCCCTTATAAAAAAGCAACCATACAATCCGGAGTTAATGTTTTTCTCATGGAAATGTGAAAAGAATCAAAATGAAAAAGTTAAAGAAGAAGAGTTCGTACTTTTGTGACATTAGGATGGTCAAGCTTGTGCCAAACGGCAACCTCTTGCCGAAATGACGCCCGCATAGCAGCCGTTTCAGCAGTCGTTGCAAGACCATCCTCTCCCCAGTCCAACACCTTCACTGTTTTTATCATCACAACAAGAATTTGGTATGATTATCAGCAGTTCTCATTGGCTATCAGTGACACTTAAGTAAAGAAGTGAATAATCATATTTAAACATTAACTCAATTAGTTGTCTACCCTGTTTCAATCTTTAGACAGTAAACAATAAACAATGAAGCATACACCGCAGAATCTTTACAGAACCATCCCGCATCCCAGTTTCGAGTACTGTACTACATGTGTATTCCTACCATGTTCTTCACCAATTTCTAACCTACCACAAGTTGCCACAAATGAATGCTATTGTGCAAAGTAAACCCTTCTGTGGTCCATACATTTCCTGTCTACCAAACGCACTAATATAAGGACAATATATAGTTTTTCTTTCACATAGGTATCCAAAATCAAGCAGGATTAGATAATTAAAATCATGCAATAATTAAAATCATGCAACTGGGTCCGGATACCGGATAGTTTACACCAAAAAAAAATCCTGCAACTAACTTTTCCATTCTCCTTGGTGTGAATATCAGTCCAACACCATAAGATTATTAGAATTCGACATGAAAAGCTTTCTAAACTCAAAAATCAAAACAAAAATATGACCTAATTATAAGTTATAACCTTGCAAATCAATGATGTATTCCACAAAGTCACAAACACATCAATGTGAGTGTGTTGAGCCTAATTATCACCCTGGCGAAAGTAGCATGCGAAGCATAAAAACATAAGAGTCTAAGGCATGAGTTGTGACGTGTGCAATTCTCTTCTAATTTCCTTCTCTATCATAACAAAATTCTGCAATAACTGTGGTTTTCACATCGAGGGTGAACCACTTTATATCTTGTGTGCGCTAGTTTGTTCCTTGTTTTTCGATTTGATCGCTTTCAGTAGTAAGAATAAAGACATCTAACTCTTAACAATCAATCGTGATCCAAACAAGCGGAAACAAGACAACAAGATTACAACATTGAAATTTATCAAACAGAACAAACTCTCAAAAGGATTAAAGAGTGATATAATACCGGCAACATCTTGGCTATCATAAGTACCCCTATATACAGTACCATAAGTCCCTTGAGCCACAACATATCTTATATCCAATTTGGACAAATCAATCTCCCACTCTTCCTTAGGCCTTTGGTTGTTGCTGTTTCTCGAGAAAACTTTGCTGAAATGCTTCTCCAACTGTATATCCAAGTTCTTCAAATCAATTTGATCTGCTCTGAAGATCATGTCTTTGCCACTAACACTTCCTCTGCCATTCATCTTTGAATCCGCTTTGACATCCTCAGTTGTTTTGGAATCCATTGTCAAGAATCCAAAACGAACAACCCAGAAAAACAAAAACAAAGGGAAAAGTAACAAAACCCAGAAAAAAGAAACAAACCCCTTTTTGATTGATAATCTTAGAAACCCATGATTAAAAAAAGATATGGACTTTTTCTCATCAAAGAAAAAAAAAAAATAAAAATAAAAAATAGTAATAATAATAGCAAGGTTTTGCTTAAAATGACAATATATGACTGGATTCAATAATAAAGCACTTCACAAATGAAAAATAGCAAATCCAGTAAGAAACCACATCATAACACAGCTTGAAATTTCTATTCCAAAAATTTCCTCCTTTTTTGACCTTAAAAAAAAAAAAAAAATTGTGTTTTTCAAGCCACTAAATGAGAAATTTCACAAGCAAAATTTCTTCATAAATTTATGAACCTCAAAACCTTACATACCATACCCTCTTCACCAACCATTTCTTTTTCTTTTTTTTTTCTTTTCTTTTTTATTTCTGATACTTTACCAAAATTCAATAGATAGACAAAAATAGTAAACCCCAAGAAAATGACCCAATTCCCACCACTTGATGACCGAAGACCAACGACCCTGAAGTTAAAAAATATATATTGAAAAAAAAAGGGTTGAAATACAATAAAAAATATATAAAATAGACCCTTGATGCACAATCAAATCCAGAAGTGGGGAAGAAGGCCTGCAAGAACCACGCTTGCAATACCCATATTCTCAAAATTAAAAAAAAAAAAAGAAAAGAAAAAGAGAGATGGAGAGAGAAAGAGACGAACCGAAGAATAATAAGAAGAAAAAGAAGAAAGTCGGCGAGAATCAGAAAAGGGTTTTGAGATTCAAAGGAAAAGGCAAAGGAGAAAGTCGTCGGAGAGCCATAAATTCACCATAGAAGAGGAAAAAAATAACCCACATACAAAAAAATCCCAGGAAAAAATTTCTGTGATCAGAAAAATGGAGAGAAAATTAAGGAAAAAAAACCCAGAAGAATCGGAGGCAGAGAGGAAGAGGGGACCAACCAAAATGAAAATAAAAGGAAAGCGAAAGAAGGATTTGAGACGAAACAGCTTCTTGTTCGCGGTTTCGCTTTAAACAAAAAACTAAAAAAAATGGCAAATGGGATTTTTTTTTTTTTTATTTTTTTGGGTGTTTGGGAACAAAATCTCAAGCCAAGGGGCAAAAAAAAAAATAAAAAAAAAATAAAAGGAACAAGAAAGAGGTACAATTTAGGACGGACATTCAGGAGTTTGGTAAGGAAACAAAAAACTGCGGTCCGTACTCCTGTCGTATTAACTAAATTACCTAGTACTTTTTTGTACTTGGACCATCTTGTCCCTCACGGAAATAAAGAAATAATAAGGTTTTACTTGAAAGAAATTAAACAACAGCAATAAATTTATGGCTTAATTCATATAATTATATACTTTAATTTTAATTATTTTTTAATAAATTTTTTATTTTAAAAAATTATAAATATATCTTTTAAATTTATAAGATTTGTTTTAATTTTATCCTAATAAATAAAAAATAAGCAAAATAACGTAATTATTTTTAACCAGTTATATAAAATATCTCATAGAAATAAAGACATAAAATCTCTTAAAACAAAATATTAAATTTTAAGAAAAAATTCTTAAGTTTCATAACTTTTTAAATGTTAAAATATTTGTTAAAATTCTCTCAATAAGAAAAATATATTTTAAAAATAAACTTGATCTAATTAAAGTAATGTTTATTTTACCTTCATATTTTTTTGTCTAAAAAGTCTACAAGGGATAAAATTGAAACAAGTTTTTTAAATTCAAATGATAATTTTATAGTTTTTTAAAACAGATGGATAAATTGAGAAATAGTTAAAACTAGAAGGTATAGTTATATAATTAATCCAAAATTTTATTAGGATACTACTCCTATTATGGTATGAACATCTCCATTCTCCATTAGATTCTACAAATGAGTTTTAAAAAACTATTTTCTCTTACAAAATTTAAATTGTTACATTGTTTTTAGAAGCCTTCACATGATCATATGAGATTCAAATAGCATATAAATTTGATAGATTTTGATGATGATTTATAAACTATTCAAGGCTTCTACTAGTTGAATACTACATAACTTTCTATTTTAATATTAATTTTTAATGATTATGAAATCCTTGCAAAATAAATAATCAAGGGGGCTTGTGGTATGTGTTAGAACAATTTAATTAGATTTTAACTAATATATAATTTTTTGTAATATTAATATATATTTTACTAGAACGGTTTTGAGAATAAGAAAATATTTTGGCAAAAAAAAAACCAGTAATAAAATTCACGCTAAAATACTTTTTTGTTCTTCTTTCTTGCAAAAGTTAGAATTATACGGTTTTTATAAATAGATGCGAGTTTTTTTTTATTTTTTTTCCTTTTGTGGTCTAATAGTAAAATGAAAGTCTTGAACTAAATGTTTGCATCTATTAGTATCTATGTTGATCATGGAATGTTAGAAAAAAAAAATGAAATTTTGCTGATAATTTTTAAAATTAATATAAGCATTATTTATCAATGTATTTTAACAAGTAAAAAATGACATCATTCCTTATTCAAAATTTTTGTAAAAGAAAAATATTTGCAAAGCATTATTTTGGGCAGGCACAGAGCCATTTGGCGCTCAATGGGGGCTTAAATCCCGACTCAATTTTTTTTTTTTTTAACAATCTTACGTACATGAATAAAAATATACATATAGCCCCCACTAAAAATATAAAATTAATCTTATAGCTCTTATTAATTTTTGTTTTAATTATTAGTCCCTAGTGAGAATAGCTCCTACTTTCGTCGCTAATTTTGGACCTTTTTTAATGGTTTTTTTGTAATACTAACGTAAAACTAGTAAAGAGAAAATACTAAACACAAAAACTCGTGAGTATTGTGAATGCAAGATCTCAATCTTCATAATTGAAAATCAACATGTTTCTCTCTCTCTTTTTTTATTTTTTGATAACAAAGATCAAAGAGACGAACTCTCTCAAAGTCTCATCCCACCAAATCCCTCGTTGTTGGTAGACCACACGATTTTAGGCATGTTGTGCACATTTGTGGTGCAGGATAAAAATTAAATATATTATGTGAATTGAACATTTAAATAAATTTAAGGGTAAGTTTATTGTCCAAGTCATATGAAGTGACCATGATCCGTTTATGTAGGTTGAAAGTACATAGAATTTTCCAAGTTTATATTGCGAGAGCTTTTTTTCGGTAAAAATACGTGCAGGTAGTACCGGATCTAAGTACCATAATTAATATAATATGTCTTATTTGTAGGTCCCAAGTTGTAAGGGAGCCACTTTTTATTAGTGTGAGGTTTGTCCAACGCCACTTGTATTTTTTATCGGTGTTTTAAAATATAGTGCAGACATGATATAAATCTGACATATTACAAGAAAAAACAAATAGGATCCGATACAAATCATATCAAAACATATTAAAAAAATCATATGCAAAATGAGTAGTGTCTAATACAAATCTGAATAGGGTTTTTTTTTTTTTTCATTCTCCATTGTAGATTCTCAATTATTTTCAATTAAAAAATAATGTGATTGGCGGAGCCACCAACAATTGGAGCCTGGTGAACGATCCGAGGGGGAAAGGAACTGAGAAGAATAGATTAATATATCAAGTTAAAATCATCTTACAACTTTTTATAACTACAATACAAAAATTATAAACTAACGGTTCTTCTGCAACGTTGTTGTCAATAATTAACTTAAATCTTATTCATATTAAGATTTCAATTCATGTAGTAGATCTTTTCCCCCTTAATTTTACTATTATTTTATGTGATAATTTGGTCTTTTTCTATCAATTATTTTCAACAAAAATGCATATATTAATTTAAAGACCAATTCTATTATGTCATGATGTAAGAAGTAGAATTAAATTGCTTGTTGCATAAAAACTGTCATATAAAAATAGGCAAGCAATAGTTGTCAACAATCATTTACACAAGGGATTATAGAACATAAACACAAACTTTGCTTGTTGTCCACATTGTAGAATTAGCATCACATTTCATAAGTCTCCAAAAAAAGGAATAATTGGCGATTTAAACAATGGAACAGAAGTTTGTCCTTCAAGCTTAGGAATATTATACCAACATATAAGCTTTTGCACGCTTACTGGAAAAATGTCGATGCAATTGTAAGCAATGAAGAACACATATGTGCATGTGTGTATAACCACCGGCACTTCTATTTAGAATGATATTATCTGCTCTGCGTTTAAGCCCGTATGATTTTACTCTTAGATTTCACCTTAAAAGACCTCTTGTCATTAGGACGTGATGTCATTGCTTATAAATCATTACTTACAACCATTTTTAAGCGATGTAGGACTGCACGGCCTATCCTTTTCTTTAGTCATTTTCATCTCAAAGGAATTAGGGTTGTCATAGAATGCTTGTTTGATTTTATTGGCACTATATTAGCTTATGACCTCTTTGGCCGGTCTTCTCGGATACAAAAGGTGCTCAAGTTTTGGATAACTTTTTAAAAGAGCTTCATACTCAAAAAAAAAAAAAATGTGGCATTTAAATAATTTTTTTGAAAGACTTTCAAAAGACCACGTATTTGATTTTAAGAATAACAACTTTCGGAGAGTATCAACAAAAATAACTTTTGTAAATAAATATATATACATTTTTCAGTTGAATATTCTCAAATGTTGGAAAATTTAAAATCAAGTTTTAGGATTTCTCTTCTAAAAGCTATCTTTTTTATCAAGGATAATTGTTTTTATACACCAATAATTTTATCTAAAACTAAGTGAGTGTGTTTTATATGATTTGTTAGATACTAATTCATTCTAAAAGATCAAGCCGTTAGAAGATGGACCAACAATAATATTATACTCTAACACTTCCCCTTTACATGCGGGCATAGACCAAACAAAATACGAAAGATTGGCTAATCAAAAGAATGGGAGAAGGCATTCGGAGACAGGGAAAATTAAAGAGAGGGAGAACGTAAATGCAAATGCAAAGTAAAAAATAGGCCCGCATGTGACAAACTACGAAATTGCAATTACAAGGGTTTATATTGAAAACCTCACATTAGAACCAAATCATCCTAAATGCTTAAGCTGTTAGGAAATGAAAGATTATACTTTTAACACTTTTCCTTCTTATGCAGGTCTATACCAAACAAAGTATCCAAAATGGATCAATCAAAAGAAGGTAAGAATGTAAATAATAGTGTCATATTCAAACATTATTAAAAAAAAAATAAAGCATTTGCATTTTGATAAAACATAAGAAAAGTTGTATCACTATCCCTTCGATATATTTGATTATTAAACTAAAAGTCAATGGTAGTGTATATTTGATAGGTTTATACTATTAAAGTTGCCGTAGAGGTTTGGATTAGGTTCGATAGACTATAGGGGTGCTATGATTGGCTTAGATAAAAAAATATGCTCTCTTAAAAGAAGTGCAAGATGGGGCAATTTTTGCTACAAATTTTGTTTTCATCTTAAGCATGTTACTTTTGACCACTAACTTGTCAGCCACTCTTTGACAATGTCAAACCCAACAAACTTGAGGCCAAGCCCAGACTATGGCTATAAGGGCCCATTAAAAACTTTTTTTTTTGTTTTTTTGGTGAAATTCCATTTAAAACTTTTTCAAACAATAACAATTTTGTCAAAATTTGTATTACCGAATTTTTCCAGATTGACTCGGTAGTAAATGAAATAAGAACCAAACATAGAATTACCCCCATGTATCAAGACTTTTTTTAAAAAAAAAAAATATGTATCAAGACTTATTCAACGGCAATAGATGAAATAAAAGTTAAAATTTTATATGTGATATAAGTAGTTCGTAGTCAAAACAAATATAACTTTGATGGGAAGGAATGGCATCTCCTACCCAATAAGATAAGTAGTCAACATAGGGTTTGTCCTTTAGTTTTTTCTTAGAGTAAATAGGTTTAAATTAATTTAAACATTATAACAATTTGGTCCTTAAATTAATTTAATAGGTTAAAATAGTCTTTAAACTTTTAACATTGTGACAATTTGGTCATTGAATTAATTTAATAGACTAAAAAAGTCCGTAAACTTTTGGCATTGTGACAATATGGTCCTTAAATTAATTTAATAAGCTAAAATGGTGATTGCCGATGCAGTGACATTCTGACGATGCAGTGCCACAGTGTGGCTCTTTGGGTGAGGTAACTGGTGGGGAAACTACAAGGTGATTTTGTTGCGAAGAGGATGCAACAAGAACATAACATGAGATTAGTGTTGTGGAGAAGAGTGCCATAGGGCAAAGGTCGTAGTGATATTGGCTATTCAAAATTTAATAGTGACTAATAAATATGGTTGATTTTGCCATTAAAAAATTAATTCATGAACTATTTCAACCTATTAGATTAGTTCAATGACTAATTGTCACAATATTAAAAGTTAAGGAACTATCTTAGTCTATTAAATTAATTTAAGGACTAAATTGTTATAATGTTAAAAGTTCAAGAATCTTTAGGGCTATTAACCTTTTTATATATATATATATATATACACTATCACACAGCACCAAGAAATTTTGAAAAAAATAGATAAATCATTATAGAAAATATTTTTCTTTGCAAGACCAAGCATTACAATTCAACTAGCCCTTCCTAAATATATTTATTTTTGAGTAAATTATTAAACCATGAAATTTGATATAGTCGAGACTTACCAGCTTTACTCACGACCAAATTTGAGATTTATTAATTTTATTTAATGATCAAATTTAATAACTAATAGTTATAAATTAACGAATTGAAATGCTATTTTCTTCCAAGTTTAATAAAGCGGTTATTTTCCTTCTTTTTGGCCCTTAAAAAGTCACCTCATGCTACAAATTCTTGTACTTTTAATAAAAAAAATGCACCAAATAATATGTTTTCTATATGTTAATGAAGTTTATAATACCCTTAAATCTAATTTATGAAGACATTTTCTAAATCATTATAGGAGTATTTTATAATTACCATATAAAATATGTGTTATATTGGTGAATGGGCTTGGGCCAACTACATTTAGCTCGAAAGTGCATGGCAATGCCCATTTGTTCCCAAATGTGAGTAAATTAGGTAATAAATCAACTCTCTTTTTTTTTTACTACTATTATTATTATTATGTTGTACCATTTTTTTTCCCTGTGATTCAAATCATTTTTCCTACTTTTAGGGCAAAATACTCTCAAACAATACATCTTTGCTTAACCGTATCCTAAATACTTATTATAATCAATTAATCATTTTTCCTACTTTTAGGGCAAAATACTCTCAAACAATACATCTTTGCTTAACCGTATCCTAAATACTTATTATAATCAATTATATTTTTGTACTCATAAAAATAATATATTTTAAACTTTCTCATAAAAATAATAAAATTAAAAAGTATTACAATAGAAGTGATCATTCTCAAATTGACCACCCAAATGCACATCAGACTCCAATTTTATGCACGACTGCGACCCGGAACAACACTAGTAAGAGATGCAAGGGAAAGAAAGTTGTTTTCGCATAGGGTGTTTGGCGAACAGCTCAAACCTATGAGTTTAAACCGTTTACAATATAAAACTTTTATATATTACAGTGTAAAGTAAAAATATATTAGCTATATAATATAAAGCTTCTATATTCTATAATGTCTAAACTTATTTTTTAAGTTTAAACTGTTTTATCAAACGTCATTTATTAACATGATCGGTTCTTTATAATCTCCCACCTCTTTTTCCATCAATGACAATTAAACTATAGTTGAATAGACGGTTGAACTAATTAAGATTAGGGAGTACGCTCAAGGGAAATATTTTTAGGCAAATAAAAAAAACGCACAAAAAAATAAAATAAGACAAACTAAAACAATTATTGCATTTTCGACCGTTATAATAGGTTTTTCTACGGTTGTGAACGCTCCACCTCTAATTTAGTGTACAAAAACACCAACATAGAAAAAAAAATGGAAAAAGTATAGGAGGAAAAAAAAAGCTTTTAAATCTTATTATGAAAACAATAATATACATATATATATATATATATATATATATAGGGATGTGCTTCCATCCGATGGATGGGAGCTTCATCCATTTAATCTAGACCCTTCATTGTAAAATCTAAGGCCAAAATTGGTCAAAGGGTTTTGATTCTTTTATCAAAAGCTTGAACTGGTAAACCGGCTCAGAGGGATGTTATTTGGCATCATATTTGGTGAGTTCCGTGCCTAATAGCTCCAAATGAAGCAAACGCTGCCACGTTGCAAAAGAAAGCATCCATGTTGGGTTTATGACCGTTTCCACTCTCCATCAACGCACAAACCTACATCTAGCTTTAATTTTTTTTCCTCTTCATATCTTTGTTTTTTATTATTATATTCTTTCTTTTTGTTGAAGTATATTATTTTTTTCTGAAAATAATAAAAAATTTCTAAAGAAAAGAAAAAAGAGAAACAAAAAAAACTCGAGATCGTTTGGTATTATTTTCAAAATAGATGAAAATATTTTTGTTTAAAAAATGAGAATTTTTTAAAAATTATGCTGAGAGTATTTCTAAAATTTTTGTATAAAAAATATGTGAAAAAATTTCTAAAAATTTTGAGAATAAAAACAAACGGGGATGTCTTTTAGAAAAAAAACTTAGTAAGTTAGAAAAAAAGAATTCGTTACATGAAAAAAAAAAAGAAAAAATGAGAAAAATATATTATTTTGGTGCCTCATAGTTTAACACTTTATTGATATTGTACTCTTGTGTTTAGAAAATCCTATTGACGTATATTGTTAATAAAAAAAATTGGATATTCTAAATCAATTTTTTAAGGAATGAGATGACTTTTATGATTTTTTTCAAAAACATAATTAAATAAAAGTCTAAAAAATAAATAAACTAAGAAACTATAATAATTTTGGTTATAATCGTTTAAAATTAAGAAAAAATGAATTTACTTATCTTGATTTCTAATTGCTAAAAAGTAAAATAAAAAACTATAGGTAAACTTGAATTCCAACCTATTTTCCTAAAAAACCCTTAAAAATACACAGGTAAGAAATATTTATAAAACAAAGGGTCCTTCTTCAATGGAGATGCAATTGGTGAGACTTTGTTTCTAATTATTAGATATAATCAAAATAACTCTTTTCCACAAATCTAACGGTTAAAGCATAATCTACTAGAAGGTTATTTTTTATTAAAAAAATGCCTACTACAAAATACATAAAAAAGTCCTTAAGTCAACTTAAAAAAAAATCTTCTTCTTTTGTTTGAAATAAAAAAGATGGCAAATTTAAACATTCCATTTGGTGTATTATGCATAGCATTTTAACAAGTATTTACAGCGAATCAAAAAAATTCAAATACTTGTAAAAAGGCACGGATTTAAAAAGATTAATCTATAATTTATATATGAGAGCAACAAAAGTTACATACAGCTGAAAATAATATTACGTTAAACCATTATGAAGTCCTTACGTGTAAAAAGACATTAGTACCCAGTAAATGAATAGATAGCTACAACCTTACTAGGTCAACTCCTCTTTTTTGCCTATGATAGCAAGTTGCACAACAGTTAGTACTAAAAAAAGAAAAGTTAATGATACCACCTACGACTTTTTTTATTAAACAAACAAAATTATAGTGGCTAAACATGCTTAAAAAAGGTGGAAGGAGCTTCCATGACAAACTCAGAGAGGGAGGGAGGGGTAGCGTCTTCCATCCCTTCTCAGAATGTTACTTGTAACGTCTCGAAATTTATTTAATGTTAATATAATGTAAATGATAAATTAGTGTGTCATAATTAACGTTTTAACATTTAATTAGATTACTTTGTTGGATTTTTAATTTTTGGTTGCTTTGTTAAATTGATGCATTCAAATGATTTCTTATTGATTTAAAATGATGTTTTGAGTTTTAAAACACAACAATTTATAAAATGTTAAAAATACTCCGTTTTACAAAACCGTGGGCGGCACATGGTTTTCGCACAGTAAAACCGCCCACCGATTTTCTCTATTTATTTTCTTCCTTCCTCTCTCTCTCCTCACTCTCACGCATCTCCCTCTCTCTTCCCTCTCTTTTTCTCGGCAGCCTCTCTCTCTTTCTAATTTCTTCACAAATTTTTGAACTCCATTTCGAATCCAAGCTTCGGGATAGCAAGGAGGAAGCTCGGGGACGTGATTCGGCAACCGAGGACGCGGATTGAAGCTTCGATTCGAGGATCGTTCGTGGTTCCGTGGAGCTAACGTATAGCGGACCGGGATTACGGTGTGGGGTACCGGCACGAGTATTGAGGTAGGACTTCTATCCTATTTCTTTGGAAGCCTGGTTTTGAAATGATTTGCCTTTGAAAATGATTTCTATCAAAATGTTTTCAACGGTTGTTTGAAAATGGTTTTATTAGTTATATTTTAATATACCGTGAACTGAAATGAATTTAATAATAAATGTAATTGACAACACTCGGTAATTGGGTTTTGAATGATAATGATAATAAACACAAAGGCATGATGCCATATCAGAGATCGGGTCGTGTAGCGATCGACCTTGGGGGCAGGTCCCGAAACCCAGCTGGGGCACTACGGTGGTGATGTCATGGTTTGCCTAGGTAAAAGTAAATTGGTGTTTTGATTTGACGAGTAGACTATTCTGTGTCATGACGGTTCTACTCAAATTGTTTATTTATTTATTTATTTAAGTTTCCTCTGAATAACTTCTAATGATGCTATGTTTCTTTGCATTAAACTATTTTATAAAACATAGTCCTACTGAGCCTTTCGCTCACGTTTTATTGTTTTAAATTTCCCCCATCTAGGTGGTCTTCCATTTAGGTTCGGAGAAGATTCTTCGGATCGAACTCAGGAGCGATAGGAGAATTTGTTTATATTCTTTATTTAATCAAGGCATGTAAGACTTAACTTTATTTGTACCTGGACTGTAATTGTATTTATGATATTGTCAGATCCATGTGTGTGCACAAGTTGTGGGTTGTGGAACCCATATTCGCGGTTTTTATTTAATTTTTATTACCTACTTAATATTTATAAATTCTTTTATAAAATGTGGTGTAAAATCTTCTTAATTTTTATTTAATTTGATTCTCAAACTCTCGATTTTTAATTAAATCTTCTTTTAATTAATCTAAATATTCTGCCACGTCACCTCCCGTACTCCGGGGCGTGACAGAATGGTATCAGAGCTCAAGGTTATGAACCTTGGGAATTGTGCACGCATAGGTTTGACAATGAAATACCTCTGACAGTCCAATTTTGTTTTCAGAAGTGAGAAAATGGCACTAGACGTCGTTCGACTGCTGACGCCGAGTTCGGAAATGATGAGAGCATGATGAGGTCTATGTTTGCGGCTTTCCGGCAGATGGCAGCCAGGGCTAGACCGGAAGACTCCAGTGTTGGTAGTCGGCATGCTTTCTTTAAGGAATTCTGGCGGGCGTCTATTTCGACTTTTGATGGCAATGGGGATCCGCAGTTAGCAGAGTATTGGTTGGATTCGATCTTAAAGCATCTAGATACTCTTGGTGTGCCTGAGGAGTATCGTGTGGAGTTTGTGGCGTATAAGCTCGAGGGTGGCGCCAACACCTGGTGGAAACAAACTAAGCGTCTGGAGCGCGGTGGCGATATCGGTTGGGACAAGTTCGAGGAGCTGTTCTATGATCGGTATTTTCCGCAGGGATATAGAGACCAGAAGGCAGCTGAGTTTTATAGATTGCAGTAGGGTGATATGTCAGTCCGGGAGTATGAGGCAAAATTTAACGAGTTGGCTAGATTTGCTCCATCAGCTGTGGCATCTGAGCGCGAGAAATGCATCAAGTTTCAGGAGGGACTCAAGGCTCCTATTCGACGGCAGTTGGTTGCTCTACGGCTTAGGAGTTTCGGAGAGCTTGTGTCGTCGGCGATCTCCGTGGAGAAAGATTACGTGCAGTATTGTGAGGACCGAGCCAAGGCTTCAGGAGGACCGCAGAGGAGTGACATAAAGAGCATTAGTAGTCGTCCAGCTCCGGGGAAAGGCAAGCAAGGCGGTGCGACCAGTGGCAGTAGCAATTCGTCTGCCAGCGGGCGTAGCAACCCCTACAGCTTTCATTGTCATTTTTGTCAGCAGCCTGGACACATCAAGAGGAATTGCCCAATCAGGAGTGCTCGTCTTGGATCTCAGACCGGGGAGGATGCCAGTCGTTCATCTCAGCCTCAGCCTCAGACCCTACCTCCGCCTCTACAGTACCCGCAGTTGCAGTATCCGCAGTTTTCTTCTCAGCAATTCTCATATCCGGCACGGGGGCAGCAGGCGCAGTATTTTCAGCGCAGTGTTCCTCAGTATAGAGCTTCGAGTACAGGTAGCGTGCAATCGTCTCCATCTCAGCAGCATCGGTCGAGTAATCTAGGACCCAGCAATGTCGGTAGAGGAAAAGGAAAGGCGCCAGTGCAGGTTCATGCAATGGCATATGGAGGGTCAGATTCTCAGACTGGTAACGCGGTTGTCGATGGTATGATTTTGGTTTCTAGATCTTTAGCTCGTGTTTTATTTGATACCGGTGCCTCTCATTCTCTCATTTCGAGTTCTTTTGTACATGTCTTGGGATTAGAAGTAGAAGAGTTTAATGAACCCCTAGCTATAACTTCTCCCTTGGGGCGGGTGTGTGTGAATTGTATGTGTAAATCATGTAAAATAAAGATTGGGGATGAGATTTTGAAAAGTGATTTGATTATACCCCCCATGAGCTCCTATGATGTGATCTTAGGGATGGACTGGTTGTCCAGGTATAGTGCAGTCGTGGACTGCCAACTTAGAAAAATGACCCTAGTGTCTGATAGGGGGACGGTAATCACTTACCAGGGTGGAAATGGGAACATGTGACGATGGATTTCCTCACAGGTTTGCCGAGGACGGAGCAGTGGCATGATGCAGTTTGGGTTGTAGTCGACAGGTTGACGAAATCGACGCATTTCATTCCGTTTAGGTCGACGTATTCGAGGAAGATTCTCGGGGAGTTGTATATGCAGAACATTGTGAGGTTGCATGGAGTTTCTTTGTCCATCACCTCTGATCGAGACACCGGGTTTAATGCTAAGTACTGGAGGAGTTTTCAGGAGGCTTTGGGTACGGATTTGAACTTCAGTACGGCGTTTCATCCTCAGACTGATGGACAGTCTGAGCGGGTTATCCAGGTTCTCGAGGATATGTTGCGTGCTTATGCGTTGGACTTTGACAGAAATTGGAAGCAATGTTTGCATTTGGCGGAGTTCGCGTACAACAACAGTTATCAGGCGAGTATCGGTATGGCACCATTTGAGGCATTGTATGGGCGACCGTGTCGGTCACCTGTGTGTTGGGCCGAGCCGGAAGATAGAGTTATCCTTGGGCCGGATGAGATTCGTGATAGCAACGAGAAAGTCGCGGTGATTCGAGATCGATTGAGGGTAGCTCAGAGTCGGCAGAAGAGCTACGCGGATAGGAGACGTAGACCCTTAGAGTTCACGGTTGGAGATTTTGTTCTCTTGAGGGTGTCACCTCGTAAGGGGACTATGCGGTTCGGAGTGAGTGGAAAGCTCGCATCGAGGTATATTGGGCCGTTCAAGATCACTCAGCGAGTTGGTGTGGTCGCTTATCGGCTTGATCTTCCGCCCGAACTTTCTCATGTGCACGATGTGTTTCATGTGTCGATGCTTAGGAAATGTCCACCTGGGCAGGATAAGATAGTTTCGTTTCGCGATGTACAGGTTCAGGAGGATACGACGTACGAAGAAGTGTCGATTCAGATTATCGACCGGAAAGTGATTAGCTTGCGTCGTCGTAAAATACCGTTGGTAAAGGTCGTGTGGCAGCATCACGGGGTTGGTGAAGCCACTTGGCAATTAGAGTCGAGTATGCGGGAATTGTATCCGCATTTGTTTTGTTTTTGAAGTGAGTTGTAAATTTCGAGGATGAAATTTCTTTTAGGGGTGGAGAGCTGTAACGTCCTGAAATTTATTTAATGTTAATGTAATGTAAATGATGAATTAGTGTGCCATAATTAACGTTTTAACATTTAATTAGATTACTTGTTGGATTTTTAATTTTTGGTTGCTTTGTTAAATTGATGCATTCAAATGATTTCTTATTGATTTAAAATGATGTTTTGAGTTTTAAAACACAACAATTTGTAAAATGTTAAAAATACTCCGTTTTACAAAACCGTGGGCGGCACATGGTTTTCGCACAGTAAAACCGCCCACCGATTTTCTCTATTTATTTCCTTCCTTCCTCTCTCTCTCCTCACTCTCACGCATCTCCCTCTCTCTTCCCTATCTTTTTCTCGGCAGCCTCTCTCTCTCTCTAATTTCTTCACAAATTTTTGAACTCCATTTCGAATCTAAGCTTCGGGATAGCAAGGAGGAAGCTCGGGGACGTGATTCGGCAACCGAGGACGCGGCTTGAAGCTTCGATTCGAGGATCGTTCGTGGTTCCGTGGAGCTAACGTATAGCGGACCGGGATTACGGTGTGGGGTACCGGCACGAGTATTGAGGTAGGACTTCTATCCTATTTCTTTGGAAGCCTGGTTTTGAAATGATTTGCCTTTGAAAATGATTTCTATCAAAATGTTTTCAACGGTTGTTTGAAAATGGTTTTATCGGTTATATTTTAATATACCGTGAACTGAAATGAATTTCATAATAAATGTAATTGACAACACTCGGTAATTGAGTTTTGAATGATAATGATAATAAACACAAAAGCATGATGCCATATCAGAGATCGGGTCGTGTAGCGATCGACCTTGGGGGCAGGTCCCGAAACCCAGCTGGGGCACTACGGTGGTGATGTCATGGTTTGCCTAGGTAAAAGTAAATTGGTGTTTTGATTTGACGAGTAGACTATTCTGTGTCAGGACAGTTCTACTCAAATTGTTTATTTATTTATTTATTTAAGTTTCCTCTGAATAACTTCTAATGATGTTATGTTTCTTTGCATTAAACTATTTTATAAAACATAGTCCTACTGAGCCTTTCGCTCACGTTTTATTGTTTTAAATTTCCCCCATCTAGGTGGTCTTCCATTTAGGTTCGGAGAAGATTCTTCGGATCAAACTCAGGAGCGATAGGAGAATTTGTTTATATTCTTTATTTAATCAAGGCATGTAAGACTTAACTTTATTTGTACCTGGACTGTAATTGTATTTATGATATTGTCAGATCCATGTGTGTGCACAAGTTGTGGGTTGTGGAACCCATATTCGCGGTTTTTATTTAATTTTTATTACCTGCTTAATATTTATAAATTCTTTTATAAAATGTGGTGGAAAATCTTCTTAATTTTTATTTAATTTGATTCTCAAACTCTCGATTTTTAATTAAATCTTCTTTAATTAATCTAAATATTCCACCACGTCACCTCCCGTACTCCGGGGCGTGACATTACTACTCGTACTTGGCTTTTGTTTTGATTGTTTTTGTGTAGATAATGAGATTTTAGTGGCAGTGTTTAAAGGTTACAACATTATTTAATTTTTTCTAAATCGGCTGTCGTTGGTATAGTTGAGAAGTTGACTGGATAAATTTGTAATTGAGGGGTGACGAGCAGTGCTTCAGTCATAATTTCGATATTTTTATTCAATTATCTTTTGGCGATGCAAAAATAATACATTATTCTATTTTTGGAAGCAAATGTAACGTGCTTAAAAGGTATACAAATTAGCTCTCACTAGATTAATAATTGTAATTTTTCATCCTTAAAGTAACGACCAAAACTCAAAAGATACTTCCATCGAAGGAACAAACGACTCACAAAATAATGGCTAGAGCTGGCCTTGACGTCCCAAAGTATGCTTGTCGATCTTTGGCGAACGACCGCGAGTTAGACAACAACACTTTAGAATTGGAGGTTCTTAGAATTAGGGTTTAAGGTTTAGGGTTTGGTGGGACCAAAGAATCAATTAGCATTTAGCTAGTGGCTGCTTATGGCACATACACAATATATTAACACAAAGAAGAGTACAAGCTAGGAAGGTGGGACTTATATTTAGTACAAGCAATTTTGAAACAATGAAGCAAGCACATTCTTTAGTGAGAGACATTCCATTCTAAAAGAAAGAAACAAGCGGCCTTTAATGTTTGTCAATTAAGGAAACTTCCTTAAACAACATAACAAAGAGAAAAACAAAATAAAAAAAATGACCCACAATTTTATTTATTTGTTTAAAGGAAAAAAAAAAAAAAACAACTAGAAACTTGCGAAGTAACCAAAAATCGGGAGAACCCAGAAAGCAATTTCTGACAATGGCCCACTGTACGAAGATCCTAGATCATAAAATGGAGTGATTCTCACAATCTCACATTCACATTTGCTATAGTTATCCTCATTATTACGATATACTTTATCTCCTATGACTTTTCTTTTGGTCATTTCCAGTTTAGCAGAGTATCTAAAATCTAAAATAAATTAAGAAATCCTAAGCATTTTAGTCAACTAAAAATGCTTATTCTAATAACCCACAACCTGACATTCACTAAAGGCCTAGAAGACTTTACACCGTTTTCGATTTCTGAACGCACCAAAGTTAAATACTCATAAGAATACAAACCATAACTTGCTGAAGCTAACTTAAAATAAAGAAATAAACTAATAAGGTGTAATGTGAGAACTTTATATTATATAATTTTTTAGTTTTATCGTAACTGTCTAGGGTTTTATATTGTTTAGGGTTTTATATTGTTTGATAGTTAAAAATCAACCAAGATGTCAGACAGCCACTGACTCATCCAAAATTCACAAAATTTTATTTTCCCTTTTTGCTTTTGTTTGTTACCGAGGAACCATATTCACCGCTTTGAGTAATCAAACCTTAAAGATTGTTTGTCTGTCAGATTGGAAGGCAGAAAACAAAGGCCTCTTTCAATTGTAGTAGTTTATGCAGGCCAAGACATGAGGCATGTGCAACAAAGTACGCATGTAGTAGACACCATTATTTCACTTCAACATCCCTATTTCAGAGAATGTGGGGAGTTGGGAAAGAACATAAAAAGAAAAATAAAAATAAAAAGAAAAAAATAAAGAAAGAAAGGAAATCTATAATTATTTGGCATGATGATTTGCCTGACTTTTATTACCTTGCTAGGATTTTTGTGAGCCAACGTTTTTTGAGGGATAGGGTTGGGTTGGTCACGTGACATTGGCCTTTAAGATTTTAGGGGACCACACACCTTTTAAAATTTACAACCTTTAATTATTTGATAAAATGATAAGGGTGAATTATGCAGTAAAAGGGTAATATATATATATTTTACAAGCAGCTATAGTTTAAAACCATTGAATTTGGCCAAAGAGTGTTAAATTATAGGATTTTTTTTAATATAACATAATTTTGATGTGGTTGTGGGTTTGAAATTGTGACTAATTTGTAGAATATTTTTTTATACACTATAACATAGAATCATTTTTTTTATACACTATAACATAGAATCATTCAACTAACAAAGTTCAATGGTGAAAAACACGAGTTTTGAAGATGGTAATTTGGTCCAGCAAGCTACGGCGCCTCTTCTTAATGTGACAGTTTTTTCCTGCTTTATATGGTTTCAGAATCGGGGTTAGAAAAAATTAATTATAATTTAACAGGATGAGGATGGTATTAATAATTGAATGTCTTGCCCCATCATATTTTTATATACAAAATAGAAGTATGTATATATTTATATTTTTGTTATATATAAGTTAAAAAAATTATCATTTTGATCATTTTTTTTATCGAACTTTGGATATGTTATTGGATTGATACGTTGTTGCTACACTCTAAAATTAATTTCCCTGTTTACATTTTAATGATTCTGCTACCATACAAATAAGTGTGACATCAATGCTCTTAGTCAACAAAAGTCGGAGAGTTTACGCTATAACAAACAAAAATTTGGTTGAGACTGAAAATGCAAACATCTTATAAATGTAAGTTCCTTGATAATTTTCAAATGAGTGATGAAAAAACAATCTAGCTATAAGTATATTTCCTTTAGTCATTAAATATAAAAAAATAGTGATGAGACAATGACAAAAAGAGAGTTCTACTTGTGAGAATTTTCATAGGAGAAAAATCTTTGCCTTTATCTAAAAATGTTATTACTTTAAGGGCTCGTTTAGCACATTGGATTGGATTAGATTATAGAGTTGGGATTGGATTGGATCGGATTGGATTATATTAAATCCTATCACATGTTTGGCACACATTGGATTAGACTAAATAAAATATAATAAAAAAATATTTTATTTAACTAATTATCAAATTATGAAAATAAAAGTTAATAAAAAAATACACTCAATTAAAATAATTATAATATACATACATACATAAATATATATATAAACTGAAAAGAAAAATTGAAAAACAATAAACAAAATAAAACTACATATATTACATATACACTGCTTCTGAGACACTCGTCGACCAGAGTAGTCTCCGGTGAGCATTTTCCATTTGCTGGAGAGCCCAAGAGCTCCATTGGAGTTCCTTTCAAGGTTATGGAGTGCCTTAGCTTTCCACGTCTGCAAACAGCTTTTTGTCTTACACCACCACTTCCATAGCTGAAGACATCATTGGAGAATCCGAAGAAATCATTCCTACAATTGTCGAAGACCAGTTCTCTTTTGCTTCCTCCGTCACTTCTTCAGCGCGTGCTTGACAAGATCTAGTTTGAGGCGGGTCGCAAACTAGTTGGGTGGGTTGCTTTGGCGAACTCCGACGATGGTGGGGGGCTTCCAACGGTGGTTAGTGGCGGACGAAGAGCTCCAATGGTGGCTGACAACTATCTCACACATGTGCTTGAGTGAGGTGGATTGTGAGATTATAGAAATATTATAATCCGGGTCAATGGGATTAGGAATCCTATGTGTTTCGGTAGGATTATTAATCCCACATTGTTGGGACTATTTTAGGGTTATTGGATAAGTTATCCAATCTAAGGTTGCCACCAAACTATGGGACTATGATAAATAATCCTAATGCTAGTCCTAATCCTTATGTAACAAACAAGCCCTAAGTATATTTAGTAACACAGTTAAAACTAAATAATATATAAAAGTTTTATATTTTAGTCTATTTTTATATTATATTATAATATATTAATATTTTATTACAGTTGAAACTGTGCTGTAAAACAGAGTATGTGTGTTTTTCCTCTCTTTTCCTTTTTTTTTTTTTATGGGAGGAAATGCGACATCAATGGGAGTTCAGGATAGAGACTGCCAGCGGCTGTACACCTGTCATGACAACTCGACATTCGATGTCGATTGTTTAGTGGGTCCCATGTAATAGTGTGATTCAACGCTTTGATGTAAATGGACCAGCAGAACAAACCAAGTACCTTACGTGTCAATGTCTGCCTTATTTATGGGGAAATGAAACGGCAAAATATTCCACCTACAAGATGATTTCCTGCATTTAAGTTTACGATTGACTGTACATACAGACCCTGGATATATTCCGATCATAACTAAATAGATCAATGAACGGTTGAGATTTAGGTGGTTGAAGTGTAAGCCACCGGTGTCTACAATAGAGTCCACCTACTCTGGTGGACCACAAGCCTAGTCAACAACTTTTCCTTTTGAAATCTTCGCGCGCCAAAAACTATAGTTGATTTTATGACACCATGTCGTCACTCTACAAATACTTAACGGTTAGTTGGAGCAGATGTGAGGTTTTATTGTACAATTAAATTATGAAAATTTATTTGAATCTTTCTCAATAAGTGTTTTTTATCTTATCTTTAAATCTGATCAAAATTATTTTTTATTTTTACAAATATCATAATTAAAAGACAAAGGGGGTGTTTGATAATGGTGGGAATCACTCAATTCCCAGCACAATTTTAGTTATAAACAGTGTAAAGCTCTCACATGCTACAGTAATAATAAAAAAATATGCTGCAATGTAAAACTCTCACATGCTACAATAAAAGTAGTTCCCACCACTGGTTCTCACCACCTTTCCAAACACCCTAAAAATATTTACCAATATATTGGTTTTTCAGTATTTTCAGTATGCACGAAAGAAATTGTCAAATAATTTTCATCGAAACTCAAAAAAAAAAAAAAAAAACCCACCTTAAGAGTCCTTCTACTTGCTAGGCTGGGCCTATTTTTTTATGAGTAGTTCAGATAAAATTTTGTAGGATAATATAAGAGTGTTCTTAAACCATATTATAATTTTTTTCTTAGACGGATACCTTTGTCGGTTTATAGATTCATTGTAACTTTTATAACTTTAGCGTTTTAAATTTGTAAAATATATCATTCAAATGTGCAGTTATCTTGTTTCTTTTAAACTCGCAAGTCTACTGTAATTTATGCAACTCCAATGTTGAAATCCACAAGTTATTGTATTTCCAACACCAAGGTCAAAAATTCGTCTCACAGTAAAAGTTCTCTTCGTAAACTGCAAGATTTGGCTTCTCTCAAATATACCCTTTAAGGAGTGAACTATGGAATGATGTAATACAATTGAGACAATTCAAGTCTAGTGATAAATTTATAGGGTGTTGGAGAGCACTGTTGCAAACCATCAAACCAATTTTGGTTAAAATTATTGTAACATGTAAGAGTTTTATACTATAGCTTATTATTTCTTGGTACTGTGGTATGCGATAGCTTTACACTATAGCAATCAAAAGTTTTGGTTGAAACTGAGAATATCAAACACCCTATTATACTTATAGCTTGTTTGGAACTAAAAAAACTAGTTTGAAATGGTTTTGATATAGTGTTTTCTGTAAGTTTATTAGTATAATATTTTATGTCCAAACAATGTTTTCGAGTAGACTGTTACTAATTTGGATCTTTCCACCCCAATATTTTTTTAAACAATTGAGAGGATAATGAAAATGACAGCACAAATGGTGACAAAAATGCAGTAGGTAAAAATAATAGTAATTCTTCCATAGCTACATGCATGAGAAGGTCGTGCACAACTTTAATGTTCAACCATCAAGCACCCCTTCATTAAAGTGAGTGGAGTAAGTTCACTGTTCCACCATCAACCCTTTGTGTATACCAAAATTTTTTGGCTATTCTTCACATTGTAAAAAAAAAAAAAAAGAATCAAAGAAAGTAAAATTCAAACTATTGAATTTTACCTTTTATGAGAATTAAGTAAGGTTTATGAGAAAGGAGGGAGAAAAAAAAAGAAAAGACAATTAACCCCTGTTTCGCATAGCAGTGGAAACCAGTGGTTTCCACCACAAACTCAGTTATAAACAGTATAAAACTCTCACATATTATAGTAAAAATAGTTCCCACCACTGGTTTCCACTACCTTCCAAACACCACCGAGTTTTTGTTTAAGCAGTCCAAATAATGAAAACTAGTATTTAATATCCCAATATACAGGATATATTACTTGTGATCTTTTTTTTTTTTTAAAAAAAGAGATACTTGTCAGATAGGGAATGCAATATCAATATACGACAAAAACAAGTTAAGAGCATTTACGTACATATAATTTTCATAATTAAAGAATTTCATTTATTAATTTAATCATTTTGTAACTTATTGAATTAATGGATTACCAATTAACTTAATAATAATTCTTCTACCATTTTAATTAAAATCTCAATTATGTTATTAAAATGCTTATTTGTTATGATTATATCCATTGCATCGCTTCTTGTAAAACAGTTTCTACTAATATTTGCCATATTGATTCTGATAATGAATCTCCTTAATTTTTTTTTGCTTTTTCTTTTACATTCTATAAGGTACATTGTTAAATTTGCTAAAATCTTGACATTTTCTTAGCAAAATTGACAAAATAATACAATACAGAAAGTCGCTTACAGAACCAATACAATGCTATTTTATTTTATTTATTTTTTTCCGAGTGATTGATTTTTTTTTTTTTTTGTGTTTTCTCTTTTGCATTGCTTGATTTTAATTTTATCATCTGGGTATAGAAAAATAATATACTGAAAATAAATGTGTCTATATTCATATACAAAATAAAGATAAAAGATGATGAGTTATAAAAACAAATCAGATATTACCAAATCAGTGAATCTTAACAAAATCTTAGTACTTGATAATCAATTAGTAACCAAATTCGAGAAGATTTAGGATTAACCAAAACTCCGAGAAGAAGTTACAAAAATCTGTCCCAAAAATAAAAAAATCGCATTTCCCACCTAGAGTTTTGTCTCGGTAGTTCGAGAACCAAAAGCCGTAATTTACGTCCACCAATAAGAACCTCATACCGTGTCACAAACTCAACAACACACGAGAAGCCCATTGGCTGGACCACATTTGTTCGCTGGTCTCGAGACCAGGGAATTACGTAAACCCCTTCACCTTTAGTCAGAAGAAGAAAGCAATCAGTCAAAATTAGCAGTTGTTAGAAAATGCACAGCGTAGAGAAGAATGGAATGGAATATATAAAAAAAAGAGCACAAGAAAATAACAAAATGAAAATCCAAAGTAGAGAGAGAGTTTTGGAGAGAGAAATAGTTATTTGTACTACTTTTTTGAAAAGAGAAGAAACCATTTGCATAATATAGAGAGATTAAAGAACAGAGAATCATACAGTGATATATATATATACACACCTATATTTACATAGATAGATATATAATAGTTACAGCTGTGAGGTTGTGGGGCTTTGGTGGTAGGGACGGGTTTATCTCCACGAGAAAAAATCGTCTCTTTCTTCTTCTTTCTCTCTCCTTCGCTCTTGCTCTCTCTCTCTTCCTCTCCCGCCTTCCCGCTTCTTCTTTTCTTGAAATCTCTAACTCATCTCCAAAAGAAAGAGACTAGTGAGAAAAGAAACAAGACCCATAATTTTTTTTTTGCTTTAGAGAGAGAGTGAGAGGGAAAGTTGAGAGAGAGAGAGTTTGAGTGTACTTACTAGAGTGGTTATGTGGCGACGAATGTGAAGTGAAAAAATGGACACTCCTGAGAGGAACCAGATCCGAAGCACTTCAGTTTCCAAATTCGAGGTCAGTTTCAAAGACCCATTTCGGTTGTTTCTTTTTCAGTTTCAGGTTTATCGCTGAATTTGGTTTTCTTAAGTCGTTTCTGATTTTGAGAAAGTTTGCTTTTTTTTTTTTTTTTCAAAGTAAGTTTTGCCCTTTTTTTCTTCTCTGCATGTTGGTTGGTTTTTGATTTCGGTGGGATCAGAGTGTTAGTTTTTCTAAATTGGGTGAAATTGATGATTTTTAGAAAGAGAATTATTCACTTTCTCTTGGTGGATTCTGTTTTTATGAAATTTTGCAGTTACTGTGAATTTTTCGTTCTGATGCAGTTTTTAAGATCTCCAATTTTGGTCAAAATTTGCCCTTTTTGAGTGCTAATTGCATGTCACATGTTTGTCTTGGAGAATTTAAGTTCGTTTTGTTTTGTTTTTTTTTTTTGGTCCAGCATTCTTGCTTATAGGATGGCTTGAAATGTTGAATTCTCTTCAACTATAAGTTTCATTTTGCGTACTACAGTTCTTTTGCCTTTTTTGCCCCTTTTTTCGTTCTTTTTTTTTTCTTTTCCCCACCTCTTGAGTTACAGGAGGAAATTCACATTATCCACAGATTTGTTGTAACATGGGACAGAATTGTGTGGCCCTAAGATTTTATTTAGTGAAGCTGATATTTACATAATTTGCTAGATGGGTCTACTTGCAACATCTCAAAAGTGATCTTTTCACTTTTTTTTTGCTTTTGCTTTTGTTTTTAAACTAGAGTTGTTGTCAATTTCAGCCGTTATGTGGCCAACCATTTTCATGATCCATCACATGTACCACACATTTCTTTCTTATATCAATTTTGCTGTGAAATTTTTATTTGACGTTTATAATTCTATATATGGAGCATTTCTAGGTGTTCTTGTAAAACTCTTCTTCAATGTGCAGGATTCTCCAGTCTTCAATTATATTAATAGTCTTTCTCCTATCAAGCCGGTTAAGTCCCTACACATCACTCAAACATTCAACTCTCTTAGTTTTGCTTCTCTTCCGTCTGTTTTCACTTCGCCCCACGTCAGCTCTCACAAGGAATCCAGATTCATCAGAAGGTAATTGAATTGACTGTTGCTTTTTATTCTCATTGAATGATGATACAGAGGCCTTTTTTCCCCTTTTTGTGTGGAAATTATAATTTTCCTCTCTTTTTCAGGTACAGCTCTTTGGATCTATCTAAGTCCGAGCTTTGTTCAGAAAATGGAAACAAAGCCTGTACAAGTGAAGGAGTTGCCGTGGATCCAGCCGAGATATACAACAACTCGGCCCAGCAACATGCAAATTGCGACTCAGTGGTTGATATTGGGGAAGTTTCCATTGAGCCACACAATGAAGATTCAAAATTTGTTATCAAACCGCCGCGTGCTTTAAAGTACGATTGTGGTAGCCCAGATGCTTGTGTCTCAATACCTTGTGGTGTTGAGGCAGATTTTGTGTCGGAGTTGGTTGATCCGCCAGCATCCCTTGATCCTCGTGCTCAAGAGGCACGTGAAAAGGGTTCATCTGACGGTGAAACCACCCAATACCACGAAATGTGCCTTGGTGAGCAGAAAAATGACAGGACAGTATGTGATTGGGACACTATGATTTCCGATACTACTGACATATTGATTGTTAATTCACCCAACGGTTCCGAGGCTTTTAAGGGATTGATTCAGAATTCTCTTGAGCCTGTAACAAGATATTGTACTTCTCTTGCTGTTGAACTCTCACAAAGTGGCATTAACAATGAGCATAATATGCAAATTGTTGATCCAGTTAGTTCTGAGCAGCAAAACAGAGAAGAACCTTTTTCTCCAACCTGGGATGCCAGTCAGCTGAGTGACATTGTGCAGACAAGTATGGCTAGCAATCCAAGCGAGACGAAGGATAATGAAGCTGAAACCTTTGTGGCATTTTCTTGTAAGGTAAAAAAAAAGAAAAAAAGCAGAATTTGGGTCTTATTGCCAATTTGTTTTTTGCTCCATAAGTTCTCCAATTACGGAAAGAAACAATTTTTGGTTGTGCGGTAAATTATACATGTGTTTTTATCTATTGATTTGTGAAGCTTCCTAAAAACAACCATCAAATGTTATCTTCTTAAAACCTGAAAAAAAAAAAATCAAATTGTTTCTTGTTATAATCAGCACATGCTTGTTGACTGTAATGGTGAATCATATCTAGCTTAAGATTTTAAGATTTTGACATTTGTTTATTATACCTGACTGTGATGTAAATATTGCTTTATATATAAATATGTATGTGTGTGTATATATATATAGTCACCATTTGCTACATCTACAGTTTTCATAGAATACTTTGAAAAAGGTTTCATCTGTATATACAAAAATTATTTTGGATGTTCCAACACTGAGACTGGTTTCGTCTATTTGGTGTGTAGTCCGTTTTCCGTTTACACCGAGGTATGCGAAGGCGCTGTCTGGACTTTGAGATGGCAGGAGCTCGTAGGAAGAACTTAGGCGATGGTTCAAGTAGTAGTTTGGTTTCATCTCAACCTGATGACAGAATTACCGTGAATGAGAAACAACTTGGTCCTCTTAGACCTTGTGGCGATTCCACAAGACATGTCTTACCAGGAATCGGGTTGCACTTAAATGCTCTCGCAGCAACCTCAAAGGAGAGCAAAGTCATAAAGACTGACAATTTGCCTTCAGGAATGCATATAAGGTTGCCTAATTCCGCTGCTTCCATCCATTCTCCTAGAAATGGTCAAGAAGCTCTTGATAAATCCTTAATTCCAGCTTCTTCTGAAATCGATACAAATGCCACAGAAAATGGTGTTCAGCCTTTGCAAGATGGTTCTCAAGTGCCTGGAGCTTTAGCTAGTGAAGATTTCAACCAGAATAGCCCCAAGAAAAAGAGGTAAGTGATGTTTACGACGTATTCTTAATTAGTTTGTTCTGTCAAGATAATATTGCAATATAGTTCATTAGTTAGTTCTCATGTTTCTTTGTTGCCTCATATTTTGAATCGACTTTCAGGCGTAAAGTGGAAAATGCAGGAGAAACAGAGGGCTGTAAGCGTTGCAACTGTAAGAAGTCAAAGTGCTTAAAACTGTAAGTTCCTGCAATTTTTATCTTTGTTCAATTAAGTCCTTAACAAGGATCTCATGTTCATTACATGTCTTATATATGCATATTCAATCATCGATCTTGTTATAGGTTTCATCACCAATGTGGCAATATAATTAAATTCTAAATAAACTTGTCGTGTCAGTTGTTTGAAATGCATTTTTCAATACATAATAAGCCACCCTGAGCGCGAGAGAAATTTCTATTGTAAAAGAACGAAGTTGTACTAATTTTTTCTTTTTCCCATTTGTCTTGCAGCTACTGTGAATGCTTTGCAGCTGGTGTTTACTGCATAGAACCATGTTCTTGTCAAGAATGTTTCAACAAGCCTATTCACGAAGAAACCGTCCTTTCGACCCGCAAACAGATCGAGTCTCGCAACCCACTTGCATTTGCTCCTAAAGTGATTAGGAGCTCTGATTCTGTTCCCGAATACGGGGTCAGTTATCATGTCTAACTACTCCAAGCTTTGTTGCCTAGTCTTAAAGCATTTTTGACACGGTTGTGAATTTGTTTACACTTTTAGGACGAGTCCAGCAAAACCCCGGCTTCAGCCCGTCATAAACGAGGATGCAACTGCAAGAAATCTAATTGTCTAAAGAAGTACTGCGAGTGCTATCAGGTGTCTCCTGCTCAGCACATTACTCATGTTTTCAGTTCTTCAATAATCTGATTCGTAAATGGTTTTCTTTTTACAGGGCGGAGTCGGATGTTCCATTAACTGCAGATGTGAAGGGTGTAAGAATGCGTTTGGTAGAAAGGATGGTAAGTGGGACTTTAGGCTTACATCCTTTTACCGTTAGATAGCAAGCTTTATGTACTTTTATATATCGATTCATGTTTTCTTGGCCTTTTAATTTCGTGTTATGAAATTCAGGGTCGTGTGCTCTATTAGGAACCGAAACCGACCAAGATGAAGAAGATCCAGACGCAAGTGAAAAGAGTTTGGTTGACAAACCTTCACAGAAGATTGAAATTCACAACAATGAAGAGCAGAATCCTGGCTCTGCTCATCCAATGACACCGTTACGGATGTCCAGGTTTGACTTCTAAAACTGTTTGTTCATTAACAAAAGATGGCATTTTTTTTATTATTATAGCATCTTTAACTCAGTTTTGTGCACCAGAGCGTTGGTTCCACTGCCATTCTCGTCAAAGGGCAAACCCCCACGGTCTTCCTTTCTTACCGTGGCATCATCCTCTTCTGGATTGTATGGCCAGAAACATGCGAAACCGAGCATCCTTCGATCACAACCTAAATACGAGAAACACTTGCAAACGATTCCAGATGACGAATTGCTGCCGGAGATTCTCCGAGGGGACAGATCTCCAACTACTGGCATCAAGACCGCTTCTCCCAACAGCAAGAGGATTTCTCCCCCTCATTGCCACTTTGGATCGCCTGGTCGAAGGAGCGGCCGGAAGTTGATACTACAATCCATTCCGTCGTTTCCTTCTCTCACTCCCCAGCATTGAGGATTGAGAGTTTTCTTATGAAGTTTAAGACAATTCTTTCAATTTTCAATGCGTTAATGAATGCTTGTCGTTTAATCTGGATGACACACTCTCAAGGTCATCATCTGTCCTTGAAGAATAAAAGATGGTATGCTGCTGGCATGTCTCTAGTCTTCTTGTAAAATATGGTTGTTTTAGTGATTTAATCTATAAATTGCCTCTCTCTCCATTTCTCTCCAAGCTTGTTCTTGTATATTTTAGTGATTTAACTCTACTACTCTTCACTTCTTGGAATAATAATATTTTGTTGTCTTTTCTCAAGAAGACCATTCACTGTTTAACTATTGTTGCCTGCAATATTTGGGATGTAAAAAAAAAAAAAATCTCTTCAATAGACAATATGTTTATTTCCAAGCCAATGTGTGTGTGAAGACAAAAAAAGAAAAAGAAAAAAAAAAGAAAAAGGTTTCATCTTTCCTTAAACTATATCACTTGTGTCATTTTATCTTTCGACTTTTAAAGTGTATTATTCTATCCCCTTAAATTTTGTTCCGTTGGCAAAAATTTTTTTTCATTCAACTTCTATTAGGTTTAAATCTCTTGCTGACTTGGCTATTTAACTTAAAAGTAGTTAAAAAAATAAAATAATAATAAATACCCTTCCCTCTAAAAATCAACTCTCCCACCAAAACTCTCTTTTGTTATCAGTTTTGATTTTGATTATTCAAAGCAAATTATTACTATTATTATTTTTTCTGAATGGTGAAGTTGACATCCTTATATCGTCATTTGATTCATTGCCACCATCACCATCCTCTGCTTCACCTTCACACTTAAGTTCATTATCTTCATCCACCATAGACGCCTGGCTTTCTAACATTTGCATACCCATTGGATGATCATTGTATATATCAACGACCCTTGTAAGTAGAAGATTGTCATTAATACACTTCATTAACATTTGGTCAGTATGACAATACACTAAGTCATCAACTCCATGAATGCTGCAACAGTACTTAGCTCCAGGGACATTTTTTTGCTTCTCCTTCGTAACTGAATATGTCTCTACCAGAGACATCTCATCAGCATCACAATCATCCAACCACTCCAATAAGTTTCCCTATCACCGATCCTCATCATGATTCCACTATAGTGAATGTTCAAAGTGAATAAAGTTGAACTTGGATCTGTCATTGAAAAAAAACCCAAATGAATTTTTACTTTGTTTTGAAGAGCTAATTAATTAATAAAATATTTTATACAACTAACATGGATTTCCTATTTCTATATAAGCATCAGACCCTATAAGCATCAAAAGCTCATCATAAATTCAGTATATTGAATTGTCAAAGTGATTATATTTATATTTGGAGTTGTCGAGAAAAAAAAAAGAAAAGAGAAAAACCAACTCAATAGAATATTCACTCTGTTTTCAAGAACTAATTAAATGATAAAAAATATTCTATTGACAGAAAAAGACAACTAACATTTCATATATGTGTTTGCATGTATGTAAACCTGAAGTATTATCTTAGATTAGTTTCTAGAGTTTTTTAGGGTAATTTTATTTTCTCACCAACATGCTAACA
This sequence comes from Artocarpus heterophyllus, assembly GCA_025403435.1. Classification (NCBI taxonomy): domain Eukaryota; kingdom Viridiplantae; phylum Streptophyta; class Magnoliopsida; order Rosales; family Moraceae; genus Artocarpus; species Artocarpus heterophyllus. The sequence continues at coordinate 6,295,765 of CM046342.1, forward strand.
AATTAGTGTTAAAATGACTAATCTGTCCTTTTTAGTTGTTTATATTATGGTCAAATTAGCAGAAGTTAGTCAAATTTAACAGAAGTTGGGTAGAATGAGGTTTTTTTCGCTAACGGAACAAAGTTTGAAGAGATAGAATAGCACATTTAAAAGTCGAGGCGAGTGATATAGTTCAAGGAAAAAGATGAAAGTGATCTTAAGAAAAAAGAGAGGCTACAATGAGTGCACATGTTACTACAAGTTTTAGACAAACAACACCAGACATTCTGTGACAAGAAACGGATTTGACAAAAATGAGTATGATGGTTTGGTGAACCAACTACAGATGTCATACAATTTAAGTACATAAGCATTTTTAAGGGACAACACAAACTCTCTAGATTTTCTACTGAAGATAATTTTCATTTGACCATATTTATATAACGCCAATATATGAGTCTTTTGAGAACTTGTTTGCCATGGGCAAAAAAAGGGAAGGATTTTTTTTAATGTAAACTTCTTTAAAACAAGAGATTACAAACTTAGTCAAAAATGACCCATCTTAGAAGAATTTGATCCTAACCATTGAATGTATCCATCGGTAAGGATGACTAGCACATGAACAAATTTTAAGTATCGATACTCAAAGAGGAAGAAGCCAGTCTGCTCGATACAAAGACTACAGCTCGATAAGGCTTATTACAGAAATCACAACAATCGGTGGATTAAACTAGTCGACCGAAATCCAACCCTCCCATAAAAGAGCACAAACAACACAGACTAGACAATAGTCTAGCCAGACATCTATACATCTATCGCTGTTAACAAGCATAGGAGACAAACAAGTTAAAAATAGAGATGGGGAGACCATGCCCGCCTCTCGACCATTCTTTATTTCATACAGAGCATGAAAACAGAGACAAAACGAAAAAAGAAACAAAACTAAAAATACTATGGTAAAACCCTAACAGAAAGGAGTCCATTGCCGCTGTCGCCGCCCTTTTTGCTTTCGATTGATTGTGTATTGGTTCGATCCCCGATGGCCCCTTCTGACCCGATCACAAAGCCGGTGCCCCAAGGCTTGTTTCCCATAAGAGCTCTATCGTCGCTAGATCTGGGTTGCCACTATCCTCTCCCTCTTGGCCCCACAGGATCCAGATCACTGCTAGCCTCTTCCTCCCCCTGTTGTACCTCTCTCTCTACCTTAATCCCTTCAACCATGACTAGATCTGGTCGTTGTAGCTCTTTCTGGTCGTCCTTGCCTTCAGTGCTGCCATTACCCTCCAGAAACGTCTCCCCCTAAACTTGCTGGCATAGAAATCCACTGACTTCCCACCCATTCGGCCGCTACAGTTGAACGCCCCTCTTTATGCTGGTTTTGCCCCTTACCTTGCACCGACACAAAATAATCTCCTCTTTTCATGAGCCCGAGTCTTGCGACCTGCCCGAAGACGGCGCCAGCCTTTGGACTCGAAAGGAGGGGGCGTCACCACACACTCACAAAAAGACCCTAGCAGAGCACTTGTGCTCAAAACCCTATAAGAGACTTTCAACAAGGGAAAGATTTTGGTATCCATTATATATATATATATATATATATAATAAGAGAAAACACAAGTGGAGGATTTCATTTTTGTGTATTCGTTTTGTTAGTTTAAACCAAAAGTTTTGATTTGATTCGATTTTATTACGGCATTTTTTTTATAAAATTTAAATTATATTAGTATTTTTAGTTCAAAAGTTCGAATCAGTGAAACATACGTCCCGTTTAAAAACTCTCAAGTCCCAATTAGCAATTCTAACTTTCCACTTACGAACAGGTCAGGGAAAGAAATTCAAACCGAACCACAATAAGAGAAACACTCTCTCATTCCTCTCTAATTTACTCACCTTGCCGTCCAAAGAACCCATTTATAACAATTTACGACAATAAAATATTCTGTACGGAACTTGGCTCATCTTGAGGAGTAGTATAAGCCCATTGGAGGTCTTCTTTATTGAAGATTCGATTGTTTTCTAAAAGAACATATTTACGTTCTAACCCAGAAAGAAAATACAAAGTAATTAATAATTGTATTTAGTTTAAATATTAAGCATCAGTCAGTACTACGTACTAGATTCAATCATTTGTGACGTCCGAAAGAGTACTTTTAGATTTGCTGCCACTCGGGAGCCATGTGTCATGTCCTATTAATATTTGATCTGTTGTGCAATAACTCATTTACAGCTTCTCTATGAAATTTATGACCCCAAAGAAAAAAGGAAAATTTGTTTTTTAAAAAAAATGATGTAAAATTTGAGACCTTTGGTTGTAAATCGGACGGTAAAAACAATGATGGTCTGTCAAGTAAAAAAAATAAAACCTCTTATATTTGATTATTTTAAAAAAATACCCAAAAAACCATAAAAAAGGATATTTATCCTTTTCTATTATCTGTTTTATATTAATTTAAAAACTATATTTCATTTTTGATCTCATTAAATATATGTCTATTTTATTATAATCAATAGTTAATTTTGATATTTAAAATAATCAAATTATTATTAAGTAAAAGAGAAAATTAAAATTGATAAAAATACGAAGCAAACAAAAACAAAAAAACACCCTTTTTAGGGTATTGTATACATTTTTGAAATAAAAAACTTTAGTATAAATTTTTTTTTAAGTTCTTTCAGTTCTCTTATGTTACAATTCAAGTGTATTTTGGGCAATTGTAGAGGTCAAAATTAAAGATTAATTAGAAAAAAGGTATAAATTTGTCTATTAAATCTAATATGAAGATATATATTCAATGATATAAAAAACTAAACAAATAATGTTTGAATAAACTTAAAATATAAGACATAAAAAAGGTAAATAACCCAAAAAAAAACCCACATCGGTGTTCCCAGATCTCGCCGGTGACCATTGTGGGGCTAAGCCACCCACCTTGGTTGAGATTTTGCCACCTTCTTGTCATGGCCATGATTCTGCCAGCAATCTCCGGTCTTGTTTTTCTTCAAGTACGACAACGTAAAGCATCGTCGACCTTCTTAGATCTTGCTGACGACCACTGTGGAGCGATCCTTCACCATCCTCTCATCGTGGTCAAGATTTCGCCATCCCTTGCGATGCTGCAATGCATGACCTTCTCGAGTGTCAAGATTCCAACATGATGCTGCAACGCTTGATTGTCGCGACACTGCTCGCGATGCTTGATCTGTGATTACTGGGTTAGTTTGTCGACAAGTGCAAAGGGAGCAACAACTGTGAAACGAGGCAGCCGGTTGCAAAGGCCAATGTCTTTGAGGGTGGGACCCTCACGGGTGGTGAGAGTGAAGGTCGAGCTGAGGTATCGGTAACGTGGGTGGTGGTTGGTGGAGCTCTGTTGGCAGATATCTTTTTATCTTTTTTTTTTTAATTAGCAGAGAAATGATTTTCTTTTCTTTGATTGTATATAAAAGGTTATATTTTTATTTAGTATTCCTTCTTGTTTTCTCACCACCAAATTTTGATCTAATGGCTCTAATTAATTTACATCACCAGTAAAGGGAAAAGGCCCCCCTTACCATAGACATGCCCAACAAAGACTAATACTACCAAATATATGTAGTTTTATGTCCTTATATGGTGTCTTCTAGCACCGTATCGATCTACAAGTCTGTTTTGATTTTTACAATGTTATGTTCAATGATTTTTTTTTTGACTTTTTAGGATATTTATTACTTTAAGTAATATAGAATTAGGATGTCTAATTTCTAATTATTAGTCTATGAATTTTTCCAAAAGCTTAATTATGTTAAAAGGTGAGCCAATGATGATTTTATTTCTAATATTTGTATAGTCATTTCTTAATGACATAGATAAAATCTCAAATCTAGCAATCCATGTCACGCCCCGGAGTACGGGATGTGACGTGACAGTTTATTTAAATTAATTAAATAAGAATTTAATTAAAACCAATGGTTTAAGGATCAAATTAAGTGAGAAATAAGAAGATTTCAACCATATTTTTATAAAAGAATTTATAAATATTAAGCAAATAATAAAAATTAATAAAGAACCGCGAGTATGGGTTCCACAGACCCACAACTTGTGCACACACATGGTACTGACAATATCATAAATACAATCACAGTCTAGATACAAATCAAATTAAAATCTTACATGCCTTAATTAAATGGTACAAAAGATAAAATAATCCTTTTATTGCTCCTGAGTTCGGTCCGAAGAATCCTCTCCAAACCTAAATGGGAAACCACCTAGAGGGAGAAAATTTAAAACAAATAAAACATGAGCGAAAGACTCAGAGGACTATGTTTTATACAATAATTTAATTTAAAGAAACAGGTCATTATTCAGGAGTCACTTAAAAGAAACCTTAAATGAATAAATAAATAAACAAATGAATAAATTTGAGTAAAGCCGTTCTTACCCAGAACAGTTTACTTAGACAACCAGGAATATCAGTTTCTTTTGCCTAGGCAAACCATAGTATCACCACCGTAGTGGCCCAGCCGGGTTTCGGGACCTACCCCCTAGGTCGATCGCTACACGACCCGATCTCTGATATGGCATCACGCCTATATTTTTAATATCATTATCATTCAAACCCAATTATCGAGTATTGTCATTTACATTCATTATGAAGTTCATTTCGATTCACGGTATATTAAAATATAACCGATAAATACATTTTTCAAACAACCGTAGAAAACATTTTAATAGGAATCCTTTTCAAAGTCAAATTATTTCAAAACCAGGCTACCAAAGAAATAGGGTAGAAGTCCTACCTCAATACTCGTGCCGGTGCCCCACACCGTAATCTCGGTCCGCTATACGTTAGCTCTGCGGAACCACGAACGATCCTAGATATAAACTAAGTCGATCAATATCTAGTTCGAGACATTCTATATTACTAAATCATTTCATGATGTCCTAGTGTGCCATTTGTACCTTTAAAATCATCCTATAAGGTTGGAATTTAAATCAGGGTTCAAAACAAGTGAAAATCACAAAATTTTCTATGCCTCGGTCGGCCTGCCGGACTCCCTGCTTCGGCCTGCCGAACTGCACAGTTCGGCCTGCCGGAAGCAAAGTTCGGTCGGCCGAACAATTTCCAGGTTCGGCCTGCCGGACTAAAGAACACCGGCCTGCCGATCCCTATTCCGGCCTGCCGAACTGGGAAAACCTAGAAATTCCAACCACGGGTTTTGATTTCCCCAAAACCCAAATATTGATTCTAACCTGTTTTTCTTAAATCTCAAGCATAGAAAACAATCATAGTTGATAGGAAAACATACTAGAACACATTTGGACTCATTTAAACAAGATTTAAACTCAAAAATCTCAAAAATCCAAAAATGTAAAAATAGGGAGAAAAATGAAAAATCTTGAATCCAATCCATTTTTCTTCAATCTAAGCTTAGATTCTAGTTGTTCTATGTTCATTTAACTCAAATCTACGGTTTTCTAAGCTTAAACAAACCTAGATTTCAAAAATGCACAAAATTGAAAATTTTGGAAAAAGTTTAGAAATTTCAAAACTAACCTCGAATCGAACCTTCAATCCGCGTTCTCGGTTGCCGAATCACGTCCTCGAGCTTCCTCCTTGCTAACCCGAAGCTTGGATTCGAATTTGATTTGAAAAATTTCAAGGAGAAATTGAGAGAGAGAGAGAGAGAGAGAGAGAGAGAGAGAGAGAGAGAGAGAGAGAGAGAGAGAGAGAAAGAGAGGAGAGAGAGAGAATCGTGAGAGTGTGAGGAGATAGGAGGGAAAAAGGAAATAAATAGAGAAAATCGGTGGGCAGTTTTACTGTACGAAAACGATGTGCCGCCCACGGTTTTGTAAAACGGAGTATTTTTAACATTTTACAAATTGTTGTGTTTTAAAACTCAAAACATCAATTTAAAACAATAAGAAATCATTTGGATTCAACAAATTAACAAAACAACCAGAAATTCAAAATCCAACTAAATAATCTAATTAATGTTAAAACATTAATTATGGCACACTAATTCATCATTTATATTACATTAACATTGAATAAATTTTGGGGCGTTACAATCTGTTGGGGAATTAGACGACTCCTAATTCCAAGGATCGCAAGAACGAACAATTGTAGAAAATAAATAGGAAAAAAGAAGAAAAAGAGACACCAAATTTTTATACAAGTTCATCCAAATTTGAGACTACGTCCTGTTTCTGCCGCTTGCAGATTCCACTATGATGAAGGAGATTACAGATTACAAGAGCAGTTTCTCACACACTCACAAATTGTGCTTACCAAAACTCTCTTCTATCTAACACCCAATGGGAATTTTTTCTCTCTCAAGGATGGAGCTCTCAAGAATTTTGCATCTCACAAAATTATGCCACTCACAATTTTCACACACACACCCAACCCTAGCCACCTTGTGTCTATTTATAACCAAAGGAAGAGAAAAATAGCAACTAATGGGAAACTCTAGTGGTTTCCCCTTTTTGGGGCGTTTGAGTTCGACTCTAACTCAAAGTTTCGCAACAAACCAGACTCTGGGAGCCACGGCCCTCATTTTGGGCGCCGCAGCGCTAGTTTGTTCTAGGATGAGCGCCGCGGCCCTTGTTTTGGGCGCCACGGCGCTGGTTCGGGAGCCGCGGCGCTGGTTCGGGCGCCGCGGCGCTGTGTCTCTGCCCTCATTTTTTTTCTTCTTTCTCCTTTGCTAGGTTGATTTGGCTCCATATTTCAACAATCTCCCACTTGGAGACTAATCAATCACCATGTCTCCAACTACAGCGGCAACGACTTCTCACACCTCTTGGAGAAGTCCAACTGAAGTTGTGCACAACTTCAGTTTCTCAATCGGATCCATCTTGGCGAGCATATCTCTGGATCCTTTTACCACCCACCTTGCCTTATACCGTTTGCTGCCAGCACTTTTATTTTTTACCCAGTATACCCTTTTGTTGTGCAAGGACTTTTTACCCTGTGGTAACTTTGCCAGTTGCCATGTCCGATCCAACTCGTCCCTCATGGCTAACTCCCACTTGACTGAATCTCTAGCCTCCACGGCTTCATCAAAGCTCTCTGGCTTACCTCTATCGATCAACAAGATGTAATGTAGAGTAGGGGAGTATCTCTACGGTGGTCTGATTGTCCTGCTAGACCTCCTGACTGGTGTGGCAGGAGTCCTCTGGTTTCCTTTTGGAGCTATGTTTTCCTGGTCTTCAACCTCTGGATTTTGCACCTCCACTTCAGGCAGATCCTTTAATGGAATCACCTCAGGCTTCTTATCTTCAGAACCTGAACCCCTGGAGTCCGTGTTGTCTCTGTCCTTGTACAGAACATCTTCGTTGAAGATCACATCATTGCTCCTGATAATCTTCCGACTTTGGTCATCCCAGAGACGATAACCAAACTCAAGTCCGCCATAGCCAACCAAAAAACACTTCTTTGACTTGGCATCCAGTTTACTTCTAGCAGCAGAATCAATGTGTGCATAGGAAACACAATCAAACACTCTCAAGTAAGAGAGATCAACCTTTTTGTGGCTCCAGGCTTCTTCCGGTAGCTTGAACTTCAGCGGTGTGGATGGACTTCTGTTAATCAGATGAGCGGCTGTATTAATCGCCTCAGCCCAAAACATCTTTGGCAGCCCTGCATGCAACCTCATGCTTCTGGCACGCTCGTTTAAAGTCCTGTTCATCCTCTCAGCTACCCCATTCTGTTGTGGTTTCCCTGGAATGGTCTTCCTCATCTTTATCCCATTCTCAGCACAGTACTACCCGAAATCTTCACTTAAATACTCTCCCCCATTGTTAGACTGCAAGCACTTCACCTTCAAATCTGTCTCGTTCTCTACCATGGCTTTCCATCTCTTGAAAGCGTCAAAGACATCATATTTGTTTTTCAGAAAGTAAACCCATACCTTCCTGCTTGAGTCATCTATGAATGTCACATAGTAGTTTGCGCCACCAAGGGAAGTCACCGGCGCAGGCCCCCACACATCAGTGTGAACAAGCTCCAATTTCCTGGACTTAGGCTCTCTACCCATCTTTGAGAAACTCACTCTCTTCTGTTTACCAAAGATGCAGGCTTCACACAAACTGTGATCAACAGTTTTCAAACCCGACAGTTTTCCTTTGCAGTGAAGCACCTTCATACCATTCTCACTCATGTGACCGAGCCTATAATGCCATAGCTCGGTATTGACAGCAGAATCAGCTACTGCTATGGTATCTCTGCAGCTAGAGTTCATGTAGAGTGTTCCAGCCTTGTGTCCCCGAGCAATAACCATTGCTCCTTTAGTGACTTTCCAACCTCCACAATTGAAGGTCACTTTATGTCCTTCATCATCCAGTTGCCCCACCGAAATCAAGTTGCGCATTAGTTTAGGAACATGTCTCACCTTATGAATCTTCCACACAGACCCATTAGGCATTTTTAAACTAACATCTCCAATGCCAACAATATCTAAAGGTTCTTCATCAGCGAGATAAACCTTACCATGATTTCCGGCAACATAATTCTCCAGGACATGACGGTGTGTAGTGGTGTGGAATGATGCTCTTGAGTCTATCACCCACGAATCAAAAGAACTGTCAACTGACAAGATTAAAGCATCCTGTTGCTCTTCAGTGGCGGCGTTGGCTGCGTCATTAGTCTTGTCTTCGTTTTTCCTTGGAGCCCTGCAGTTCTTTTTCAAGTGGCCCGTCTTACCACAATTCTAACACTCTAGAGTCCTACCATTCCTAGACTTGTTTCTCCCATTCCTCGACTTGCCTCTCCTGCCATTATCTCTGTTGGATTGCCTGTCAAGTTTCCTGCCCCTATTATCAACATTAAGGGCCGAGTTCGACGAAGAGGCTTCTCCTAAGTCATTCCTGCGAACTTCTTCCGCTAGAATAGAGTTTCTGACATCAACAAACTTTAATTTTGCACTCCCAAGAGAATTAGTAATGGCCACCCTCATAGGTTCCCAACTATTCGGTAATGAGGCCAAGAGGATTAGAGCATTGATCTCATCATCGAATTTAATCTCTACCGAGACCAATTGGTTTAGAACGGTGTTGAAACTGTTCAGGTGCTCTACCACCGAGGCACCTTCAGGCATCTTTAAATTAAAAAGCTTCTTCATGAGATGTACCTTGTTATTGGCTGAGGGCTTCTCATACATCTCTGATAGAGCCTTCATCATCCCTGCTGTAGTGGTCTCTTTCGCAACGTTGTGGGAAACGTTCTTTGACAAAGTCAAACGGATCACACCGAGTACCTGTCTATCAAGGAGACTCCACTCCTCATCCTTCATGCCTTCGGGCTTACTACCCAAGGGCAAGTGCAGTTTCCTGCTGTACAGGTAGTCTTCTACTTGCATCCTCCAATAGGAAAAATCTGAACCATCGAATTTGGTGATACCGGCTGCCATACCTTCTTCTCCAGTCATCGTTCTTGATCAAAACCTCCGCTCTGATACCAGTTGTTGGGGAATTAGACGACTCCTAATTCCAAGGATCGCAAGAACGAACAATTGCAGAAAATAAATAGGAGAAAAGAAGAAAAAGAGACACCAAATTTTTATATAGGTTCGTCCAAATTTGAGACTACGTCCTGTTTCTGCCGCTTGCAGATTTCACTATGATGAAGGAGATTACAGATTACAAGAGCAGTTTCTCACACACTCACAAATTGTGCTTACCAAAACTCTCTTCTATCTAACACCCAATGGGAATTTTTTCTCTCTCAAGGATGGAGCTCTCAAGAATTTTGCCTCTCACAAAATTATGCCACTCACAATTTTCACACACACACCCAACCCTAGCCACCTTGTGTCTATTTATAACCAAAGGAAGAGAAAAATAGCAACTAATGGGAAACCCTAGTGGTTTTCCCTTTTTGGGGCATTTGAGTTCGACTCTAACTCAAAGTTTCGCAACAAACCAGACTCCGGGCGCCACGACCCTCATTTTGGGTGCCGCAGCGCTAGTTTGTTCTCGGATGAGCGCCGCGGCCCTTGTTCTGGGCGCCGCGGCGCTGTGCCTCTGCCCTCCTTTTTTTTCTTCTTTCTCCTTTGCTAGGTCGATTTGGCTCCATATTTCAACACAATCCACCAGTTTATAACTGGTCTTATTTTTTGTCCAAAATGATAACATCATGGATATATTTGTATAACCCTTAATTTGCTTCAATATAATACTCAATATTGTTAGTGCTGCATTATATTTATCAAGTGTTACACAGATAGACTAACAATACTATATATATATATATATATATATATATATATATAGATAAAACTATAAATTTATCAATACCGGACTGACCTTGATGCTGGATGGGAGATTTTTTCTATAAACATATACATAATTTCCGTTAGGTGACAAAGGAAATGCGTGAGCCAACTTGTCCAAATTACCTCACACAACATGGGTGAGGAGTGGGGTGCCATGGCTTTTCAATTTGTTTCATCATTGTTTTGTATATAAAACATACATAGCATTGTGCCTTTTGAGGCTTGACTAGATGTGGTTGAAAATATATTACAACTTTCACCATCTCTTTCACTTGCTAGCACTAGACCCAGCATAGTTTTATTATACTTTCCATACAAATTGACTTTATATGATAAGAATCCTTGAGGGGAAACATGAATGGGGTCACACATATAGCTGGCAAATTGGCAATATATCACTAGAAAACGAAAACAAAATATGGAATGGGTCCATATTTTGTCACTCTTTTTCTTGATTTCACTTTTTCAACTCTACTTTATTAGATTTCAAAAACTCAATTGTTTGGCGTTATGGTGGCTGGTGGGGAAGTTTTAATTTTGAAAGTGTGAATTAAAAGATGTTAGATATGGTTTTAAATCTACACAAATTAAGTTTATTTTCTGCCTATATTTAGCTGCTCACTTAAGGAGGGAGAAAATGTAGAGATGGGGTTGGTGATCTACAAACTCTAGTGCCTTCAAAGCATTGTAATAACTTTGGTGGGTAGTAAACGTCAATGTAAGTGTGACATCTCCGCTTAAATATATATGGCACTCTAAAATAATCAAAGAGACTAGTGTGGCATGTGTTTGTGTTTGTGTATGTAAATATATGTATATATTTATACATATGCATATATATGCACACTTTTGTTGCAGTTCATTCAGATGAATACTCCATCCAACGTATTACAAAGACGAGTGCAAATGTAATATGACAGTTATTAAACGTACATTAACGTTTAAGAGATATAACATAGCCAATATTACGTTCAATAATTATCATACTGCGTTGTTGAATGTAATTGTCGTGTTAAGTTGTTTACTTCTAGAACCGCTATATCTGTACATACATACATATATATATATATATATATATATATATATATTATGGAAAAAGAAAAAGACTAAAGAAAGTACTGAAATCCCCTGTCTTCGATTTTATATGCAAGTTACAGCAATAACTCATCTGATGAGCTTGTTGGGGGTTGCACCACAGTTGTTCAATTCGGTATTCAAGTCAACAAATGATAGATATTTGATTTGATCGTTTGTTTAACTTTTGCTTTCTCTAGTTGCATGTTGGTTTTTCATTAATATGTTTGCCAAAAAAAATCTAGAAGAAAATTATGAAATTAGAGGAAAGTCAAGGATATGCATGCATAAATATTGGGTAAGGCCAGTTACGATAGACTTAGTGTGGTGTTTGGAAGAAGATTTCATGCTAATAATTTGAATTATTTTTGATTCAAAATACTGTAACATGTGAGAGTTTTACACTGTAGGTCAGTTTAAACTAATGAGTTTAAACCATTGTGCCAAACGAAGGGATAAGGTGAGAAGAAAATCCACACACTGTTTATTAATCAAGAAGTAGAATGGAAAGCCATGTGCTTTTTATTTTTCAACTTAATGTTGATTCAAGTGGTATTTAAAATCCTACTCGTACAACATTTAACATAACATGACTCTATATACTTCCAGCAAAAAGCATAATATTAATATGATATCCTCTTGTAATGAGAAAATTATCCTTTGAAATTAATGACATTTAACTTAGAAGAATTCTTAAATATCAAGGAAAACAAAGAATAAGATAGAATAGCTACACAAGGTAACAAGGTATATACTAATATAAAACGATATTTAATTAGATAAGGGAATCATATATATAACATGGTTTTGTTTAGGTACTTATGTGAACCAAGCTATCAGTAACTTGTATAATATTCTACATTGGAGAATTCAATGATTCTTTCCAAGAAAACTATAAAAAAAAAAGAAAAGAAAAGAAAAAAGGAAGATCTACATGGTCGGAAAGCAGATTCATAACTTTTTACTTTTTTTTAAAACCTTTTTGTTCCCTTCCTGCTCTGGTGGTCGTAGACATGTGATCATTTTTCACTTTTTTTCTTTGAAAAGAAATATATTTATTCTTTTAAGTGAAAAATTACCTTTTCACCTTCATTATTGGCCATTCCACTTCCCATTTTACCCCAAAGGAAAACAAAAGCAATAATACAAATCTTAATAAGTACCTAGTCCCCAGCAATAGCATTGCCAAGCCAAACAAAAATGCTGCAAGACACGGATAAATGTTAAAACCACACAAATCTTACAACGTGTGGGTCCCACCTTCTATCAGTTACGGTGTTTTCTACTAGCATTTTTCAAACCAAACATGGTCCATGTATGCGCTCCTTTTTAAAAAAAAAAAAATAATATCAAAGATGTTGTTTAGGGTTTCTTGACTGGTCCAATTCAATCCTTCACGTGCCAAGTGACGATCAAGACCAATTGGTCCACGTGATTGCATAGTCAAATCTCAAAGAGGTCATTCTCCATGTGCAACTCATTGACTAAGGGGGTGTTTGACAGTGGTGAGAACCACTCAGTTCCCACCACAATCTTAGTTATGAACAGTGTAAAGCTCTCACATACTACAGTAACAATAAAAAAATATGCTATAGTGTAAAACTCTCACATGCTACAATAAAAGTGGTTCCCGCCACTAGTTTCCACCACCTTTCCAAACACCCTATAAACGGTGGTTCTATGTTCTACAATAGATACCCCTCCCAATGAAAAAATCGCCATTCCTTGGCTAAGATTTGAGATAATGTTGATCAAAGTAACAAATGAGTGTGTACTTCTTCATATCTTCTTCCTCTTTCTTTCTTTTTTTCTTTTTTTTTTTTTTCTGATGATAGAATTGTACTTCTTTATATCTAAGTGTTAGATGATCTATAATTGAGTCTCACGTAAATTTTATCATGTGGCTTGAGACCCACGTAATTAAGGGCTGAAAATAATTGTTTCTCTTCGGTCCAATTTATTAGCAAAATTTTACTACACATGTTACAATTACTTTCAATAAATTAATGTCAAATCAAATTGTGTACATTTCAAGCCATTCATTATCAATATGAGTCTCACGTGGTTCTCACGGGGATTTAGACAATTTTATTTAGAGGCTTGAACTTGAGTTAAATTGAAATTTTAAACTGAATTAATTTTGTAATAGAATAAATAGAAATAAAAATAAAGAGTATAAATAAAAAAATAACTATTTTGTGTAAAGTTTGGAATTAAAAAATTGTAGGGGGCAAAGTAATAAATTTTAGATAAACTTACGGGTGTAAATGAAACCTTTTACAACATTCAACATAAAATTTAAAATTAGAAAATTTTAGAGCGGGAGGACCGCAGGGCCAAAATAAAAAAAAAAAAATTGGTTAAAGCGATAATTTTATTTTTTAAAAATATTGAAGGAGCCAGCCCTAGCTAGTTACGTCCAATAATAATATTGCTTGTATGCTGCTAAAAGACTGAAAATAATATCAAAGTTCTTGATTGTTTATAACACTCCTAATAGCTGAGATGGTTAACAAAATTTTGCTACAAATTGCAATTACTAAAGCAAATAAAAGTCAAGAGGACATGATTGTAGTACAAGAGGTCCTTAATTTGAAATATTAATCCTTAAGTGGTAGATTAGGTCCTTGATTTGAAATAATTGTCCTACTAGTTTCCTTTGTTTCCAAATTAGTTTTTTTTGGTAGAAGTTTTCAAATTAGTTTGGTAAATCATGATCTGTAATTATAATTTTCTTTCTGTAGTTGGTACACGTTTGGAATCATGTTTGGAACTTTTTCTCCTTTCTACTACAACAATATTACAATGATGTCTTTCCAAAATCAGTGTGCTGTTTTTTTTTTTTTTTTCACCCCTCAATTTTATTTTGTAATGTCAAAGACATGACAGAAGGTGTTTATTTTTCCTTCTTTTTTCTTTAATTAACAATCTAATTTTGTTTTTTTTAATCCAAGATTTCTAGAATATCAAAATTTTGCTAATAAAATACAACCTTATTCAATTGAACTATCACTCTTTGAAGGAGTAATCACTTCTGGTGGTCTAATTAATTCTTGAAAAGCTAAAATTATTGCCTCACACTTTCTTCAATTTTTTTTAAGTACCCTTCTCTAGATCTTTGTCCAAGACCAATGCTTTTTCCCCAATTAAGAAAGAATTTTTAAAAACATGAAAAGTATTTTCAAACTATAATCATAAAACCATATTAAAAAATTGATATGAGACCTAAATTTTCTTAATAGTGACGACAAGGTATATATGGCTCCACCGCCCAACAAGACCCCCACCATAAAAAAGGTGATAGTAAGGTCCACCTTACAAAAGGTGACTAATACCATTCACAATATAAAATCCCAATATTGCTCATAGTCTTACATTTTTGCAATTATTTAGAGCGAGAATCTAAATCCAACAATCTGTTAGTCTTTGGTGGTTTTATATGTTAGAGAATCTGAATTCAAATAAAGGGTTGTGCTTACTTTTGATGAAAATCTTGTACATTTAGCATAGACAGTCTTTATTTGTACCATTTCTCTTTTGCTTTCCTTTGCTTTTCACCACCTGCACATTGTTGCTCTTGCCAAAAAAAAAAAAAAAAAAAGGCTCCACATTGTTGTAAGTGCATAGTAGTACTAACAGTTATTTTGGTCCCAACCCTTTCTTCTATTTAATCGGTTCTTTTTTTTTTTTTTTATAGTTACCGAGACGAATTTAATTGTTAAACCGTTGATTTAGACGAAAAAAATGTTTAAATGTTAAATTTGTCTCTTAATAACTAAAATCAAAGGTTTAGATCGGTTAAATAAAAAAAGATTAGGAACTAAAATAATGTTTTCGCGAAACTTTAACAATTTACTCTAAAAATAATAATAAATAGTTAACTTAGAGGAAAATAGTTTACAAAAAGGGTTTTTTTAGCACATGTACTTCTGATTTTGGCACTTTGTTTTTTGAACTTGATAGTTTATATATAACAAATAGAACTACACAGGAGCTTTTAATTACAAATAATAACAGATAATTAATTTAGAGAAAAATAGTTTATAAAAAAGGGATTTTAGCATATTTACTCGAGCCTGATAATGGAACTTTCGTTTTTGAACTTTGTTCTTGGTAGTTAATCTTTGAACTTAATAGTAACAATTAACTCCAATTAAATAACACCTATGCCTTCTAAACTTACTCGTAGTTTGTCATTTCAGACCATAATTTTTTTTTTACTATGTTTTTATAATTTAGTCCTTGAATTGGTCATGAAAGTTTAAGTCAATTTCAAAATAATAATAATATGATAATAATAATAATATGATTGAGAGCATCCTTGAGTAATTTATACAAAAATGTACTAGACTCCAAATCTTTGTGAATAAATAAATTCAAAACTTTCTCCAACCAAAATACAAAATGAAAAGCTTGCTAATCCAATCAAAGAATCTAGTCAATAGCAATGCTTTCAAAATATAAAATTATGATTCAGACTAAATTTATTTTAACATTTCTTACAAAATTTAAATTTCAAATAAATTTTAGTTGAAGCTTTTGATTTGAACTACGTTTTCAAACGGTATATAAAATACATTAGTCTTGTAATTAGGAGATCACAGTCAATTTTGGCGCTGGGGTGGACAATAATTCTTTGGCAATGACTGACTAGAACATCAGCAAGAAAGAGTGAAGAAACAAACAAAACATTATGGTTGATGAAAGCTGGACATTTTTCTATTGGAGTTCTATTGCTTTCATGTGTGCTAATCCAAACAAGAAAAAGTACTTTGTCCACACTTCACCAGAACAAAAAGGAAGGAGAAAGGAAAGGGGAATTGTGCGGTAAAATATGACAAAAACATCTTATCTTATGGACATAAATTTATACGATAAAATCACATTAAAACTCCATTAAAAAAATCACATTAAAACTATGCTAAATTAAAAAAAAATTAATTAAAATTTGATGAAAATTTAATGTTTTAGAAATATATTTTATGGGTAAATTTGTAAAATACTTTTGGCATAGTTTAGTATTCTTTAATAAAAACAAAAGAAAATAGGAAGCATAAGTTGGATAGGAAAAGATATGTATTGAAAGCATTGGAAACAAAATCCCAAGATTTTCCTAGGATTAAGAGACGTGCAAAATTCTTCAAAACCCAAGAAAGAACATTTTTGAGATAATAAGCAAGAGCTTAATCAAGGGTACATTTGTTATTTTCAAGGGACCACACTACAATTTCATACCCCAAGCAAGAGCTTAAAGTCTTTTTGCCTTTGCTGTGCCGACAAGCGTTTGAAGATAATATGACCGTTTTCTTAAAATCACCAATTAATTGAATCTTAACTACGATTCTAATAAAAAATTCTAATAAAAATTAAACTCATTAATTAAAATTTTCAAAAAAATACTGCAACGACTACAAAAATTTCCTTCACATTTTTTAATGAAAAAAAATGGGAAAAAAAATTGTTACTTTTTTTTTTTACCCTGCCTTATTCTCTTTCGTCCACTTTACTGTTCACGAGTCATCAAAACAGTGACAGTTCCAAATCTGACCTGACAGAGATATAATACAAAGCACCCCAATAGTTGATAGAGGGAGAGAGAATGCATGAGTGTAGTGAGAGAAAATGGGGTGAGTGAAATGCAGTTACCGGTTTTGCAGCTGAGTTTGTACTCTTCGCTGCTGATGATCAAAACCCATTACCGGTTTTTAATTCTTTTGGTGTTTTTGATCCTTTTGGATGATAAAAGATCGAATTTTTTTTGCTTGTTTTTGCAGACCCATTTGCTTATTTGATCCATTCATTTGGTGAGTTTTCTTCAAGTCTTTTTTCTTTTTTTTTTGACAATCTATGTTGCGCATAATTAACGCCTTTTGTTGTTCGTTTAATAGGTAGTTTGACTCGGTGATCGGAAATCCGACTCCACTTTTGAATCTTCTGGTGAGTTTTAATTGAATAAGAAATGTCAAATTTGACTGTTCTCTAGAGAGTCATCTGCAGAAAGATCTTTTTTTTTTTTAATTTGAGTTTTTAAGATTGTTAATAATTGAACCGTTTGTTTTAATTCTTTCCTATGCTGGTTTGTTTTGATTTTTATCGGAGATTCAAGCAAGTCTAGTGATTGCATTCTTATTTCCTAGAACTATGATTGATTCTTTACAGACTCACTCAAAATAGCTATGGTTGTCAAATTATTTGTTTAGTTATTTATTATTTCCTTTCTGGCCTAATAACTTTATATGATCTGATTACTTATTTATTTTCCTTTTTCTCTTGATCAGTAACTCTAAATTTGGCCAGTTGAAGGTTTCAATGATATAAGGAGTTCCATCTACCGAATGATTGGATCTGTCCAATTAAACCAGTAATATATGACTTCTCAATCCTTTCCATGGTATTTATAATATTTTTTAAAGCTTTGAGAACTCATTTCTACTTGTTTGTTTGTTGTTTAGGTGGAAGGAACTCTCTTTGAAAAAGCCGGGTTAGCAAAATAATTTGGATGGTGTGGAATCCGTTAAAAAAGGTGATATTCTGGCCTGGATCCATCAGCTGGGACTACCTCACTGGTACAAGGACCAGACCAATTTTTTAAAGTCAAAACCAGTTCTGTGGTTGGTCTTAGCTGGAGTTATGGGAACCTTGTTACATTCTGAATCGAGGCGCTTGTACTCTTGGTGGTGGGATAGCCACATTAGCCCCAAGAATTCGAAATGGCTTCAAGAAAACCTTACAGGTCTTGATACTCTCATCCCTTTGGTTGACTGCTTGTTTTCTGGATATACTGGTTTATTATGGACTGAAATATGTTCCTGAGAGACGTAAATGTGCAAGTAAAGAGATAACTACAAGTGTCTTTTTGAAAAGCACCTTCAATTTATTTTCTGAAACTGTAAAGCCCAATTTTTTACTATTATTAACCAAAAGTAATCCAAAATTTTACTCTTGGACGAAAGGAAAGACAGCACTTGAGAAGTACTTTTAGCTCAATTGTACTGTTTAGCGTTTTTGTTTATGAAATGGAGTTGATTGTTGGTTGTGCTTGTTTTTGACACACTAATGTTGATGGAAGAATTATTGGGATTCCAACCAACACTTTTGTAATGTGAAGAAACTGCATGATAAGATTATGTCAAGTTGTGATTTTTTTTTATTTGGGAAAATTATGCAGAAATAATATCTGATTACTATTTAGAGTGTTGTGCCACCATAAAGAAAAATCTCTTTCTCAAATGAGCTTGTTTGTTTTCTGCACACAATAATATCCAAGGCTTTCCTAACTCACTCTGAATCATCTTATGCAGACATGGACGCCAAAGTCAAATCAATGATCAAGCTCATTGAAGAGGATGCGGATTCTTTTGCGAGGAGGGCAGAAATGTACTACAAGAAACGTCCGGAGCTTATGAAACTAGTGGAGGAGTTCTATCGAGCTTATCGGGCGTTAGCAGAGAGGTATGATCACGCAACTGTGGAGCTGCGGCACGCCCATCGAACTATGGCACAAGCGTTTCCCGACCAAATACCTTATGCACTGACTGATGAATCACAGTCGAGCACTTCAGGCCCCGAGGCTGAACCCCACACACCAGAAATGCCACACCCAATTCGTGCATTACTAGACCCGGATGACCTGCACAAGGATGCCTTGGGACTCTCTTCAACAAACTTACTTGGATTGAAAAGCAATGGGGGAGGTTCAGAAACGTCCGACTCCAGAACAAGCAGAAGGGGTCTAAAACAGCTTAATGAGATGTTTTCTTCCGAGGGGAGGATGAGAAAAGGCCAAGTTTCCCCCAAAGGAGAAGAGAGTGGACGGTGTTTTGACCAGGTTGACTCTCCAATCTCTGGCGGGAACCAGAATCCTAAGAATCAGGTCCTTTTCGCGTCTGAACGTGCAGTGAAAGCAGAAACTGAAGTTCAAAGCTTAAAGAAAAGTCTGGCGAAAGTGCAAGCCGAAAAGGACACTCTCCTTTATCAGTATCAGCAGAATGTTGAGAAGTTATCTAATACGGATAGAGATCTTAATCTTGCAAGAAAAGATGTTGGACGGCTTGATGAGCGAGCGAGCAAAGCTGAAATTGAAGTTAAAGTGTTGAAGGAAGCGCTTTTGGAGTTGGAAACTGAGAGGGATGCCGGTATTCTTCGAGTCAATCAGTGTTTAGAGAAGATATCTAGCCTGAAGACTCTGTTATCTCAAGCCCAAGAGGAGGGAGAAGGACAAAAGGAACGAGCTATAAGGGCAAAAACCGAATCCGAAAATCTTAAGCAAGAACTTTCTAGATTAGAGGCTGAGAAGGAAGATGGTCTTGCTAAATATGAACAATGTCTTGAGAAAATATCTATTTTGGAGTCTAAAATCTCAATCACTGAAGAAAATGCCAGATTTCTAAGTGGACAAATTGAAAGGGCGGAGGCTGAAATTGAAGCGCTAAAGAAGGCTCTTGTTAAGCTAAATGAAGAGAAAGAAGCTGTGGCTCTTCAGTACAAGCAATGCCTGGAGATAATTGCCAAGATGGAGGCTGAAATTTCTCGTGTTCAAGCGAATGCAGAACGACTAAACGGCGAAATTCTAATGGGGGTGGAAAAGTTAAAAAATGCTGAAGAACAGTGTGTCATGTTAGAGGGATTGAACCAAACTCTGAGGTTGGAGGCAGAAGATCTGTTGAAGAAGATTTCTAGGAAAGATCGAGAACTTTTGGAGAAAAACGACGAGTTGAAGAAATTTCAGAACCTAATGCAAGAGGAGCAGTCGAAGTTTCTGCAAGTTGAAGCCACCCTCCAAGCTCTTCGGAAGTTGCACTCTCAATCTCAAGAGGACCAGAAAGCCTTGGCATTGGAGCTTAAAGACGGCCTTCGAATGTTGAAGGAAGTGGAGATATCCAAACATGACATTGAAGAAGAAATGCAACGCGTTATGGAAGAGAATAGGAGTCTCTCTGAACTCAACTTTTCAAGCACCATTTCGCTACAGAATCTCCAAGACGAAATCTTTAGCTTGAAGGAGATGAAGGAGAGACTGGAACAAGAGGTTGCACGAAAGGAAGACCAAAGTGACACGCTCCAACACGAAATTGGGCATCTAAAGGAGGAAATGGAGAGCTTGAAAAGAAGATACCACTCGATAATAAAGCAAGTGGATTCGGTCGGTCTAAATCCTGATTGTCTCGAGTCTTCGGTGAAGGACTTGAAAGACGAGAACTCAAAGCTGAAAGAGATCTGCAAAAAAGACCAAGATGAGAAGGAAGGACTTTATGAGAAGGTGAAGGACATGGAGAAAATTTCGACAGAGAATGTTATTCTGCAGGGTTCGCTCTCGGGACTGAACATTGAGTTGGAGGATTTGAGAGAGAAGGTCAAGAAATTACAAGAGTCATGCCACTTTCTCCAGGGAGAAAATTCCACTCTCATTGCTGAAAAAGCCGCTCTACTTTCTCAGTTGCAGATGATCACCGAAAACATGCAGAAGCTCATGGAAAAGAACACATTGCTTGAGGATTCTCTTTCTGGTGCAAATATGGAGCTTGAACAGTTGAGGCTAAGATCAAAGAGCTTAGAAGAAATGTGCCAGATGCTCAACAAAGAGAAGTCCGATCTTCTGAGCGAGAGAAGCTCCCTAGTGTCGCAGTTGGAGAATGTTGAACAGAGACTGGGAAAACTGGAAAAGAGGTTTACAAAGTTAGAAGAGAAATATTCTGATCTAGAAAAGGAGAAAGACTCTACAGTTCATCAGGTAGAGGAACTACGCAGTTCCCTTCTCATGGAGAAGCAAGAACGTTCGAGTTATATGCAGTCAACCGAGGCTCGTTTGGCAGGTTTACAGAATGATGTCCATCTCTTACAAGAAGAGACTAGATTGGGGAAGAAAGAATTTGAGGAAGAACTAGATAGAGCAGTGAATGCACAGATCGAGATCTTCGTCCTGCAGAAGTTTATCGAAGACCTAGAGAAGAAGAATTTCACACTGCTGATAGAATGTCAGAAACATATTGAGGCATCGAAGTTTTCAGATAAGCTTGTCTCGGAATTGGAGAGCGAAAATCTTGAGCAGCAGGTGGAAGCGGAGTTCTTGGTAAATGAAATCGAGAAGCTGAGATTGGGGATTCAACTAGTGTTCAGGGCTCTCCAAATCGATCCGGATCATGGGCTTGACAAGAAGCTTGAACAAGAGCAAGTATCAGTTCGGTTGATTCTTGATAACATCGAGGACTTTAAGAGTTCTCTTTTGAGAAGTGAGGATGAGGAGCAACAGTTGCTGGTCGAGAACTCTGTGCTTTTAACTTTACTGGGAAAACTTAAAGATGATGGCTTGGGACTTGAGTCAGAAAAACTAAAACTTGAGCATGACTTTGAGATTATGAAATGCCACTATTACATGTTGCAAAAAGATAAAGAAGAGCTTCTGGATATCAACAGGAATTTGAGGTTTGAAGTGAGCAATAGAGATCAGCAGGAGGCAGTATTGAAGTGCGAATTACGAACTCTGCACAAAAAGATGGAAAATCTGCAGGAAGCGTACCACATTTTGCAAGAACAAAATTTGACGGTGCTCGAAGAGAATAGGTCTTTGCTCAAGAAACTTTTGGACCTTCAGGAGGAAAAGAACTTCCTTTCAGAGGAAAATGATGTTGTACTTCGTGAGGCCATAGCTCTTAACACCTTCTCTTTTGTATTGGAGAGCTTCACAGTTGACAAATTGATGGAACTAAAAGCGCTTTCCGAAAATCTGAACAAATTATGCAAGGTTAACAGTGATCTCAAGGTGGAGAGTGGAATGTTGAGGGAGAAGTTGGTGAACAAAGAAGAAGAAAATGTACATCTAAACGAGTTGGTTGAGATGTTAGGCAAGGAGTTGCGTGATGTCAAAGACTCAAATGATCAACTAAGCATTCAAATTTTGATCGAAAAGGATTTTCTAAGGCAGAAGTCGGTCGAGCTCTCGGAAGCACAACAGAAGATGAGGGATGCAGAGAACTTGAACGTGAAATTATGCAGGACGGTTGAGGAACTGAAGATAGAATGTGAAGAATTGAAGTCGAATAGAGAAATTATTGCTGAGAAGATTCTTGAACTAACTGAAGATGGCCTTGAAAAGAATAAGGAAATCAAAAGCCTTTGCGAAGTGAACGAACTGTTGGAGACTAAAGCGGGAGTGTTACGTAAAGAAATTGAAGAACACAGGATCAGAGAAGAGAATTTAAGTACAGAGTTGCAAGAAAAAGGCAACGAGTTCGAGCTTTGGGAGGCTGAGGCTGCGGGATTTTATTTCGATCTTCAGGTTTCTGCTATCCGTGAGGTATTACTCGAAGATAAGGTGCATGAGCTTATTGAAGTTTCTCAGAATCTTGAAGAGGAAAGTTCTGCAAAAACAATGGAGATTGAGCAGATCAAAACCAATGTGAGCTTCTTGGAAAGCCAAGCTGGCAGACTAGAGGCCCAGTTGTCCGCATATGTTCCTGTCATAGCTTCTTTGAGAGAGAATGTAGAATCTCTTGAGAACATTGCCCTTCTTAGGGAAAAGCTTCTTGCAGCAGCCAATCAAGCACATAAGGTAACAACAATATCTTCTAAAAAAAATGTTACAGCTATAGAACTTATGTTTTAGCATTTTCATTCTTTTCTTTTAAATTATTATCACAATTGTCCCCTTTAACTTTAGGTCATTCCTACTTTGCCCATTGAATTTTAAAAACTCCCACTTTACTCTCTAATTTTTGAATTTGTCTCAGTCAACACCCTCTGTTAGAATTTCTGTTAAAAACAAACGAAAAGAAAAGGGATTCCATCAATATTTGATGGAAATTCTAAAGAAGGGATTAAGTGAGACTAACTTAGAATTTTAGGAGTAAACTGGGAGTTTTTAAAACTTAGAAGGTAAGGTGGGAATGATCCTAAAGTTTGGGTTAGTTGTGTGATTGATCCTTTCCTATAGGATTGATGAAATGCTCATATATATACGAGTAAATGTGGATTCGTGAGTGTAAAAGTTTTGCTTTCAAAATATGATTGATCTAATCGCATGTCAAAACTATAAATTTAACCACTAGAATAGGTTCGATTTTCTTTCATTAGGATGAAAATATCCTTTAGTAGTTTATTTCATAACACATGCATGCAACTTATCTCAGAACTTTTGAATGCAGTATTTTTTTTTTGTTTAGTAATTTTATAGCTTTAAGAGTAATAATATTTTACTATGCATATGCATCTCCAGGGTATGGAAAAGACAAGTCAAAAGAGCCGTGAAGAGCTCAAAGAAGATCAAACTACCGAGATCCCAGATGGCATTGGGGATTTGCAGAAAATTCGGGACACAATAAAAGCGGTAGAGAAGGCAATGGTGGAAGAAATTGAAAAGCTTGAAATCGATGCAATTGAAAAGGCCATGGAAGAAGAAGTGGAAAGACTTGCAGTGCAGGAATTCGTAAACACCAACATTGAGGTAGAAGCTGAAAGTGAAGAGGAGACCAGAGAGCTGAAGTTGAGGAGCACTATGCTTCGAGGGGAAGGCGTTGCAAACAAAGAGATGAAGAAGAACGATGGTCTTGACCTCAAGAAGACTAAAGCTGAAAATGGGATTTTGATGAAAGACATTCCGCTTGACCAAGTCTCGGATTTTTCATTATATGGAAGGAGCAGGAGGAGGACCGGTGGGGCTGACGATCAGATGCTTGTATTATGGGAAACCGCAGAGCAAGACCGCAGCCAGAATGCGCCTGCTGATGATGAGGCACAAAATCAGGCATCTTTTGATCCAAATCTGGCCTCTTCTTCAGGTTTACAAGCCGAGAAGGAGCTTGGCATTGACAAGCTAGAGGTGTCCTTCAACAGATTGCGGAATCAAGAAGCCAACAAGGGAAAGATGTTGGAGAGACTCGCTTCCGACGCTCAGAAGTTGACGAGTCTACACAGAAGCGTGCAAGATTTGAAGAAGAAAATG
Organism: Artocarpus heterophyllus; assembly: GCA_025403435.1. Classification (NCBI taxonomy): domain Eukaryota; kingdom Viridiplantae; phylum Streptophyta; class Magnoliopsida; order Rosales; family Moraceae; genus Artocarpus; species Artocarpus heterophyllus. The sequence continues at coordinate 6,320,003 of CM046342.1, forward strand.
GAGATCAACCAGAGAAGCAAGAAGTGCGATTTTGCCGAGTTTGAAATGGTCCAAAGACAGTTATTGGAAGTTGAGGAGGCTGTTGTGCAGCTGATGGATGTCCATGATCAACTGACGAAGGAAGTTGAGAAGACTAGTCCCTCGTCTTCCAACGGGGAGGGTCTGGCTGAGTCAGAAGAGGACAGAAACGTTCGAAGAAAGAGAGTGACTGAGCAGGCGCGCAAGGGTGCAGAAAAGATTGGACAGCTGCAGTTCGAGCTGCAGAACATCCACTACATTTTGCTAAAGCTCGAGGACGAGAACAAGAGCAAAGGGAAAAATACTAGATTTTCCGAAAGTAAGACCGGAGTTCTCCTGAGGGACTTTATTTACAGCGGGAGGAGGCGTCAGAGGCGACGAAAGGGCTGTTTCTGTGGATGTGCAAGACCTTCGACTCGCGAAGACTGAGGCGATGATTATCAGTTAAGAGGGAAAGGAAAGTCATCATATCTATGGATGAAATGTTACGTGGGAGTTTCTTGTATTAGTTGTTAATGAGAAAGCAATCTTTTGTAAGCTTAGAGTATATTATTTACTAGTTTAGTCCTTTGATCTAATACAAATAAGCTGCTTCGTTCAGCATTTAAACTCTATCTCAAGAACACTAGTGGAGAAGTAGAAGTTCTATGCATGTGTAAATAGGTGTGTAGTTAACTTAATGGTGGTACGCCTTGTTTGCTGTTTAAAGGAATAAGAATTTTGTGTCATTTTACGTTGCAGGAGGCAAATCTAAAACTAACCCTTATTAGAACTACTTAAAAGAGCCTAAATAACAAAAGTAAACATTAGTGAGACAGCCCGACTCCCATGAAATCTTTTTCTTTCCCCTTTACTACCTACCAGGAATTTTAATTCAAGAAAAGGAATTCAGTTTCCTGTTTTAAATTCTAGTGTTTATTTTTGTATTGAATTAAATGAGGCGGGCCTTATTTATAAATGAGGAATTAAATTCTTTAATACAGGGAACTTATCTCCCACCTTTCCTTCCCCTAAAAAATAGGAGTTAACAAACTTATTTTTTAAACAACTGTTACTTTATTTTAGTTATTTACTTCACATAAAGCTAATTTTGTATTCATACCTATTTTATTCCAATTCATTCTCGTTCTTTAACAAAGTAAACAAAATAATAAGAAATCAATTCCCCATGTAACTTGCTATTTTGGAACTAAATTTCGTAGAACTTAATTTCTTTTCTCTTGGAATTTATTTCCTATTCTTCAAATTTCTGACTAGTAAACACGCCATAAGTGCCATCTCTTTTGTTCTTTGGGTTTGGTTTTTTGTGTCAAACCTATCCAAATTTGTGAGATTTGAAAGTGGAACGTGGTTTATTTAAACCATATGATAATTGGCCTTCTTAAATTTGAGTGAATCTTGTTGATGTCTCAAAATTTTTTTTTTATTTTTTTTTTTTTTTTAATCTTTTGACTTGATCTTGATTTCATTTCAATACTGCTGCTGACAAATTTTGGCTTCGCTTTTTTTTCTTTCTTTCTCCCTTTTTTTTTTAAGACTAAGCCCAACTTTGCTTGAGATTTGAGCAGAGACCCGGAAACATTTTCTTTTTGGGAGTACCACAAGGAGCAGCCAAACAAAATTCTCATGCAAATTGACGTGAAGGTGAAATAAAATTTTCGGAGAAGATTAGAATAACAAAATTGAACTGTCAAAACCACACTCTGACTCTCTCTCCTAGAACCAACAAGAGAAAGTAAAAGCTATTCAAAGTTCAAGAAAAAAAAAACAAAAGAAAAGTGACTTTTTAACAAGGATGTTCTTGAGAATCCTCCATTTAAGCACCAATAACTTCAGTTGTGGCCTCAGCAACTGTCTCGTCAGCTGGTCTCTCCACCTTTGTTCCAATATCTTCCGAATAGTCACCGTGAACCTATTCACATAACCAATACGTAGCATAGAAAAAAAAAAAAAAACAATGAAAAAAATATGAAAAATGGCAATCCTCAAAAAGTTTCAGGTCCTTATCAATGGCTTCAATTCAAAAAAATATGTTTGAAAATTTGATCTAAAAACAAAACTGAGACCCATGCGAAAAATGAGTTTCGGCGATCAGTTTTCAACCCTATTTCCGAAGGCAAACTTGGATAAAAGCGCACTGTTTAGTATTGCACTTTCTCCATAGGACCTTCGTTAGTTTTCCTCAATGGCTAACTTACAAGTAAAATAAAAACCAAAACAAAGTATAAAAGAGACTTGCCTCCATCAACTTTCCGAGATCGAACTTTGGAGCTTTTAAGATCTTCACTTTTCTAATGAAAACATTCTGCAATGGGAAGATACTCTTAGTCGCCTTCTCAATCTCTTTACCAATCATCTCAGGAATGAACTTCTGGACCAACTCCTTCAAATCACATGATGTTGCCTGGTTAACCATGATCTCCCTCATCTTACGGCGGATCTGAGAAAAATAATTTGCAATGTTTTATCATATTGAATAATAAATAAAAAGGTTCCAAGAATTCTAATCATATTTTATTTGGTACAACCAAAAGAAACCTAATCACTAAGAACATTATCATTTCTTCCTGTTGCTCACTTTCCTTGCCACTATTCATTAACCGATATTTTTATCCACCAAACTATATACTCTAACAAAATCACATAGACTAAAAAGTCATGGAGAAACCTAACTTCAAAAATGCAAATGTTATTGAGAACTCAATATATATACCTGTCTTATCTGACTGGATTGTGCATAACAGGTCCTCTTGACCTGGTTTGGACGTCTCCTAGTGAACCCAATGCAGAACAACCTGAGGGTGAAATTATCGGTAGTCTTCACATCCACATGAGCTTCAATCAAAGTTTGCCACTTCCTCACCAAAGATCTCAACTTGTCAGTGGTGAAATCCATTCCCTAAATTCATTAAAAAACAATATAAACAACATTAAAAACATGTACAGTAAAATAACCAAAAATATAAAGACAACCCTCTTTGGTTCTTCTATCATACCCAGAAATTTGTGAGAACATTCTTTCCTTGAACATCCTCAGCTCTCAATCGGATCTTCCTGTAGGCGTGCTCCTCATCGTCCTGAAGGTCAGCCAACGAGATCTCAAACACTCTATGTTTGAGCCCTTCTGAAGCAATCTATTCCAAACACAGAAAAGAAATTTAATGCACTATATACAGTTACACATACATACACATATATTTACACACGTTTTTGCGTTCAAAATCTAATACTTTATTAAGAAAAACATCAAAACAAGCTTGGAACATCCTAAAAACTAAATGATAATGGTTAGAGAAGCTAGATTAAATTCAAATTAACAGAACATGGACCAAGATATTAGAGAAATTTGGAAAATTCAAACACAGCAGAGAAGCTCAATGCACTATATACTCACACATAGAGACCACACATATATATACACGTTTTTCCGTTCTAAATCTAATAGACTTTACTAAGAAAGGCATCAATGCCTAGCTTGGAGAAACTTAAAACTACATGAAAATGGTTACAGAAGCTAGAGTAAACTCAAATTAACTGAAAATAGACCACGATAGGCGAGAAATTTGAGCAATTCAAAAATAGCAGAGAAACTCAATGCACTAGTATGCACTTATAAATGCTGTATACACTTATAAACACACAGACAAACATACATATATATATATACACACGTTTTTCCGTCCAAAATCTAATAAACTTTACCAGGAAAAAATCAAAACTAAGCTTAGAATAATCCTAAAACTATACGAAAATGGTTACAGAAGCTAAGACTAAGCTCAAATTAACTGAAAATGAACAAAAAAATTTGAGAGATTTAAGGATTTTCCGACATACCTTAGTACCCTGAGTACGAGAAACTAGGGTTTTGCCCACATTCCTCACATTGAAAACCGAAGGAGCCTTGATATCGTACCAATCCTTCTTCGCAAAGGGATCAGCTCTACATTACACACACACAATAAATCCTAAATCAGAATTTCAAATCGAAAAAAAAAACTCAATTTCTTTGGATCTCAAAAAGTAAAATAAAAAGAAAAAATAAAAATTGTACTCACGCCTTCTTCTTGCCTCCCTTCTTTCCCTTGGAAATCCGCTTGTTCTTTCTGTACCAGTCAAAACAAAGATTTACAGAGAAATTTGTCAGTGTATATATTCAGAAGAAAATACATGACTGTGTTGAAAGGAAAGGGCAAGAGAAATTTTGTACCCAACGGCCATGGTTGCATGCGAAGAGACTGAGAGGAGCAAAAAGGGCACTGAAGGAGGGGACACCCTTTTTAAGTTTTTCTCTTCCGATTCCAGAAAAAACCCTAACTTTTTGTGTTCGGCTTTTATAGGTCTTGGACAGAGATGATTGGGAGTAGTGTTTTGGGCCTATGCATGTTTTCTGTCGGATGGGCTACTTTGGGCCCTATTGTTTTAGCGAGAAACAACACTATCCGGCTCCATTGAGGGGGTAAATTTGAGAAATAGGGAATTGGTATGGTCCGTTTGGTTTACAAGTTCGAAACATAATGGTTTGATATTTTTTTTTTTTGTTTAGAATGAGAACTTAAAAAGTATGATTTGAAACTAGAATTCGAATTGATATATAGATGTTAATTGATTTCAAATTTGAAAAGATAATAAATCTGAAATTGTGTTTAGATATAAAGACTTTTGTGAGATAAAGGTTTAAAACTTAAGTTCAAATATCTTGAAATTATTGGGATGTTGAATCTAAATTCATCCATTTTTGAGATCAATGTTTGAGATTGAATATGTGTTTTTTTTTTTTTTTTTTTGCCTTTAAACACTTGCTTGGCTCAAAAACTAGATTTAAACTCATTGAACCCTTGAAATAAACACATAAGTATTGTTTTTGGTTAGGCTAAGGGTTCATTTAGTGTGTGGGTTTGGAATTGTGTGGTTTAAAACTTTATAGTTTAAACTGTAGATTCTATACTGTATGGTTTAAATGATAGTTTTGAACTGGTATTTACAACGTAAAAGTTTAAAACGAGAATAAAACGTCACATCAAGTTTAAAAAGATAACTGGTGTTTGAAAAACTTAGGTTTCTAAAAAGAAAACAAGAATAAGAAGGGTTTTGACTGTAAAAAGGGTTCAAACCATGTAAACTTAAGGGGTGATAAAGTTTGGTTTTTGGGGTTTTGGTCGGTTTAAAACCACTTCTATGATTTAAACTGGCATCAGTTATTATTCCACAAAATGCTAGTTTGAATTGGCTTAAACGATTTTGAATCTACGTACTAAATAGCCTATAAGTCAAACAAGTATTATATAAGGGTATTTTGGCTTTTTTAACTAAGATAAATGGTATGAATTAACAGAACAAAAAATAAGTGGTAGAATATAATAGTGAGAGTAAAGAGGCCATGTACCATCTAATTTACTCATATTGAGGTCTTGTAGACTAAATTAGGAATAAATTAGGCAGTATACCACTTATTTACTATTACTATTATGTTTAACCACGTATTTTTTCTTTCTTTGATTCATACAACTTCCTCAAGTCAAAAAAGGCACTCTTGGATAATACTCGTTTGCCTAACACCAATCCAGAATATTTGAGATCAATTATGTTTTTACACTATTTAAAAAAGATATCTTTCAAACTTACTCATAGAAGTGAGAAGATTAAAAAACAATGTCCTAAAAGTGATATTTTTCAAATTTACCCCTAAATTAGGTGGTATACCACTTTTTTTATTACCACTAATGTGTTCTAACACTTCTTTTCCCGTCCTTTGATTTCATTCTATTTTTCTAGCTAAAAAGGCCAAAATAATCTTAGATCACGCATGTTTCCCTAGTATAAAATACTTGAGAACAATAGTAGCTTTATATTCTTTAAAAGTGAAAAGTGACTTGTTTCAAACTTTCTCATAAAAATGAAAAAATTTAAAAACAATATCATAAAAATGGTATTTCTCAAATTGAACCATTAGAAATTAAAATCGTACCACACTTTATAAACAACTAGATAACTTTTTAATTAAAAAAGTAAGAATAAATAATTAGACTTTAAAGAGTGGTGTATATGTTGATTAACATTTTATTCTACCTGTTTTATAGAGCATTAATGTAATTTTATAGTTTCAACCAACTTTTGGTTTATTTTTTTTTAAAAAAAAACAATGTAGCAAAAATTTAGTTAGAATTGCATTTGTAGTTATAACTGCATTCTCAAACACCATAATATGGTATAAAGCCTAATGACTAGACTTCAAAGGTCTAATGAGTTAGATATAAAGAATAATCTTACTAACCTTGTTGAAAAATAAACAAAAAATAAAATATTTTATAAATAGTGAAAATTAAAATTAATATAATAATAATTATTTTTTAGCATGAAATATAAAAGCGCTATAATAATATTATATAATTTTATTATTCCTAAAATATTTAAAAAATATATATTTTAATTCTATTTTTATAAACATATCATGTAGTGTAATTTTTACTGTTTTAAAAATGAAACTATATTTTCTCCTCCCATTGTATTCTTTGTTTTTCTTTTCATTTTTTACCTCAAGCATTAACAGGATATTGTCCAACTTTATCCCTCAACACTTAAAAAGAAACAATTAGAATGAAATTTGTACCATGTAAAATTTTTCATCTTGATTGTTGAAGATCAAATAGAGTATTTGGTAAGGTGGTTAAAACTGTTTTTATTGTAGTATATAAGAGCTTTACACTGTAGCAATTTTTTAATAAATTGTTACTGTAGCATGTAAGAGCTTTATACTATTTATAACTAAGAAAGTGATATGGACCACGACCTACCAAACACCCTTAAAATTAAGTGAGACACCCTTTAACTATCGGGCCAAAAAAAAAAAAAAGAAATGAATTTTAACGTTTAATTCTCATCAACAAAAAAAAAAAAAAAATCAGAGGAATTCTTTAATGCGTATCAAGGTAATAGTCATGTACCTAATTTTATAAAAAATTCATAACGTCTGGGCATCCTTAATTTCACCACTTGCATAGTGAAAATACATAAGCAAGTAACTCTTTTTTTTAAACCTCGTAGATGGAATTTGAAACTTACAACATTTTTGAAAATTTTGTTAAATCTATTCATCATATGAATAAATTATAATATTTCAAAATTGATATTTAACTTACACCTAATTTTACCTATTTTAAAGTAATATGTAGCCTAATGTTTAGACTTCAAAAGTCAAATGAGTTAAACATATAACGTAATCTTACTAATGATCTTAGAAATATATATAATAAAAAAATTAAAATATTTTATAAATTGTAAAAAAAAATAAAATTACTATAAGAATTATTACGTAATTTTGTAGTGTAAAATATGAAAAACATCGTAACACTACATAATGTTATTATTCTTGAAATAGTCCTTAGAAAATTAGTATATTTCAATTCCACTCTTATAAACACACTATATAGTGTAATTTTATTGCTTTAATAGGGAAACTGTATTTGCCCTTTGTTGTATTTCGTTTATTTTTATTTTTTATTTTTTAGTTTTTGATAATAAAATTAGTGGTTGTCCCACATTGTTTCTTGACTTAGAAAAAAAAATTTGAATGAAAGTTATCCTCGTATGTCTAAATTGTTTGCTTTTGAATGTTAACAATCAAAATGAGACAACCCTTAAGCTTGGAGGGCACAAGGAAAAAAAAAGAAGAAATTTTACATGTTAATACTAATCAATAAAAAAATAAAAAATAACTCAATGTGAAATCATTAGAAATACCGACAAAGGAAACTTATTTACTGTGTTATAGGAATATCAAGTCTAAAGTGTATTTTAGCTTTCCAGCCTGTCCTAATGAAAATACAATTTACTTTCTACAATTTTCTTCTTCATCATCATCTACGTTTGAAGAATTCTTCAAAATCAAACCTACTTTCTATTTTTTTTTATAAATCACATGGATTGAGTGGATCAGGCCTTTTGACTTGGGATATATAAAAATACTTTATGGATCGTTACACATAATTTTTTTAAAAAGAAATAATCATTTTGGAAAGTTGAATCATAACATAGTATGAAACAATTATGTTTGGTTTTCAACTAACTATATTTTTTCCAAGAAAAAAAAAAACTACTATCATTATTCCGGAGGAGAACTAATTAATTAATGACTGACGTAAATACAATTGCATATAATGACTACGGACATTTGGCATTAAGCAAATTTCAAAGGAGTTTTTATCAACCTGCAGGTATTATTATTCATATCAGTCATGATCATTGTGCAAACGATTATCCTAGTCCAAAACTATAATTTGGAATCACAACAAGACACAAATAAAAACAAAAAACAAAAAAAAAAGAAAATTAATTCTATAATTGTTGCTCATGGATTTTGAAAAGGATGCACCGGCGGCCTTGGTGATGGCGGCGGCCTTGGCGGCGGGCTTCTTGCTGCGCAGCCAGATCCAAAGGCACCGCAGTCGACCGGATACTTATAAAAGACGGCACATTCCACAGGCGAGCGCTGCCACGGCCGGAATGGAATACAGTTCTTCCTATCATCCTTATCCTTCAACTTGAGACACGCCTTCGGTTCGCCGCAGAAGTAGTTGTCGGAGTAAGTGAAGTTCTCTAGTCTCCGCAACGAGCAAATACTCAGCGGAATAACCCCAGAGAGGTTGTTGTGCGCCACGTTGAGCTGTTCCAAGCTCCTCATTCTCCCCATGGACTCCGGCAAAGACCCGACAAGCCCGTTCGAGCTCACGTCGAAAACGGTCAGTTTGCTCAAAAACCCTAGCTCCGAGGGCAAACAGCCTTTTAGGCCGCTGTTCGTGATGATGATCTCATTGAGGGTGTCCTTCATTTGCGCCAGACTGGAGGGCAAGCAAGAGTTGAGGTCGTTGTTGGCCAGGACGATGACCGAGGCCCGCGATTTGCCGATGTTTTCAAGCACGCCGGACGACCGGAACGTGTTGTCGTTGAGGAAAATTGCATCGAGCTTCATGTCATAAAGGCGGGACGGGATGTCGCCCTTGAAGCCGTTGAACCTGATGTCAAGGAATTTAAGGGAAGATAGAGAGAAGACGACGTCCGGAAATCTGCCTGAAAATAGGTTGTTGCTAATGTCAAGCTCGTAGAGAAGGGTCAGACAAGAGAAGGATTTTGGGATTGTGCCTTTGAAGCGGTTGGAATTGATATGGAAAAGAGCCAAGTCAGTTAAGAGGCCTAATTCTTCAGGCAATGAGCCTGAAATAGAGGCATGGTTTAGGTCAATCCCGGCCACGGTTGTGGTGTGGTTATCGTCTGGGGCCCGTGCACAGTACACTCCCGTGTAGTTGCAGACGTGGGGCCCATGCCAATTTGAGGTGAAGTTCTTTGGGTCCGAGGTTATTGCATGTTTCCATGCTTGGAGAGCTTTGTATGCCTTCAAAAGCCTTGGATTTAGTAGGTCAAAAACATTATCAGAAATTAGTTGGCCTTGAGAGGGTTTGGAGAGAAATGTTATGGAGAAGAATATGAGACAAAGGGCTAAAGTGAAAATTGGGTTTTTGATCATTTTGGGAGACAAATGAAGTTTGATCTATTAATGTTTGAGACATGAGATGGGAATTGAGTAAGATTTGTATATATATTGGGTTTTGAGAGCAATTTGAATATGTTTGTAAAATATAATTGTTTTAAATCACTAATGATTTAAATGGACTAATTTAATTATTGACTAAATCTCATTTTTTTAAAAAAAAAAAATTTGTGTAGGGAAGGAAAAGAGCCACAATGTGGTTATTGGGGAACAGAGGTGTTTTTAAATTAGAATTGTGATTTTCATTAAGCAAGGTAGGTACGGAGCAAAGAGAAGAATGGCTTTTCTAATTTAATAATATGTAATAATAATGTTTTACATGCAAATTAATTCTATGGTTTTGCATTTTCATATGGTAATCAACTGGCATATGAGCAGTGTGATGCTTGTTGTTTCTTGTGGAGAGGTGGAGAAACTTGTTGGCTGCTCTTTACCAAAAACGCGGTTTTACTACATTGGTTTTAAATAAATATATATTAATTTAAAGTAACGTAGAATTGATCAACAAATAAATAAAATATAGACACACACATTCACATGTATTATTATAATTGATGACTCTAAGAGAATGTGTTGTATTTGCATAGTGACACTTTATTTCTGCGTATGAAACTTTGAACAAGAATTTTGTTTGGTCTAGCTTGAAAGTTCGCTGTGTGACGTTTGTGGTGAAATTATAATCATGTGAAATTATAGGGTTATGCTATTATATATTTGTATTATTTTTGACTTCTCCTTTGTAACAAATTTTCGTTATAGTGGATTTGTTTTTGCCTTTACCTGTGGTTTTTTCCTTTTAAGGTTTTCCGCATATATTTATGTGCTCTTTGTTTTTTCGTTTTTTATTGCCTACTTTTTGTTTATTTTCTAACAGGAACTTTTTAACCAACAAAGGTTGTAGTGTAGTGGTGAGGACACCTTTGCTAGCTGACTCCTCTTTTGATCCTTCAGAGATCAAATCCCTACAACCACAAGATGGGATCATGCCAATGTATACCATTTGAGAGTGGGGTCCAGTGGGAGGTTGATATCTCTAGTTGGATGGACGAAAGGAGTCTAGTTCAAGCCTTTTTTACTCCTTGATGATCTTCGGGATTCAGAATGTACCGAAAAATAAGACAGGGGCTGCAACACTTGATCCCTTTTTCTTGAGGAAAAAACCATGGAACTTTTTCATTAAGAAAACTATGGAACTTTACACACACATATATATGTATATGTGTGTATATATTTACAGACATGGGAAATCAGATATGCTCTTACTCAAGATTTCAAAGTTTCATCTCTAAAACGTAATTTTCGAAAGGTAACAGATTTTCCTTGATCACAACTACTTCTAGTTTATTTTCTTGAGGAATCTATTTATAACAAAGTCCTTGTCTATACACAACAATATCATATATAATTTTTATTTTCTTGAGGAATCTGTTTAAAAGGCATCTAAATACCTGTCCTACACAAGATTAAATTTTTATTTTAAAGACTCTTGTGAATACCGATATTATATATACTATACAACTTAATTTAAGTCGTTTATATCATATCTTACTATATGTCAAGAATCATATTAAATTGCAATTTATATTCGTTTGTTCAAATAGTCATAAGCTGAATTATGCTTCTATTGGAACCGCACAAGATTTTCTTATTTTCAGGAAAGGGCAAAGATGAGACAGAAGGACGATGCTTTCTTAATCCAAAACCTATTTTTGATGTGAAATAATAACCTCTGTCACCGTCTTGGTCAACATCCACTATATTACACAACAAAAGAATAGATAATTTCACCAAGGGTACCCCATCAATATATATAGGCAATCTTCTCTTTTTAGCTCTTTAATTATTTTTGATTATGCAGAATTACATTTTGTGTCTAATTTAACTAATAGTACTTAAGATCATAATAAGATTCAGATTGGTTAATTTTAAGAGATTGCTAGAGGCTATATATATATATATATATATATATATATATACATTGGAAATGATTGAGACGATATATGTCATTTGGTTGCATATTTCATTCAATATGCATGATTTGATTACTTCTTTTCTTATGGTTTTCGTTTTGTTTGCGGTGGTGATGTTCGATTAAAAAAATAAAAAAAAAGAAACTCAATTTTTAGATAAAATAATAACAAAAAAACCCACTTGCATGTAGGTTTTTTGCCAAGGACAGAAGCAAAGCTTAGTCAAATGACATGAGGTTTGGTTGGAGAAATTTATCTTTCAAACAGAGAGAGAGAGATTATCATGACGAGACAAGAATATATATAGATGCACGAAGAGAAAAATTAAAAAGCAAGATGTCATAATGACACTTTAAACCATTGGCCAAAACATGGAAAAAGTTGAAGATCAAGAAGAAGAAGACAAACATAAAAGGTTAAGAAATGATAAAGCTTTCCCATTTGTACCAAATGCTTATGATAACGACGTCGTGCATGTTTCTAACTATTACATAGTGCGAAAACAACACCAAATTTTTTAAAAAATAATAAAATTTGATACAAATTTGATGATTCAATTAAAATGCTAAATGATCATATAATAATTAACAGTAACATACTTTAAAATTTAATTAGAAAAAATAGAGCAGTTGAAGGATTTCTAGAATGCTAGGCTCCTGATGAAGGTCAATATACCAAACACAGTTGGCCAATTAATTAAAAACTAGACGAAGTCAACTATCTTAAAAAAAAAATAATCTGAAAACCACCCAAGCAATTTTGCTATAAAATATATATTTATTGTGGAAAAAAAATGAACAAATTCTAAAAAACGAGGTACTAGGAATAGGAAACTAGCACTAGGGAGACTTTTTAAGAAAGCACAAGACTTTATATTCTGATTGTTTGGTCGGGAAAATGACCGGAGAACACGCTAGCTAGTATAGGTTAAATCAGCACTTAAAATATTCTGCTACTTATTTTGTGATTTCTATTGTGTTGAGGAACATGCTTAACTTTGTTAGTTGCCTTGTTATGTCATAGTGGTTGGATAGACATATATCGTAGTCAGTACATTAATCATTTCCTCTTCAAAATAAATGCGCACGCAGACATGTTGCACATACATCTATTTACTATGATCAAGATTCAATATCAATGTGTGTGTGTATATATATATACACATATATGTATATATATAGGCACTGGATATAGCCGTAGGTGATGACCATGTGGAAAGTTTTGGATTTTATTTAATGTTCTTAGTCCTTATTTTTGCTTTTGATTGCTTATTTTGTGTCCATCTGTAGTCATTAACTGTAGCTGTGACTTTGAAGCTGTAATTGTCGATAATAAGGGTGGCAATTTAGATCGTGTTCATATCAATTTAAATTTTCATGTTGAGTTTAAATTTACTCACCTGTCATCTATTTAGTTATAAGATTATTCAGATTTGTATTGTTCACAAGTAATATAAGCAATATATGTGTCATTTTACTTACTTAGTCTACTTATTTATACTTTACTTAAAGAAAACCACTATTCTTCGTTCAACAATAGTTCTCATTATCGTTAAAGATAGATTACAACAACTAGCAACAAAGAAAAGTCATGGGTCTCACTAAATGGGTATCATGGAGGCACTTTAGAGAGGCCAAATTGAGAATCAACACTTGTAATGTGAAGAGCTTGTCGCCGATCATCTCATCGTATTTGAGCCCAATCTGACCTTGTTTCGCTACTTGATCGTCTTGCACATGTTCAAAAACCCTACCCTTTTTCACTTTCTCTCTTTTCTCTCTGTCTTTTCTCTCTAGTTTGCTCTACTTCACTTGGCTGCCCGCTTTGTTTTCTTTATGCTGATCACATGCAAGCTTGCTTTTTTTTTATGCTGATCACATGAAAGCTTGCAAAGCAAGCTTTGATTACTTTTTTTTTTTTTATGAAACTTGGGCCTTGCCTGATTATTTGTCCAGGCCACTAATGGGGCGGACAATCTAATAGCTAAAACTAAAAGTTAAAATGAATTTACTATAATATGTAAGAGCTTTACACTATAGCTTACTTTTATTTTACAATAGAGCAGTTGAAATTATTGTTAGTGATGTGCCCTAGGCCAATTATGTAATGACTACATTTTGACTTCGTTACATTTGCATTTTATTAATAAAGAGGCATTTTTATTATTGTTTTTTATTCTAATTTCATGAATAGTTAATTCTACCTAAGGTCATCAAGTATGTGACTTGATAGTAAAACTCTTAGGTGAAAATTGAATTCTATTCTAAATTATCCCTAGTCGGTCATTATTATTGGGATAATAATGAATGAAGACTAGTATGAAGTTTGACTGATGATTATGTTTTACTAATCATGTGTATTAGGTACTAAGTCAACTCATAGATACATATTTGAGAAATGATGTATTGGATCGACCAGCTATGAGAATACTGCATGGATAATTGTCATAAGTGATTCTCATCACAATAGTATTATTCTAGTTCTCTGACCTGAAATCACCATTGTTCCTACATGACAAGTTCTATATTTTAAAACATTATTATCTTTAACAAAATTATGAAATGGATTGTTGTTGGATATAGAGTGAATCATGTAAGAAATGTGAGTGATTAAGAAGGAATTTGTCCCTCATTTATTATGAGAAAGATATCTATGGGCCCCTCGATAAGTTAGACTGAAGAAAAATATATGGCCATACTGGAATGAATTGATAAGTGGTTATCAATATCAGTCTACTTAAGATCAAGAAATAATATGATTAAATAGTATAAGGATGACATAAACCATGCCTTATGTTCAATCAAGGTATCTAGTGACAAAAGGACTTTAATACTTATTGTGGATTAGGTTGTGTCGGATTATTGACATTCGCATAACTTGGGTAATCATAATGTCTTGCTAGAGGCTGCTTATGATTTGTGGGCTAGAAACAAAATCTCAAGCCCACTACCAATGTTATGTGAACCTACAGGGTCGCACACTTAGAACAGACCAAAAACGAATTTTAGGTTTATTGTGTCTAGGTTCAATGAACCTGATAATGTCCAAATTCGATGTACTAGATATGTCTAGGTTCATTGAATCTGACATTATCTGGATTCTCTGAATCATATTCGAATTATAGACATTGTCTAGATTCTCTGAATCATATTAGAATTACAGTTTACACCAATTAAAATCTGATTCTATCTCGAACTCAATGGATATATATATATATATATATATATATATGTTTTAGGGTTTGTAGCCGAATTAAGAAGAAAGAAGGCGTTTTATTATTCTAAAAGGCAAAAACATTAAAAACCCTAAAAGTTAGAAAGAGTCATTTAACGCAAAAGAGAGGGTGCTAGCACACGAATTCGTTTTTTAGAGAGTCTGTTCGTGTGGATACCTGTAGAGGGCGTTGTTCTAAGTAACAACTTCTGAATTCGATCCTGAATACAAAAAGCTCGAGTTAGGGTATCATCGGAGTGAACTCGCTCTCTTCCTTCTAAAAATCTTGCCCTTTTTT
Source organism: Artocarpus heterophyllus (assembly GCA_025403435.1). NCBI lineage: Eukaryota > Viridiplantae > Streptophyta > Magnoliopsida > Rosales > Moraceae > Artocarpus > Artocarpus heterophyllus. Next base: position 6,335,043 of record CM046342.1, read on the forward strand.
GTTATCCTGGTAAGATTTTATGACTTTCCTATCAATCTAATCGAATTGCATGGATCCTGCGAAGGTTTTGTGGGAATTAATTTTAATTTTTCGCTACTTATTTGAATCACAAAATCCAACAAAAACCCAACAATTATGTAGTTGGAACAATGATGTGAAATGAAGCCTTAGTGTTGTTCAGGCATAATAAACCAAAGCCAGTGACAAAGAGTTTTCCCTTCGGAACAATATGCAGTGTCCAATTCAAAAAAAAAAGACATCAAAAGACAAGATTTGAAGAGGCTTTACATTCAACTCATCAGTAATCTCTTGCCTTTTACTCGATTATAATCTTATATTGGACGTTTTTGGAACTTTGCAATTTCAAGAGAGATCGTTTGAAGAAAATGAAAATGCTATCAAAAGGAGTACGTAAAGAGTTTTGATCTTGAAACAGTTGTATCTAAATTATTTTAAGGATATCACAATTTATATTATATAATTACATAATAATTTTTTAAAAATATAATTTTGAGACATACAAAAAAATTTACAAACTGAAGTAATATTACAATAAACATAATTAAGCCATCTATCTTGCTAGCCCATACATGTAATAGAAGACATAAACTAAGCATATAGGCCTAACATTTAAGCATAATTGCACATACTTAATCAATTATTACAATTGTGCCCGTATTGTGAATTATGTCAAGTCCAATAAACTTCAAATTATGTGGACATATTGTCAAGCACCCTACTCAACTGGATTTCACTTGTTTGGTATTAGTTGGTTCTAACTAACTTTTCAATTAGAAACAATGTAAAGCTCTTATATGCTATAGTAAAAGCAAAAAAGTTACTACAGTGTAAAGCTCTCACATGCTACAGTATTTAAAGTTCTAACCACCATTGTCAAACAGTATTCACAAACGTTGATATCACTTAAAATTCAGGACATTCATAAAAAAAAAAAGGCCTATAAACACTCAAATAAGTGTATTATTATCTTTTTGTTTTCCAAGTAAAATGTACCAACTGACATAAGGAAAATTCTTAGCAAATATGTCAAACTAGTGCCATCTCTTCTTTTTCCACCCTTTTCGGATTTGGCAGTTCTAGCATTTGAGGTAGAAGCAGGCTCTTGCTTTTTGGTCCTCCCACAATGTCTCAACACTAACTTCAATCCGCAACATTAGTTGTTTACCTGCAATCCGGTCACAACTCAATACTGTAAACGGACAAACACAGAAGCACAGTTGAAAGATTTATTCATCTACTTGCTAATGTGCGTTGGAGCAACTTTTGAACTTGCCCGCATCTTATATATATATTTATATATTGAACCGTTCCCAGATCTTATATTGCTGCCTAATATTGTTATCGTGTTTCGTCAATGAAGTTCAATGTCTCGTACAAAATGATAAAAACAAGTCAAAATCAGCCATTCTAGAGGCAAGGATCATGAAAAATAGGGAAATGACTCCAAGGAAGTTAGGCAACTTAGAGGAATCTTAGCTTATTTATGGTTAGATTCACCACAATACTACATTTTTAGTGCCCAATCAACCAACAACAACAAAGCCCCTTAACAAAGAGAATTAATATATTACATACCAAAGTCCCACATGGGTTGAAGAATATGACGATTAGTGAGTTGAGAAGTATTATATTACATGCCAAAGTCCCACATGGGTTAAGATATATGATGATTAGTTGGTTTCTTGTCATATATATAAACCTCGCTTCTTCTGAATTCTTTGAGAAGTATTGTATTACATATCAAAGTACCACATGTTATTTATTTAAAACTTGCTTCTTGTGAATTATTTGTGCTAGCTTTTCTTTCTTTGTGGATATGTGACCTCACAAAGTACTGCCATCATCCTCTAATAAGAAAGCCAAAGCTCTTGGTTATGTCCTCTAAACGAGATAGTCATAAGAAAGACTTTGCCATCATCCTCTAATGATTATCTTGGTTATGTCCTCTAAACGAGATAGTCATAAGAAAGACTTTTGACTCCATCAAAGAAGTAGAATCAAAGAAGTAGAAGTCCTCATGATCTCTGTCATCGGCATCAACGCCTTGCCTCTTCCGTTAGACGTTCCAAATTGAACTCGTTGAACTCTTGACCAACTGTGCATAGCTATTTTTATCAAAGAGAAATTGAACTTTGCATAGCTATTTTTACCAAAGAGAAATTGAACTCTCGACCAACAATGCATAGCTATTTTTATTAAAGAGAAAAAGACTACTGTTGTTGGCTTATATAGATGCTGATGTTTTAAAAAAAAAGGAATATTTAATAAATGGACTGTTAGGTATGACCACAGTGATTTTCATATTTTTGCAAATTTTAATAAACATCATAATCAACTTTTACAATTTAAAAGCATATATACATATAGAAAACAATGACAAATAAAGAATTTATTTACATTGATCTGGGTATTTGTGACCTGAACTTTTCCCGAGAAAATATTTCTATAGCACTGATCTCAAGCAACAAAACAGAAATTCAAAATAGAAAGATAGAAAGTCTTAACACAAATAGTTCTGTTGTCACTTGATCACTTAAAAATAAACTTTAATGGAATTACAAAAACCAGATAAATTACCGCTCTTAGATGTAACGAGGTGGCAGCTTAGGAATTTTAGTAGGCCACCAAGGATGCAATAGAGGAGAGACAAGTAAGCTGAAATGGTTGTGCACACCCAAGTTATCTGGAAATTGGCAAAGAGTTTCAAAGTTTTCTTTTTCAATTCGGTATTGGCAAGGCTCAGTAGGATTTCTACCTTCTCCAACATGATGAAAGCGGGAGAAGAAAAGCACATCTCCATCGTAGACAAAAGTCGAGGCTGGGGTGATGATATATCTCCAAATCTAAATTGTTGCACCAAATCCCAAGACCAAGTCTAAATAAAGTACCCGCTTCTCTTATGCCAGAAGAACTGCGAGAACCGTGGTTGCCTCAGAACTACTCCGAGACGTGCTCTGTGGGACCTAGACTGCCAGTCACAGCCAAAGCCTAAAGGCATGCTGAACCAGCAACAAATCGTCGAACGACGACCCGGCAGCAAAGGATCTAACGTTCCTTGTTCCCATCCGTAACGGCAAAATCTTGATCTCTCGGAAAAGACATGTCACATGGTTGTATGGGTGATAACTTGAAGCCAAGGTACATCTTAGAGTATGGTGATTTGAATTCAGTTTGGTCCAATCCAAAAAGCTCGTGGTGTGATAAATTGTGGTGAAAAACAAAAGTGAAATTTTCATGAGATTTATGGGCCCGATCCCGTAGCCACTACTGATCTTGCCGGGGATGCGGGGCTCTACCCGCGATACTGACCGTTGTTGTTGAGCCATTCAGTTTATGTTTTTGGACCCATAGGGTTTTTGCCTATACCTATATATATATATATATGATGTATTGCGTTAGCTTTAAATCATTAACGAATTTTGAGCCTCCCTAGCGTCTTTATTGTAATTTTTACAAATTTAATAATTTTTTTCCTCTGTCAATAGTTTTTTTCGTTTTGAGTTTCACATAAATGCTCTGTGTTTTTATTTTTTGTTTTTATCACATTTATTTCACAACAGTACATTCCTCTAATGAGTAGAGTGAACGGAAGATTGGTTATTAGGACCAAGAAGTAGTGCTTTTCGGCCGTGAAAGTCATTGAAGATGCAGGGGAAATATTCCGTGGAACGGGAAATTAGGGAGAACCACCGCTTGCAGACGGAGGATATCTGGGAGTCTGAGTAATATCTCGAGCAGTAGATCGTCCAAAACAATAGACATGAATTTGGATGCTGCTGCTACTGAGCATCCTTCTCCAATCTTCTTCTGCCTTTTTCTCCTCACCGCTCGTAGACCAGGAATTCCATTGAGGAAACTTTTTTTTTTTGTTGGAAAGAGACTCCGAGAGAGAAAGAGACCATCATATAGCTGCGTAACATATACGTGTGCCTTGGCCTTGTGGAACTTTTTCATGATACCGATTCTTATCCGGTCTTTGTTTTTGTTATTTTAGTTTTTGATCCCAAAAAATTCCTAATTAATTTTGAATTCCTAAATAACGGGAATTTGCAAGCTCTAATCTTAGAGTGTGGGGTCCTCCTTTTCACTTTCTTCCATGTTGTTCTTTGTTGTTCCTCTCGACTCGATTTTATTTCTTTTGGTTAATTGCTTTTCCACGGATTCACGGTGTAGTGCTTTCCTCTTTCATGTGGGATGAATGATGTCCCCTATCTTTTTTCCCTCTGTCTGGGTTCACGGTGTGGTGCTTTCCTCTTTCATGTGGGATGAATGATGTCCTCTCTCTCTTTTCCCTCTCTATCCTCTCTTTGTTGTTAGTCCTAAAAAAATTCTACCTGATTCCTAATTGAGTGGCAAGAAAAAAAAAAAAAACCTAGCAATTTATTTCATTTACTCTTTGGGAAATGGAATTGGCCTTTTTTTTTTTTTTTTTGGTTTTGCGAGTAACGGGACGGAGCTACAAATAGATAAGAACGGATGGTAGAACTTTTTTTTCCTTAATATTATATATAAAATTACTTTATATCCTTTTTAAAATTCTATTTCACTTCTTAAAATTTTATTTTGTCTCTTCTAAAATTTTATATCTATTTCATGAATTAATTTTTCTTGATAACATTAATATACTTCAGTCCTTCTTGATTAAATTTTCTAACTCTGTCCTTTTGGCAACGACATGAGAGAATAACAAAGGGGAAACCTCCATGATTAGAGTATCTCAACACAAAACGTGTAAGATCATCAATTTGCAATATATGTGTTTGCAATCACCAGAATCCACACTAATAAGAATGTACATGCTTTAATGTTTCTTTTTTTTCCCATTCTGTTGCTTCCATTCAAGTGGTTATCTGGTTATCTGGTGTTCCTAGGCAAGAAAGGTACTAACATAATTAGTCTCTGGTTTGAGGCAGGTCTCGCTTTGTTACTACTTGAATTTAACCTAAGTTTTCTCTCTGTTTCTGTTGTTTTTCAGCAACCCAATTAAGAAACCAATTGTTTCTTTCTTTAGTTAGTAGTTTGATTGCTTGCCTCTTGCCTCTTGAGTAAGCTTAAGTTTTATCCTTTAGTTGTTCTGTTGCTTGCAGAAGTTTTCAATTACTGTAGATGATCTTGTGTGTTAGTGAGATGCATTACATAACTTGCGACTAAAAATTTGGGAAGCAAGAAAAACAAACAATATAACCTTTTATTACAGTGTTGTTCCTGTGTTTTCTCTTCTTCGCTCTTGCTGCCGTTGTTGGAGCATCGTGTGCTCGCTTTCGTGGTAGGTCATGGAAAGGGAATCTCTCATTTTCATGACTCTTAAGAGTACGTTTGACAATGAAGTTAAAACAAAAAGTTAGAACAATTTTACAAAGTTAAAACTAAAACTTAGAACGATTTTTCTATAACACACGAGAGTTTTACATGTAGCTTACTTTTTTACTTTATACTGTAGCATGTGATGTTTATATTATAGGAGTTGAAATAACATTTTGTAGAACGGTGTTGCCAAACGCTTTTTTAAACTCTAAGAAGTATAAGTGAATTTGTGCTAAATTCTAAGAATTGTAAGTGAATTTAAAGTCCTTTTATGCATATGAGCTTTAAGCGTTCACTGAATAAGGCTTGTTCTTTCCTACCTTATCAAGCTCTCTGTATATCATACCTTTTCTCCCCTCATAAAAGAAGGTTTATTTTCTTCGTGTTGTTTTATGTGGGCTTGGCGTGTTTTTAATGGGATTGAAATTATTGACAATATTACATAGAATTCATTGAAAATTATAATGAACATGAAACAAACTAAAAATATGCTATAATTCTTCTAATTTAAGTACTTCAACTTCATTTATCAGGATGGAGAAGACGTTAGGTTTATGGCATTGTGTGCATAGAAACTATGATCCAAGACAAGCGAACATCGGATAAAAAACTGGCGAAGAAAGTGTTCTCAATTGTTAGTCCTGACCCTCTTATTACTGTAATTTTCTACTACCATTTTTATTCTCCTTAAAAATGAATTCAAACTCTAGCCAATCACAATTCTGCATAAGCAACTTGTTAAGTTCTCAGTGGCTTTACTTTGACGGTTAAGATATCATGATTCATAGGTAATGTCTTCATGGACAGTAATTCTTATGCATCTTATCCTATGCCATTTGTAGGTAGCTGTTATGGAGAAAGCTGAGATATCTTATGAGTTTATTGTCAAGGGAAAGCCATTACTAGATGTTGCTTTTTAATATACAAGAGATATATAATATAATGCATTTACTAATATAGAATAAAAACCATGAAATTTTCAATCCTAGAACTAGCAAGCAAAAACCAACTATCTATCACAGATCAATGGGATTTCTTACCTGTCCTAATTACTATCACTCGAATGGCTGGGTCCCTAGCACAATAGAGGGAGTTCATAGGCATTAAATTGTCTTTTTTATTTATTTATTTTTTAATCGTTCATTGTCTGAATTCAATTGGATGGTAATGTTAATTGTGATGCAAATCATTGCATGTAATTAGAGCCTTTTCTTACAATTTTTTCCAACTTTTTGTCTTTCTAATCGTATTGATGTGCATTTTCTTTGAAGTTCATACCATAAGGACGGCATGCTCAGTTCAATTTTTGTTTCAAATTAATGCTTCTTCTTGATCTCATGTTCTTGTCTTTGTATCTGATTTCCTATATCTAAACTGATCTTTTGTTGTTACTTCAAAGTTTATAAGATTTTTGGCTCTCTTTTTTCTTTTTCTTTTTCTTTTTTTTTTTCCAATATTGAGTTGATAGGAAATTTTCTTTAGTTTTTTTCTTTCTTCATAAAGAGTTTCTTCCAGTTGGCCAAAAACTATATTAATTTTTGATCCCATAAATTAAAAGCTTATGAACAACTGAATTCGTTCAAGCTAATTGGTTTGAACTCAAACTAGAACATGGGATCAAATTAATTGATTTGATCCCATGTTTTATTATATTGTTTGAAATCAATTGGTTCTAACCAAAGCCTCCAAACATCTTATAAATAAATTAGAGAAATAATAGTATGATAATTGACACTCTAAAGCGCAGATAGAGTCTAAAAATTACTTCTCATGTGCATATATAGCACATGGCTCTCTGCTTTTAACGAATACATATCCTTCCATTCAATACCTATAAGTATATATATATATATGTACACATATGCACACACAAAGCCTTGCAAGCAGCTGGGTTCATTTTGCCAGTAAACTTGACGTTCACATTCTTACAAACGGAGTGAGCAGAACCTTGATTTCCAACGTATTTGAGATCAATGTTTCCAATTTCCACATTTTGGCATGGGTTTCCTTTGCTGCAAATAAGATTAACGGCAAGGGGGTTTGAAGAAGTGCCCCAAATGTGCTTGAAGCTGATTTTGCTAAGCTTAACTCTCGATGGGCTCTGATCATCAAAACCACAAAATTAGTAGGATTTTGAATCATCTACAAAACATATTGTCCATTGGTAGAGGCAAAAATACAATTTTTTGCCTTATAATTTTTTTTCAAAAAATTAAAAATCCCTTTATTTTGTAAAAAAAATAACAGTTGTGTCTCACTAAATACTTGAAAGATGTTGTTGTATTTTTTTTTTTACAAGAAAAATTAGATGTGCCCCTACTCAATCATAAAAATATTTAACTATATATCATTCGTTAAAAGTAGTTTTATTTTTTTCCTAGTGTGCTATTGAAAAATATCTAGCCCCGCCACCATATTGTCAATATATATTTTAGTGAAAACATTTGAATCAAAGATGGATATTGCTATCTCCATATCTGATAGTATTTAATGTTTGTAAACAGTAAAAATGAAAACTTACTAACATTACAAACGAACACATTAATGTCGTCTTTTCTAAAGCTCTTTGAAACATCTTTGTCTGAGAAGATCTCAAAACAAAATGTTATACATATTATAAGACAATTTATTATTATTTTGTCCCCTGTTCTTAAAGGTGAGAGTTAGACACTTCTGATACTAAATTTACAACCGAGGGACCTAAATGTTAAGACGAACTAGATAATACATTGCGATGAATGAATAATAATACCAAGTACCTGTGTATTGCATTGGTTCCATGGGCAGTACTCTTGGTCAATCAAAACCGGGCTTCCAACGTTTTGCATGTGAAGGTTCTCAAACTGCACGTCGGCGGCAGAACCCTCGCGAGAATTAGGCCATGTCTTGATCCTCACACCATTCTGGGTGTTCGTGAAGGTGCAGTCTCTGATGACGATGCCTTCAACCGGAGCTTCGTTGGTGTACTTTCCAAGACTTCCAATGCTAATGCCATGGCCAGGTCCACACTTGACTCCTGAAGCAGTTAGTTTCTTGGTTCCGTCGCCGATGGAGATGCAATCATTGCCGGTTTGAATGTACGAATCGGTGAGGGTGATGTTAGTTGAACGTCCGATGTGGATTCCGCCGGTGTCGTAGCTCTCTTTTGGGGATATAATTTTAAGGTTTCTAAATGCAAGGCCCTCTTCTCCCAAAGCTATTATGTGAAACTATTTGTTGTCTAGTCAAGTCACACTCTTAATGACTGAATTTTTGACGAAATTGTTTCCAAGGTTCTGTTGATATAATTACCCAACAAATGAAAAAAATTAAAAAAAGACTATGTTAGAAGAAAAAAGAATACAACCAAAAACACACATTGTGAATTTTGGAAACTAAAGCTTTTGTAAAAACAATATAGAATGTCCGCCCACTCATGCATAATATTACGCCATAATTAATAGGACTTATATTGGCACTATAAGTTCTTAAACTTTGAAAATTTTGACAATTTGATTTCTAATTTTTTAATTTTAACTTTAGCATATTATTTACTTCAAGCTAATTATTTGATAGTTTGGCCTTAGCACTAAAATTGATAACCCATTGTTGAAATTTAATGTAGATAAATACATCTTTATTTCATGATAATTGAAAATTTTATATAAATAATTGCTAGAAATGCAAAATATAGTTTTCATTGGGTTGTAATAATAGTGAAGAGAACGGTTTGCATGTAATGTAACTGTTTATGTGATGGATGCATAATTATCTTTGTTAAATTAAAAAATTTGTCCCCAATTTTATGGTCGAGATGATTTTTTTTTTTCTTTTTGTGCAATGGTAAAAAGAGATGTTAAACAGATTGAGGTGTATTTCATTTTGAAATGGGAATTATGATCGCTTACTATCGGAAGTTTGCTGCAATAGTTAAGCATGGTGCAGTACTTTCCCCAAACATTTTTGCCTTGGCCATCAAAGGTTCCAACATTGTATAGGGTTAACCTGTTGATAGCCTGGAAAGTAACCCATCCGTCGCCACCCTTGAAACCACTTGGGTTTTGAGGAGCCTGCAATATGCCTACAAGCACAAATTCAAAGGAAGCCTTGCATGGTCCCAAAAAACTTGCTCGGCTTAACTTGATGTCCTTTTTGGCACTACCACTTTTGATGGAACTCTTGAAGCATACCCTGCTTTCCAAGCTTGGGCAAGAGCCTACAGACCAAGATAGTAAAAGTATATATATTAGCTGTTTTAGTAAAAATAAAATAAAAATAAAACATCTTGATTGAAGTGAATCAGATGACTTGACCCAAGTCAGAATGTGGGACAGAAGGTACTAGGTAGGCCCACACTTAGGGATGACAATTTTACCTACAAACTTATTTACCCTCGGGGACTCATCTTAAATAGGGTGGGGAAAACTCGATTATAAACGGGGTTAGGATTGTAAATAGATTAAAGGCATAACTTGTCATTGGTTATAGGACGCGGACGGGAATAAAGGTCCTTGACCATATTCTCGGTTTACCCACCCCGTTTAATTTATATTATATTTTTAAATTAAATATATTATATACAATATGCTATAATATATATAATTTTAAGTATAATATTATATTACATAATATCTTAAAGATTCAAAAAAAAAATTTCTTTTATCTTTAACTCATAGTCCTACACATGTGTGTCAATTATTTATTTATTTATTTATTTATTTTAGTATGAAAATGATTTATTGGGTAAACGAGATACCATGAGTACCTCGAACCTGTGTGACAGGGAACCTGTCTCATTTCTCGTCAATTTATACAAGTTGATGGGGCGGTGATGGGGCTTGTTTTTGTTTGTGGAGCGGGTTGGCGAGAAGACTACCCTCATTGCCATCCCTACCGTGTTCATGTCATATCCATGTAATCTCAAATCGAACTCGAATATGAAAACAAAGTGGTGCTTAATATTTACATTGATTAGCAATAACGCTGATTCTTAATCTTACCTGACTTGACTGATATTAGAGTTAGGTTTTCCTCCATATTTTGAAAAATCATTCTATTTCAAATGATTATTCCTTTTCAAAAAACCAACCAAAGATTATAATGAAACCTTCGTTCCTTTTCTTTCCCCTGAACCAAACACAGCCTCATAACCCCTCACGTGATGAAAAGACACTAGGTTGGCCAACACAACTCTTAAACTCCACATGCACGACAGGTCAAAGCGTAAGTCAACCAAACCAAAGGCTGAGATTCCTAGATTTGCATAGGAGCAAAATAAGAACCATAGTCGTTTCCGTACCTTACACTATCTCATCCTCCCCAGAATCAGCCCCAGTCAGAACAGCCATTCAGTTGCCAAAGCTCTCCCTGTCTAAATCTCTGTCTCTCTTAAACCCAAATCTAGTTCCTTTTTCTTTTCTTTGATTTCGAGGAGCACAAAAATGGCCGAAGCAGAGGCGGGATCACCTACAGAAGTCGCATCGGAAGGCGGTGGGGGCGAGGGGAAGTCTCTGAAAGAGAAGGGAAATGAGTATTTCAAAGCTGGAAACTTTCTCAAAGCCGCTGCTCTCTACACTCAGGCCATCAAGCAAGACCCCAAGAACTCCGCTCTTTATAGGTAATTTTTTTCCTCAATTTTAATCTCAATTATTTTAATTATTTTGCTTTCATGGAAAAGGTTTATGAATATATGCGAAATGTTATGTGGGTTTTTGATTTATGTAGTTTTGTAAGACTGTTCTTGGGAACATTGCACATTTTTCTATCTGTACATTGGTTTTTATTGAAAAATGAAAAATGGGCGACTTTTTAATTTGAGTTTTGTACTGAAATTTGATGTTTTTACATGAAGAGAAGTTGTGTTTGCAATTTGGGATTCTTGGAGGTTAGAAGACTTAAATTTATACTCGAACAATAGAAAGAATAAAAATAATCTGCATTAATTGTTATTGAACATAAAAAATGGGAATCTTTTTAATTTGTGTTCTGTACTGAAGTTTGATGTTTGACTTTTACATGAAGAGGATTTTGTTTGAAGTCTGGACTTGGTGGAGGTTATAGGTAGATTTTTTTATTCATACTTGAAGAATAGAAAGAATAAAAATAAGAAGATGAAAGGAACTTTGAAAAATGTGAAATCTCATTTTTGTATCTCTTTAAGATGGCTGGCACTTTTTTACCTAGTTTTTTGAGTGTAAAATATCATGTTAGATTACAAATCCGGGAGTGCATTTTTTTGGCAGAGTATTTGAAGATAATAATTTTAACTTCTTGTAAACCTAGTCATGAACATGATTTATTTATTTGTTCCACTTGCTTGGTAGTATGAGCTGATGCCCCTTAATGTTTCATTATTGGCCAGCAATCGTGCTGCGGCGTTTCTGCAATTGGTTAAGCTTAACAAAGCACTTGCTGATGCTGACACCACAATTGCGTTAAGTCCACAATGGGAAAAGGTCACTATGTTTTTTAAGAAGTATTTGTTTTTTTTTTTGTTTTCTTTGAATTTTGGTTTACCGATCGAACTTGAACTTCTATGACTCTTACTAAACTGCTTTCCCATACTTCGTGTCTAGGGATATTTCAGGAAAGGATGCATATTAGAGGCCATGGAACGATATGACGATGTATGGCACGAAGTTCTTTTATACTCTCAGTTATAGTTTATATTCTTTGAAAAACAGGTCATAGTTTTGTTTTCTTGCTGCTGATATTTTTAGTGCTTCTGTGTCCTAGGCTCTAGCTGCCTTCCAAACAGCTCTACAATTTAATCCACAAAGTGCCGAAGTATCCAGAAAGATAAAGAGAATTTCTCAGTTGGCAAAAGATAAAAAGCGAGCGCAAGAAGTGCAGAACATGAGATCCAATGTTGACATGGCAAAGCATTTGGACAAATTGAAAACGGAAATGGTAAGCATATTTTTCAAGCAAACGATCACGAGCTTTGTGTTTTGTTTTTGTTGAAGAATCATCTGATATGATTTTCTGCATTTTTTTTAACCTATGATCTATCCTGTCATTCTTTTTATGATATTTTACAAGTTTTCTTACTTACATGAATTATGTTCTGCATAGGGATGGCAACGACGGATTTGGGGTGCGGTTCTTCTTGTCAAACTGCCCCATGAATGAAAACAAGTCCCATTCCCAACCTATCAACCTGCATAAATTGGCAGGGGATGGGGCGGGTTTCCCCATCACTCGGGGTACTCACGGTACCCCGTTTACCCGATTAGTTATGTTTATGATAAAATAAAATAAATAAATAAATAAATAATTAACACACTTATACAAGACTTTAAGTTAAAAATAAAAGAAAATTATAAAATATAATTTTTATAGAAATTATGTAATGTATATTATACTTAAAATTATATATTATAGCATATTATATATAAAATATATTTAATTTTAAATGTGATATAATCAAATGGGGCGGGTAAAAGGGGAAATAGAGTCGAGGACTTTTAAAACTGTCTCTGCCCTGCAACCCGTGACGGATTACACCTTTAACCCGTTTACAATCTTAAACCGTTTATAACCGGGTTTTCCCCACTCCATTTAAGACAGGTCCCCACAGGTAAATGGGTTTGCGGGTGAAATTGCCATCCCTAATTTTGCAGCTAAGCCCTTAGGTTTACAATGTGCATGCATGTTTTTGTACCTTTTTCCCTCTAGATGTTATTTCTTTTTCCTCAAATCTACAAGTTTTCTAACTTTCCTCAACTGTATACTGCAGGTAAGATTTGGTCCTTATATTCTCAGTGCTTTAGTGGACGATCTGCCCTAGGATTGTTTTGAGCGCTCCCAATAAGATAAGAAGCGTTTAATCCGTCTTTCTCTTTGCAGTCTGAGAAGTGTGGATCTGAAGAGTGTTGGAAAGAAATGTTTTCTTTTCTTGTTGAGACAATGGAAACAGCTGTAAAATCCTGGCGTGAAACTTCTAAGATAGATCCTAGGGTATACTTTCTTCTTGATAAAGAAAAGACGCAGACTGATAAGTATGCTCCGGTGGTGAATATTGATAAGGTATTGCCCATTTTGTCAATCAACTATAGTTCTACTATCCTTTTGCCTTTCTATTTATCTTGATATTGCTTTCTGCACAATTGGTCATGTGTACGTCTTTTTTAGTGTTAAGCTCAAATGATAAGTGCTAGTTATTAGTAATAAAGTTATCTCTTATCAGTAATTAAATGCTACTTGTGTGGAGCCATCATTTTCAGTCTATATAATTCTCTGCCTGAGGGAAAAATATTTCTTTGCTAATTTGACTCTTGTTCATCACACCAGGCCTTTGAATCGCCCCATAACGCATGGAAATTGCTTCTCATTTCTTAGGCAGTACGCTGAGGATTCTTTCTCCAGAGCGGCGTGCTTGGTGACCCCCAAAAGCATCATATCTTACCCACAGGTAATCTTTATTCTTGGCTAATATGCATATGTTCATGATGCTGATGTTTATATCTATAGTATAAATGGCGTGGGTAATTCTGCACCTACCACGTGCGTCACTTGTTCCAAACAATGCCATCTAGCATAATCTATTTGGTGCACCTACTTCTTTTGGACAGTGTGAACATTGAGTACTCTGGTTTAAATTGTTTTAAGCTTCCTGTGCTTGTGTTGATGGGACATCATCAGGTAAAGGACTAAGGGCATTCATGTTAGACACTCCAAATACAGAGAAACCTGTTCGAAGCTAAACACACACACACACAACTTACGATCCTATCCGTTGTCCATACAACATAAACACTTTGCATTGTAGAGGCCCTTATGTTGACGTAGTTCAGCAGATAAAATGACGTGCAGTCTACATAAAAATTGAGGCTGACGAAGAGGTCTTCTTTTCAGGTTTGGAAAGGCCAAGGACCTAGGAAGTGGAGACATGGACAGCAGGATGGTTTCTTCGTTCAATTTGAGACACCTATTGTACGAAGGCTGTGGTTTATTCCTAGTTCCAATGAACAAGGCCAAACATTCTGCAGGTTCTATCCCTCTTCTCTGTCGCCAGTCTACCATATGTGCAACATGTCAACATTATACTTTGCTTGCCATAATTAGTATTGAGCCAAGTAGTGATCAAATTGGTTTGGCAAAAAGAATGCGCTGGAAATGCATAATACTCTTAACTTAGAAGCTTTTCTGTGGATTAGATTAATTGGGAATTCAGCTTCATCTGCGTTAAGGTTACAACTTTGTAGCTGCGTACTTTTTCCATAGAATCTCAAACCTTTGTGCCTTTTTCAAGGGATACGGAGGTTCTAGACATCAGTGCTCATGAGGTGCTTCCTCGCCTATACAAAGAGAAGCGGTCCAATTCTTAGGTTCCTTGGTGTGCATTTTATTGGAGAAACTGGTAAATAATATTTATCCAAGATAAGGGACAGCTTGAAGCGCTCGTATTCTGCGATACGAATCTTCGGAGCTGGTAACTAGTGGGAAGGTGCTTTGCATAGTTTTCCCATGTATGTACTCACTTTTGAAGCTTTTCCTTTCGGGAGGATTGATTTTTGGACTTTTCTGAGTGCTCGCATTTTGTGGACATTTCTTTTTTGTATTTTTTTTTTCCTGTAACATTCTTTTTGTACGATTCCTTTTGCTGTAACATCCTGCTTGAAAAAAGTTGAGATTAGATGGCATACAAGGGCTTTTTTTTTTTTTTTTTTTTTTTTTTTTTTTTTTTTCTGAGAAGAAGAATCTTTACTTGATTAAATTTAACATCTTTATTTCTTGTTGTAGATATTACACGATTTGGGGGCAAGGGGAACTCACTTAGATTCCCATCAAACCCAGCTGCCTTGAAATTTTAATGGAAATTGCATTTACATATATCTCTTGTGCACAACACTACTAAGTTTTAGCCGCAATAGGAACCCTACACCCGATAAAACGATGAGAAAGAAAATCCTCCTTATTATCTGTTCAGTCAATTATGTCAGATTTGGGACTGCCTTTATATGGTCTGAGGGATTGTCACTAGTCAAAAAGCTCCATGGATCTTCTTGCATGACGGGTTCTTCATACATGGTCATCTTGTCTGTTTGTTTCCTGTGCTGCTCCATTTGGCTTGCAGGTATGCATCATAAAGTTACATGCTGCAACGGCCTCTCCCACAGTAAGGTAGATCCACTCCTGACCAATCTCCTCGATGAACTTTGACTTGTCGAGCTTTTTGATCACCTCACTTCGTGGGTTTGCTAATACGAGCTAAAGTTGCAGACAAGAAAACAGAAGTTAATGGAAAGTTGGTAAATTTCCCCATAGGAAACATGAGAAAGGGAAGATAGGCAAGGCTGAGAATTTCTTTACCTTGAGACCCTTTCTATCAACATTTCTCTTGGTCTCTTCAAGCATGCTGATTCCGCTCGTATCGATGCTACCCACACCTGTGATTTGGACCGCGGTATCAGGAATTAGGTTAATAGTTCTAAAGTATGATAAATAAGTTTGTTTGAAGGATTTGAAAAGTTATTGTTTTTGACTGATTAGCAGTTCCTACCGCTGAGGTCGAGTATGATATAGTGCAAACTCGGTTCTCCAGAAGATTTTAGTCTGTCTTCCTCCTCATAGATCCACCTAGAGATCCTGCAAATAAGAATAGAATTGAAAATTAGTACTTGAAAAAATGGTGCAAAAAAAGTACTAATCTTAGCATTGTCTGTTTTATGCACCTTTCTCTCAGGTAGTTTGAATTGGCAAAGTACATAGGTGAATCAATTTGGAGAATGAGAACTCTGGGGATATTGTTGGCAATTGGGTATTGATCAGTGCTTCTGTAAATCATGGTGTTTGGAATGTTGCCCAGGACAAAAGTTCTTGGCCTCGCCACAAACAGAAGAACTCTCAACAACGAAATTATAACCTGCATAAAACCCAACAAAGCCAAATCAGATTCCAACAAATTTGGTACTTTTTAACTGATGAAATATTTCAAGAAGGCAAAAGGCTTTAGCTTCTGTTCCAACTTACTGCAATGATCAAGCCAATCTCAACGCTGGCAAAGACCACACCGAGGTATGCGCCCATACACACAAGGAAGTCAACTTTGTCTATCTTCCAGAGATGGATGGCGGATTCGTAGTCGATGAGTCCAAGCATGGCGGTGATGATGATCGCGGAAAGGACCACGAGAGGGGTGTAATGGAACAATGGCGTCAAGAACAATAGAGTGATCATCACTGCCATGGCCATGACAATGTTGGACACTGCTGTTTTGCATCCGGCGTCGAAGTTCACCGCAGTTCTCGAAAATGGCCCTACAAATTGAATCCTGACACACTATCAGTCGGATGAAGGCCTAATTTAAGATCAAATCTAAATAATGTTATGAAAGCCTTATTATTTTCTTCTTTACATACCGGCGGTTAAGTAACAAGAAGTGCAAGAGCCAGCAATGTTCATCATTCCAAAAGCGATCATTTCTTTGTTCCCATCAATGTGGTAATTCTTTTTTATGGCAAAACTTCTTCCAACCGCCACTCCTTCCTGCGTACACATGAAAACTATCATGTATTAGCCAAGCCTCATCAAACTTACGTTAGCCTATTAGTAGTTTAGTACTAATTACTTAAAACGAAATCAGAGTTGATTCGAACTGATTTTGTTATAGTATTTTCTCTCATAGAATTTAATTTACTACAACGTTTTATTATCAAAAGGTTGATTCTAACTGCTGTAGCAAACAGGTTATAAATAGTTTATAGTTATCTGACAAATCTTAAGCAACACACGCATATTTCATTATTTCTTTCTAATTTATAATGAAAGAAGTGACTGTGATCATAATCTTCATTGAATTATTTGTTAATGGATTTTGGGAAATATCTTGGCTGATCTGACAGAGATGTTACGTTGTTTGTAGCACGTGGCCAGCTTTGTCACGCTTATATATATATATATATATATAGATATAGAGACACACACGCATATATACTCACCGCAAGGCCTATGATGCCAACGACAATCCCAGTTTTAATTGCTAATGTCATATATGTCGATCCAAAAGCCAGCTCACCTACAGATAGTGGATTTAAGCCCTTTTTCAAGTGTCCAATCTGCGTACAAACAAAATTTCTATACTGAAAGAGGAACATAACTAGCTTGCATAAGACAAATAAGATCATATTCATATATAATACTAAATTACCTATGATTTTGTTTGCCATACTTGACACAGATATTAGTTGGATACATGTCATATACATATATATATATATACACACATATATATTGAAAATGTATACAAGATTATATAACTTATATTGGCCGTACAGTTTGGTGGCCCTATAAGCCAGATAGCATAACTATACATATATATGGTGGAATACATGTGCAAAATGAATGTGTAGAGAGAGAGAGAGAGAGATGGTTATAATTACCACTTGAACGCCATGTTTTTCAGCGTGGGTTAAGAAGGCGAGAATAGTCCCCAGAATTACAGACGTGAGAGGCGCCAAAGCGTTTATCCAAAAGAAGGCTTTCTTTCTCTTGCTCTATAACCAAGTCACAATTACCATTACAAAAATCAATATCTAAACCTACTAAAATAGTTTCTGAAAATTTAAAAGAAAAATACTTTTTCAATATGGTCCCTTTAATAATAAAGAAAATTGGCTTCTCTTAATACAAGCTTTTTTAATAAGAATTGCATGCCCTTGGCTTAAACAGTGACATGCATATAAAGTGAAGTACACACGTTAATCGCTATATTATTACCAACACAAGTTGAGATCATCCATAACAATGATTAATAGCTTGTTTGGAAACACGGTTCAAATCACAAAATTATAGTTAAAATTTTGTTGAAAAAAACATTGCAATAAAATTGCTTTGAACTATAATTATTTAAATCGCGCTTTCCGATAAACTTATATTTTTGGACAACTCAAGAAATCCACCTGAGCAGACTTTTTTTTAAAAGAAAAAATAATTAACCTTTTTTACGATGAATCACAAACATTTTTTTTAACAGTGATAGAGTAGATCTTATCATATATACTTACGAGATACTTTGTGACCATGAGAAAGAAGACAAAGCAGCAACCCAAAACACCACTTTCCCATCTCCACTGCATTAGTAATAAAATAAATAAATAAATACCACACATAATTATCATCTATCAAACTAGTAAATGAATAGTAAAAAGTTCTAATTTGTTGTCTAAAAACGGCAAGAAAGGTTAAAAAGAAAAATGTTCAGATATATATATATATAAACTTCCTAGGTCTATATATCATGTATATAAGTGAGAAGATGAAATTATATTTAATAACGTACCTGGTGAATTTGGGAAAAGATAGAGTGGAGGACAGACACAAGATCAGTCTCGTGAGTGAAGTGAACCAACCCAAGTACTCCTTTCAGCTGCTGAAGACACACCACTGTCGCTGCTCCACTCATGAATCCCACTATTGTTGCGTGAGACAAGAAGTCCACGACAAACCCAAGTCTGAGACAGCAAAAAAATTCCCAAAAAAAAAAACCCATGTCAGAAAATTAGAAAAAATAATAGTATTAATCTTTTTAATTTGGTCTTTTAAAAACTAAAACAGTATCCACTTATATATATGTCACACTTCTTGTAGGCTTATCCTTTACGCAACGAGACAAAAACAAAACTTTAATATGTACATAAAGTAAGAATAAGTTTCGTAATGTTTTCGAGACATTCGAAATTTAAGTGTTTTGTTTATATTTATAAGTTCAAATTATTTTATCATAGTATTTTTTTTTGATAAAAATTTAAATTTATGTTTAAATTTTATGTTTAAACTTATAAATGAAGCTACCTTAAAAATCCAAGCAAGGACTGAAATACACCGGCGAAGAAAGTGGTGGTCATGGCCAGTTGAACGTAGAGCTTCGGGTTTTCAGTAGGGCTAACCTCCTTGCTTAACATAGAAGCTATCAGAAGAGACACAACAGCCACAGTCCCCACTGCCAAATCTCTGGAGCTTCCCAGCATGGCATACACCAATGGTGGGACAAAGCTAGAATCTGCTTTTTTTTTTAACCATCATTACATTTTTTCCTCACACTTTCCAAGAAGCCGTCAAATCATTACATTTTTTTTAACCGTCAAATCATATTATAATTGTTTAATGCAGTAATTATGTAGGATTTGGACACTTACAAAGGCCAAGAATAGGAGGCAAGTTAGCCAAATTAGCATAACTAATCCCCTGAGGAACAGCAAGACTTGCAATAGTGATCCCAGCAATGAGGTCAGCTTTGAAGAAACCAAAAGTGTAGCGAGGAGCCCATTCCAGGAACGGCACAAAGTACTGCAGCCCCAGAACGAGCCTTCTACACCACGGCTGGTTCTTGAACTGCCTGAATGGATCGTCCGGAAAGAAAGTCTCCTTCACCGACGACTTCAGCGCCTTCAGGAACGGTTTCGTCGGAGGAATTGCCACCTTGTGAGGACAATACTCATAACCATTATGAACATTATCCCCATTTCCCATCTCTTGCACCATTCAATGTTCAAGCCAATATTAGTGTACAAATTATATATATATATATGCTCAAGAAATATAATATATATACTAACTCTGTATGTATGGAAATGATGAAGAAATTAGGGCTTGTTTGTTGTTTATTATGATTATTTCTTCTAGCTAGCTTTGCATGCTTTGGGCAATGGAGAGGAGAATAAGCTAGCTAGAGATGTGTAGGCTTAAAGGAGAGGAGTGGCTTTATATAAAGGTGGTGGGGAAGGGGTAACATGACTGTTTCAGGCTTAAATCTTCAGTGCTTAGTGGGACTCACCGTTGAAATGACACGTGCCGTGTTGACAAGCTCTTGACCAGTCCCAAACTTGGTGTGTACACTGTACATGTGTTTATTACACCTTGAATTTTAGAGGGGGCCTAACTATTGTATTAATTGGAAAGAGCCAACAATATGATTCTGGCTTTCACCATCAATTTGGGTGCAAAAAATTTGTAACTAAACTTTCTTATGTACAGAGTGGGAATGTGTGGGAACGTGGCAAATATGTTGTATGCTTATGGCCCACCATATGATCACAATTTATGGCTTAAGTACACGTGGTTTACTCTGATTGGATGGAGAAAGCAAGTTGGTATAAGTCGCAATGAAGATTTAGGGGAACTTGGGGGATTTAAAGAAATTTTCTTTGGATGATTAACGTCTAATTAGATCGTTTTGATTAAACTCTAGTGGCAAATACTGAGTTTCAGATGATGTGTATGTGAAAGCTGGATAACAACTAGCTTTGGTGTTTGGATCTATAATGTAGGTCACGTACTGTATTTTTGTCTCTAATTGACTCATAAAGTTGCTTTAGAGTAGTGAACTTATCAATTAAGATCATCTTTGGCCAAGCAAAGACACCCAAAATCCATAGTTCAATAAATGTCAATGTTGTAGCTGTTGGTTTTTGAAACCGAAAATAGTGAAAATAGCAGAAGTGATAAAACCATATGTAATAAAAATTTTCTCAACATTTTTGGCCATATATACTCTATAGCTATATTAATTAATATATAATTAATATATAAATGCACAAAAATAAGATATATCTTGAAGCGATTAGGTATGATTACTTCAATTTTTTGACATCTTAGATCTTTCGCGTCTAGTCTTCGGTTACTTTAACTGATGTACAAGCATCTAGGGTTTATGGGAGGGAATATCACACTCTCTAATTTAGGTCCTTCATTTGTACTCAACACATGAAAATTAAAGGGTAGCTATGGAGAGCACTTCTCTCTAGGCTCTCTCTCTAAAACTAAGAATGAGAATTGGAATTGAAATTAATAAAAGCTCTCCCTAAACATCCCTAAGCACTTATTTATAGATGCATAGGAGGAGTTTTATTCTCATCCAGATTTATTTAAAATAAAACTAAAATTTATTTCCTCTTTTCTTATCTCTATTTTTTCTTTTATTATTATTAAAAGAACTTTGAACCTTTTCTTTTTCCAATATGCTCCGCGGGTGTTTTTTTTCTTCTTATATATATTATCATAGATAAAACGTAAAAGATGCACTTATATCTCATAACCATGAACATTTTTGCCAAATTTCGTAAAAATCAAAACACATTTGCCCCTTGAACATAAACTACGTTTTTGTGCAATATAACCAATAAGCAACAATTCATTAAGAGGTGCAAAACATGAACATTTAATATCTTAGCCTACACAACACCAACATCACATAGCATATACATGAAAATCATATTAAAAATGCAGAGCAAACAAAGATTTGAAGACAAAGTTATAGGGGTTGGAGCATAGAGACAATACAACGTTATCGATTAGCATTAATTAGTAGTGAGTGGCAGAGAAAAAAAAATCATATCTTAGCGTAGAAAAATCCAATTGAGGTGAAATTTTGAGGGTTAGCACAAAACACATACATGAATAACATATTAAAATTTCAGAGCAAAAGGAATTTTGTAGAGAAGGATATAGCAGTCGGATTACAGGTGTTTAAAATTCCAGAATTGCTGAGAAGAGTCTCTTACCTCAAAACAATTTCTTCTCAAGTTTCCTTCAAATTCGCCCAAAGAAAACTCAATATTTCTTTCAATTATTTGTAGGATAATTGAGGGAATGAAGAGGAAGAAGACATGAAGAAAAGAGGGAAGAGAACTGAGAGACTTTTTTTTGTTTGTTTGAGGAAGAGAGAAATACACATGAAACAAAAAAAGGAATGGTGTGAAAATTAAAAAGAATCAGTCTTTTCTATAAGTGACCAGAAAATTTTAAGGAAAAATGGTTGCTTTCACATGTGGAATAGAGGGAATCAAGGTGGAAGTCAAAACAATTAAGCTCCACTTACCATATGTCACAATTTCAAAAGAGGAAAACTCAACAAATGATCAATCAACCTAAAAGTCAACATTTTATTACCTAAAATAAGGAAAAAAGACTAAAAATATGCCAATCAATCAATATTTAATCATCCAATCATCAAAATCATCCTCGTCACACATTTTGGAAAAGATTTCTGTTGACTAGTCTTCGGCCTGCCGACTGCTCGGTTTGGCCTACCGAAGGTATGAGGTCCGGCCTGTCGATGAAATTGCATCGGCCTGCCATTCCATTAGGACAATTCGGCCTACCGAACTTGAAGGTTTGGCTTGCCAAACTTCCATATTTAAAACATTAAATAAATAGTTAAACACACTACATAAATGACATGAACACTTGAACACTTGACTATATCGATTTCACGTGACGGTCACCTGTCATAACACTTAAAAAAATAGTCAGTAACATAAATTCATATGTTACTAAAGAAAATACTTAACGACAATATTCATCCGTCACATGAAAATTGACGGGTGTTACAATTTTCCCCACCTTATAAGAGTTTCATCCTTGAAACTCAGAATAGTTACGGATACTTAGTTCTCATGCCATCTTCAAGTTCCCATATAGCTTCTTCTACTTGGTGATTTCGCCATAGAACCTTGACCAAAGGAATTTCTTTGTTCCTCAAGGTCTTGGTTTTCTGATCAAGAATCTCCACTTGCTTTTCTTCATAACTTAAGTCATCTTGTATCTCGATCAGTTGTGGCTCAATCACGTGCGTAGAGTCTGGGACATATTTCTTGAGCATCGAGACGTGAAATACATCATGCATTGCAGACATATCTGAAGGCAACCTCAGCTGATAAGCTACTTTGCCTATCCACTTCATGATTTCATAAGGACCGATGAATCTTAGGCTCAACTTGCCTTTCTTACCAAATCTCATGACTACTTTCATTGGTGCAACCTTCAAGAATACAGATTTGCCTACAACGAATTTTAAGGGTCTTCTTCTTCTGTCAGCATAACTCTTCTGACGGCTTTGTGCGGTCTCTATTCTTCTTCTTATCAACTTTATCATCTTAGAGGTTTCGTTAACAAAATCAGTCCTTTCATCGTTAACGCTTTTCATCAACTTCTTCTCACCAGCTTCATGCCAACATATAGGCGACCTACATTTCCACCCATATAGGGCTTCATAAGGTGCCATCCCAATTGTCGCCTAGTAGCTGTTGTTGTAAGCGAACTCCGCTAACAATAACACTTTACACCAGCTGGTCTTGAAGTTGAGAGTACAGGCCTGAAGCATATCCTCCAAGATCAAGTTTGTCCTTTCTGTTTGGCCGTCTGTCTGAGGATAAAAAGCTGTACTAAAATGTAACTTGGTCCCCATTGCAGCCTGTTCACTTTTCCAGAACTTGGATGTGAACCTGCCATCACGGTTTGAGATGATAGATTTAGGAATTCCATGAAGTCAAACAATCTCATTGACATAGAGTTTCGCTAACCATTCCATAGAGTAAGTGATCTTGATAGGAATGAAATGCGCCATCTTCGTCAGTCAATCCACAACATCCCAAATAGTGTCATAATCGTTCATAGTCTTGGGCAAACCGGTAATGAAATCTATTACGATATCCTCCCATTTCCATTCTGGTATCTGGATTGACTGTAAATCACCACCAGGTCGCTGGTGTTTATCTTTAACTTGTTGGCATATCAAACATTTCTTCACATACATGGCAACATCACGTTTCTTTCCAAACCACCAGAAGTTACCCCATAGATCATTATACATCTTTGTTGCACCTGGATGAATTGAGTAAGGAGTGTCATGAATTTCAGCCAAGATTCTTTCCCTTAGGCCATCAATGTTGGGAACACATGACCGGTCCTTGAGGTTTAGAGTTCCATCATCCGGAATACGAAACTCTTCACATTTCCCTTCTTTCATCTCCTACTTAATCCGTGTGAGGCTTACATCTTCATTTTGCTTACTTCGAATCTCATCGTGTAGCGTTGGAGCAAGACTGAGTGCAGATAGTTAGCCTGATATAAGTTCCAAATTGAAGTCTAGAATTTCTTTCCTTAAGGGGTGAGGCATTGCTTGCATTGACATCGGCGTAGCAACTGAATTTCTACTTAGAGCATTAGCCACTCGGATAGCTTTTCCAAGATGATAAAGAATTTCATAATCATAATCCTTCACCAACTCTAGCCATCGTCATTGTCTCATGTTCAAGTCTCTCTGCGTGAAGAAGTACTTTAGGCTTTGATGATCCATGAAGATCTTGCATTGGACACCATACAAATAATGTCTCCATATTTTCAGAGCAAAAACGACTGTTGCTAACTCGAGGTCATGAGTAGGATAGTTCTTTTCATAATCCTTTAGTTGTCTCGATGCATAGGCAATCACCTTGTCATTCTGCATTAGAACAGCACCAAGGCCCATCTTAGATGCATCGCTGTAAATCACAAATTCGTCGTTTCCTTCCAGAATAGCCAAAACTGGAGCTGTCGCTAGCATCTTCTTCAATTCTTTAAAACTCTTCTCGCAAGCATCTGTCCATTCATACTTCATTCCTTTGCGAGTTAGATTTGTGAGTGGTGCTGCTATCTTGGAGAAGTTTTCTACGAATCTTCGGTAGTAACCGGCTAGGCCCAAGAATCTCCTTATCTCACTTGCATTCATCGGTTGTTTCCAATTGAGAACAGCCTCTACTTTAACAGGGTCTACCATAATCCCTTCCTTTGATATTACATGCCCTAAAAAAGACACTCGGTCGAGCCAAAATTCACACTTGGAGAATTTCACATATAGCTGGTGTCTTCTTAATGTCTCCAGCACAATTTTCAACTGCTCCTCGTGTTCTTCCCGATTCTTCAAATAAACAAGAATATCATCGATAAACACAACAACAAATTTATCGAGGAAATCCTTGAATACCCGATTCATCAGGTCCATAAATGCTGCAGGTGCATTTGTTAGACCGAAAGGCATAACCACAAATTCATACTAACCATACCTCAATCTGAAGGCTGTTTTAGGAATGTCTCCTTCTTTAATCTTCAACTGGTGACAACCTGACCGTAGATCAATCTTCAAGAACACTGATGCACCCTTAAGCTGATCAAACAAATCATCGATCTGAGGCAACAGGTACTTGTTCTGAATCGTTGTCTTGTTCAGCTCTCTATACTCGATGTAAAGTCTCAGCGAACTATCCTTTTTCTTGACAAATAAGACTGGAGCTCCCCATGGTGAGTGACTTGGCCTAATGAAGCCTTTATCAAGAAGTTCTTTTAATTGTGAATGAAGCTCTTTTAACTCTACTGGGGCCATTTTGTAAGGTGCCTTCGAAATCGGGTCGGTGCCTGGAGAGAGCTCGATCTTGAATTTGACTTCTCTATCAAGAGGTAGACTTGCCAGATGATCTAGAAACACCTCAGGAAAATCACGTACCACTGCCACATCTTCAATCCTTGTCTTTTCCTCTTGACTTCTGTCTACAATGTTCGCTAGATAGCCCGAGCAGCCACTAGCTAACAACTTCCTTACTTTCATGGCGGATAAAAACATACTGGGTTTCTTCCTGCACTCGCCAACATACACGAACTTCTGTTCACCTTTTGGATGGAAAATCACTTTTCATTTTCGGCATTCAATGGAAGTATTGTACTTGCTCAGAAAATCCATCCCAAGAATAATATCATAGTCATTCATGTTGATCACGATAAGGTTGATGAAGAGTTCCCCATCAGAAATCCATAGGGGTACAGTACGCAAACAATGCATAGATATTATCACTTTCCCGCAGGGTCATGTTGTAGTGAATCCTTGTCTCATAGGCTTTAAATGAACCCCTATCTTCTTAGCAAAAGACGACGATACAAAAGAATATGTGACACCAGTATCAAAGAGAATATATGCATTAATAGAAAGACTTATGATCTGACTTGTGACCACATTAGAGGCTTCTACAGCCACCTGTTCTTTCGTCATGGCATAGAAGCGGGCATTTGTAGGTGGGGCTTCAAGTCTTCCTTGACTAATCAGTGGCCCTTCTAAGGAAGCTTGCATTTGATGAAGTTGGGCTGGAGGAGCTCTCTGTGGGGCCTAAGCATTAGTCTAGTTGGGGCAGTTCTTGACAAAATGATCTTCTCGCCCACAGATAAAACACTGATTAGCCCCCATACGACATTCTCTACGATGTTTCCTTCCACATTTGGTGCATGGTTGAAACTGCCTATTGTTGTTGTTGGGCTAGCCACCATTGCGCCTCTTGTTGCCTTGGCTTTGTTGGTTTTGAGGATTGCCCTTCCTCTTGTTATTCCTCCAGTTTTGGCTGTTGTTGTTGTTGTTGTTGTTGTTGTTGCTGTTGTCGTTGTTGTTGTTGTTCTAGTGTGGAGGGCGATTTTGGTTGTTTGCATTATTGGCTAGCTGACCAGACTGAGGCTGGTTCCTTCTTAACTTGGACAGATGGAACTCAGCACGTTGGGCACTTAGAACAACCTGCTCCTGGTTTCTTGGTGGACTTGTCCCATCAACGATCGCAGCAATTTCTCGCCTGAGGACTCTGATCATTCTTCTGACCCTTTCACCTTCATTGCTAACCATCCCTGGGCATAGACGAGCTAATTGATTAAAATTTGCCACCACATCTGTAACTGACATATGTCCTTGGCGTAGGTTCTCAAACTCATCATAATGCTTTCTGGTAATGTTCATGTGGAAAAACTTAGTGTTGAACTCGTGAACAAATTCATCCCATGTCATTGCTTCTACATTCTTGCTCTGTTCGATTCCATCCCACCTAATTCTGGCCTCCATGGTGAGGCAATACGATGCACAAAGAACCTTCTCGTTATCTGTGAAGCCCATGAGTCTCAGAGTGGCCTCAATTGTCTTTAACCATCCTCGTGCGACCAGTGGATCCTTATAACCCTCGAAGTCTGCTAGCTTAACCCTTTTCCATCTAACGAAGAGCGGTTCCTGATAGGCCGCTCTGGGTTTAGCAACAGGAGCTGGGACTTCATTGTCTTGTGGCTGGGGAGGAGGAAGAGGAGGAGGCATGTCATTGCCTCATCGTTCGCCATTCTGGCCGTTGGCTCTTAATTCAGCAATTTCTCTTCTTTGATCCTCTAGTTGCATTTGCAGCTCGACGATCATTGTCATAAGCCTTTCGTTTGTTTGGGTGCGGGTTTGCATTCTTCTATGACCATCCCATGTCATTGCTTCTACGTTCCTGCTTTGTTCGATTCCATCCCACCAAATTCTGGCCTCCATGGTGAGGCAATACGATGCACAGAGAACCTTCTCATTATCTGTGAAGCCCATGAGTCTCAGAGTGGCCTCAATTGTCTTTAACCATCCTTGTACGACCAGTGGATCCTTAGAACCCTTGAAGTCTGCTAGCTTAACCCTTTTCCATTTGACGAAGAGCGGTTCCTGATAGGCCGCTCTAGGTTCAACAACAGGAGCTAGGACTTCATTGACTTGTGGCTAGGGAGGAGGAAGAGGAGGAGGCATGTCATTGCCTCATCTTACGCCATTCTGGCCGTTGGCTCTTAATTTAGCAATTTCTCTTCTTTGATCCTCTAGTTGCATTTGCAGCTCGGCAATCATTGTCATAAGCCTTTCATTTGTCTGGGTGCGGGTTTGCATTCTTCTATGACCATCCATTGTTGGTTTCCTAAAAGAATTAGGAGCTTAAGAATAATCTTCTAATTTATGAGACATGTTTTCACTACTAGGGTATTAATTATTAAACATCTAAACCTTATTCTTATCATTATACTTCCATCTTAACATTTAACTTTAAAACATACTTACTTGGAGGACTTGGACTGACGTGTGGTGATATAAACTGTAAATGAAAATCCGCTCTGATACCATAGCCTATAACGCCCCCTTACAGACATCACATATATCGTTACATTCATTCATTACATTCTTTTATTCTAGGATAAACTATTTATTAAAAGATAATTTGAAAACATAAATTGAAAAACATACCCAGAATCCATGCATACATTTTTTTATACATCAATATTTAATATATATTACTCATTTATAATCATTCTTTTAATAGTTTATCTCACTGAATAATAAATTCAGAATAAAAACTCATAGTTCAAAATCTGTCTACACAGTTCGGCAGACCAAACTTGAGACTTCGGCAAGCCGAACTCGACCGGCATGCTGAAGATCATCCATCGGCAGGCCGCCCAAAGCTTTGCAAAAAACGAGGTTTTAAAATTAAAAAGATCGGCAGACTGACTCTTAACAATCGACTGACCATTTAAATTATTCGGCAATCTAACCAGTAATGATCAACAGACCGAACTGTTATAAAAATTTTGTTTTAAAACTGGTTTAAAGTTTCAAATGTAGAAGAAAATTTATAAAACTATAAAGTTAAAGTGCCATGCTTCAAATCTTTAAAGTCCGTCAAACAAACATACTCAAAATTATAAAACATAGTTTTTGTCATAAAAATTTCCTTCTTTGGTGTTCTTCCATTTGCAATTCATCTTGCTTAGCTCACATGCCTTTCCATGCCCTCCGCCTAATCTATAACCTTCTTACCCTTATCTGCAACATGATATAAAACTGAATAAGCTAATGCTTAGTAAGTACATTTATATCTCACAACTTAAAACATTTTATGAACAACAACATCATCATCATCATCATCATAATAATAGTGCTCTATGCACAATTTCATAAGGAACATATCTTCCAATACATTATCCATATTAAAAACTTAATTCATTTTTTCTTAAGGGGACCAAGTGTTGCATCATAATCATCATTGTAGGCGCGCCATCATGAGAGGAGAAGGGTAGCTAATCCTAAACCAAACATGACATCATAACATAACATAAACATGGGCATGCAACACTTATTTAAGTGATACATATATATAGACATAAATATATACTTCTATACTTTAGAAAACATCATCATCAAAACATGCGTAAACTTTAAACATCAACTTTAATAATATAATATCATGAATAACCATCGTGGAAATCATTATAAAACCATCATAAACATAGATTTCATACTTTTCATAAATCACATCATGTTGCAGGTGATAATGTGCTTACAAGTATTGCTAACTTAACCTTAATTTTGTTGGTGATGTCGCCGCGGTCTCGATGTGCTCGTCCTTAGTGTGTTCATATCATACATTCATTTAAAATAACAATTAACAATTAATTCAAAGAATTAATCATCACAACATAACATCCATTACCATATTACATCACACATACATTCATCTTTAGAAACATAAATTTATAATATATTTCATTAACCATAAAACATTAGAATAAAACTATCAACACAAAATGCATTCTGACCTCTATGAATTCATAGCTCAATCACTTAAAAATTACACTAAATTTGAGCACCAAACTTGGCAGGGACAAATTAACACCTAAAATTATTACCATGATTTTTCGTTGGCCATAAAAATTCCATTTAATATTTAAAATTAGTCACAAAATTAGTGACACAAAATCTACCAGCAACAGTTAGGCAGTGAACAACTCTAAACTCAGGTCCTGTTTATCATATTTTGATGCCATAGAAAAATCTACAAAAATTAACACATATAATAGACACATAGAGCTATAACATGTCAAAAATTTGGCTTCAACAAAAATCAGAGTAGGCCAAAATACACAATTGAAATCAGGTAGTAAAACTAATTTTACAGACGTGGATAGCAAACAATATTCAAACTAGCATTTAAGAAAAAATGACACGAAAATGATTTTGACCTCAAAATTTTTGTGACAACCTATATGGATAACAACACCCTTCTACAAAAATTCCCATGACCAAACAAAATCATTTAGGCACAATAAAAAGTTAGAGAAACAAGAGGTCCAAAGTTTGCAAGTTCACAGCCATAAAACTTAGTTAGAAGAAAGTTTAATAACTCACAACATAGTCATGATTTTTTCCATGAAATTTTCTAGTTTACTACCTAATATAACCATTAACATTTTTGCCAAATTTTGTAAAAATCAAAGCACATTTGCCCCTTGAACATAAACTACATTTTTGTGCAATACAACCAATCAGCAACAATTCATTAAGAGGTGCAAAGCATGAACATTTAATCTCAGCCTTCACAACACCAACTGGCACGAAATTTGGAGCAACATCACATAGCATATACATGAAAATCATATTAAAAATGCAAAGCAAACAAAGATTTGTAGACAAAGTTATAGGGGTTGGAGCATAGAGACAATACAACGTTACCGATTAGCATTAATTAACAGTGAGTGGTAGAGAAAAGAAAATTCATATCTCAGCATAGAAAAATCCAATTGAGGTGAAATTTTGAGGATTAGCACAAAACACATACATGAATAACATATTAAAAATTCAGAGCAAAAGAAATTTTGTAGAGAAGGATATAGCAGTTCGATTACAGGTGTTCAAAATTCTAGAATTGCTGAGAAGAGTCTCTTACCTCAAAACAATTTCTTCTCAAGTTTCCTTCGAATTCACCCAAAGAAAACTCAATATTTCTTTTAATTATTTGTAGGATAATTGAGGGAATGAAGAGGAAGAAGACGTGAAGAAAAGAGGGAAGAGAACCGAGAGATTTTTTTTTGTTTGAGGAAGAGAGAAATACACGTGAAACAAAAATAAGAACGGTGTGAAAATTAAAAAGAATCAGTCTTTTCTATAAGTGACTAGAAAATTTTAAGGAAAAATGGTTGCTTTCACGTGTGGAATAGAAGGAATCAAGGTGGAAGTCAAAACAATTAAGCTCCACTTCCTATATGTCACAATTTCAAAAGAGGAAAACTCAACAAATGACCAATCAACCTAAAAGTCAACATTTTATTACCTAGACTAAGGAAAAAAGACTAAAAATATGCCAATCAATCAAAATTTAATCATCCAATCATTAAAATCATCCTCGTCACACATTTTGGGAAAGATTTCTGCTGACTGCTCGTCAGCAGTCTTCGGCCGGCCGGCTGCTCGGTTCGGCCTGCTGAAGGTATGAGGTCTGGCCTGCCGATGAAATTGCATCGGCCTGCCGTTCCATTAGGACAATTCATCTTGCCGAACTTGGCAGTTTGGCTTGCCAAACTGCCATATTTAAAACATTAAATAGTTAAACACACTACATAAATGACATGAACACTTGAACACTTGAGCACATCGATTTCACGTGACCGTCACCTGCCATAACCCTTAAAAAAAATAGTCAATAACATAAATTCATATATTACTAAAGAAAATACTTAACATCGATATTCATCCATTATATGAAAATTGACGGGTGTTATACGACACCCCTTATAGACGACATTGGACCCCTTATAGACGACATCTTGACCAATGTCGTCTATAAGGGGTGTCATAGAATCTCCAAGGCTTTGACAATATCTCCTACTTGTCGTTAAATAATTTAACGATATTAAAGTATTGTCGTTAAAAGGAGACCTTTAATACGACGTCTATATAGATGTCGTTAATTATTGTTTTAAATGTCGTTAACGGTATATTTGTTGGAGATATCGTTGTATGTACTTTTCAACGACATTCAAAAACTACATGTCATTAATAATATATCGTTAAATGTAGTTTTTCTTGTAGTGTAACGTGTCAGTTGTAAGTTTAAAGTGAGACAATTGAAATTCCTTGACGTGTAACCCATCATTATATGTTATGAGAGTATTAATTTATTGACATATGAACAATTGTAGGACGTCTTTTGCGCAAGGGCAAAGGTCAGGTGGGCGGCAATAACTTTTGGAAGGGTCAATTGTGGTTCAGTTGTACAGCAGTCTCAAGAAATGTTAAAGACCCATATCATTATCTATATAGAGTTGTGGGAATATTATGGCGTATGAGACTTTGCAACGTCAACTGTCTACAGGATTAGATAATCCAAAGAGGTAATATATGTCAATTAAGAAGACTGTTATCCTAAGAGTTTTTCTTTTTCTTTTTTCTTTGGTCAAGTTAAGGATTCAATTTTGTTTAATATCTAGTTATTATTCTCGTCATGAGCAAAGTTTTATGATTATATTTTGATGTGGTCCAAAACCCTAGTTTCTTCTGTATATGAACTACTAAGAAGAAATATAACATAATAATTGATCATGCTTGTTTAGGGGAGTAATTGACAATATTCTACTTTTTGGCCTTCTTAGTTTGGGAAAAGATAAAAATCAGATGGACCACTACTCAATAATACAAAAAGCCATACGAAATGAAATCACTTTTTTTTTTGGTTGGGAATTTAAAGATGGCTGTTTGTGAATTTTGAGTTCACATGAAAAAAGTGTTGTGCCTATAAAAATTTGGACATGTTAGTATTCTAAGATTTCGTATTTTTTTTCCTACACATATAGGTGGTATTTTTTCAATTCAAATTAATTTTAAAAAATCTCAAGTTTAAAAGTGGATGTGAAATTACCCATTAGAGGAATCTTGTAACCTTTGAATATATTATGATTTTTGAAAACAATAAAACGACAACATATGTGTAATAATACTGATTGATCTATAATTTTAGACAAAAATATAGGCTCCGTTACATAGGTGAAATTTCTTAAAAATTAGAAAAAAAAGGGATTTATTGTTAATGAGAGCAAGGTTAAAAAATTATTGTGGAACTTGAAAACTCCAATTATTCATTTGCGTTCTCTTATCCCTCAGGGACTACATCGTCTACATTATCTAATTAAAGAAATAAAATTATAGTAATAGCTAATTGAAAGGCATTAATTTTATGCCTATGACTAACTGCTAAATGTCAAGAAATTCAACTATAATATATATATTTATGATCTATAAATATTAGGGGAACTTTTCTGGTAGGAACCGCATCAGTAATGTATGTTTTAAAACTGTTAGATATGATCAAATTATTTTTTTTAATAATTCCGCTAGCTGAAAGAGAAATATCTATTTGTAAATATCTTTTATGGTTCCTACTATAAAAATTGCCCAAATATTAACGGTAAAACTATTTTTAAATGCAATTCCACTTATCACAACAATCTAGAACTGCAGGATAAAAAGTAAACCCAAATTAAAAAATTAAAAAAAAAAACATAAAAAACACGTTTATCAGGATATAAAATGGCTGTCTTTCAGAAAGTTCCTCTTTTTTTTTTTCTTTTTTTGGTTGAGATCGTGTTCAATAGAAACATTAGTGTTGTGTTTTGGTGTGTACCATGTGGGACGTGTTTACAATGTATCTCAGAAGCTACTTTTTGAGAATATATCACCTAAGAATGTGACCATACTGTAGAATACATAGCAGAGTTTTTTTGACCTTATGAAAATGAGGCAGGAAAATATTACTTCCTTTTTTTCTTTATTTTTCCAATCACAATCATAACCATGAAGGACTTAAAACAATTGCAACAATAACGAGAGCCCATTTTCTTCTTGACCCAATTTAATTGCAAGCTTCAACTCTCTCTCTCCACCTGCAATGACTAAAGTCCCATGATGGTTGATGAAAAACGCTGTCCCCCTTATTACAAGATTGTCATGTGATCTACGCGTTAATGTATATGAAAATTAGATAAATAGAAAATATTGAAGCGATACTGTTTGCTTCCAAAGTACAGACTGATCTCACTAACCTGTCTTTGTGTGTGCATGCATATCTATATCTATATATATATATATATATGTGTGTGTATACACATGCACACATGAGGGCATTTGGGCTAAAAAGCTAATTCGAATCAACGGTTTGAGCCTAGAACATTGTAGCAGTTTAAATTTTGCAAAATAAAATAGTATAGTTGTTAAGTTATGTGTTGATTGACAAATTTGACAATAATAATTCAAGAAATTCAAAAAAAAATTTGTTGATGCTTCACCGTTGATCAACACTACGTGCGGCTATGCACAGTGTTCCGATTATCTGTCTTGCTTGTCTCGGCTTCTTGAAGGGATCCCTCGGAGGTCAAGGGGACACCGGTGTGGTGTCGGTTAAGGGCTCTTTAACGCTCAAGTCAGGTACCTATTCGGCTAAGAGTAAGAGTAAGTTTAGGTGAGAGAAAGTCCACTTACTTTAGTGGTGGAGTAAATGCTTCTTATTTATAGGTCACTACTTAGATCAGGTGTAAAAAAAGTTTGACTTTTAACCTGGATGCTCTATGTGGTGGTGTTGGGGGTTAGGTGACAAATGTCACAATCCCAAAAAGTGAGCAATCTTTGATTTGAAGGCTATAATGAGGCCATGTGGTGGCCTTGGACATGAGTCATTGCCTAGTTCAGGTTATATCCATCCATCCCGAGCATGAGTTCTTCCCAAGGAGGCAGAATCCTTGGTGGCAACCAAAGGAGGCTCTGGGAATCACCTTGGGAAAAGGTGCCAATCAATGGAGAGTTGTGTGGACTTCAGAAATGGCTTTTATCCAAGTAGGATGATTAGATAGCAGAGGTCAACTCTTCAAGAAAGGGGCACCAAGCACACTCTAACAAAATTCAAGATGATCTAATACGTTTTTATCCAGGAGATTTGGTTCAAGAAGAATTCAAATTGAAGATAATGATAAACATTAGATGATCCTAGTTCAAGTGAGATACGGTTTAAACCTTGAAAACAAATTGATTTTGGCTCTTTAAAAGGAAGAGATTACGATTTGCTTTAAATGAGATTTATTAAAGATATTTTTGAAGTATAAATCCAAAAAATCATAGCAGAAAAGTCCAGATTCACTCCAGAAAATCATATCACAATCTTATTAGATAATATTATCAGATAATGTTGCAACATCAGATACGATATCAATTACAACATTTGAGTTTTGAACTACCAATTCATCAAGTCTTGGTAGTGGTTCTATATAAACCTCACTTCACAAGGAGTTTTTCACGTCCAGAATGCTAAGAAATCGGAGGTTTTATGAGCAGTTTATTTTTAGCATTTTTTGGAAGAAGAATATGAAGTTTTTGGGAGAAAACACTCTGTATTTTGAAGGGATTTATCACGTGTAGATCATAATTAAGACAAATGGTGCTCGTTGGATGAGTCTTATTGGTAATTGTAACGTTTTTTTTTTTTGAGACTTAATGGATTATTCAATAGTTGGGTGTGGCCCTGGGGATGTAGATATATCGACTGAATATCGATAACATTTACTTATGCTCTTTATTTACTTTCTGTCTTTGGTAAATTTAATTAAATTTAGTAAATATAAAAAACCTAAACTTACGATAGTAAAATTAAAAGTTATAGTTTGAACCAAGTTCTCAAACTAACTAATAAACATCTACCCCAACGAGGCTAAGCGTGGGGAGAAAATACTAATATTAATTATTGCTATCTAGTTGTCTCCATTCAATTAATTCAATATTTTGTTGAAGGTTAGAAATTTTAACGTGGAAGCATAAACAATATTATTATTATTTCGTATCAATCTTGATATATGGCCGTGATTGATATGTAGGCCTAGAATGTCTTATAACTATTATTATAAAGTAGGTGTGTAGTAGCATTTTGGCGTACTAATTAAAATTAATATATTCAGTTAATTAGTCAATGTTAGTTTGAAATGAAATGACTCTTCCACTTTCTCATTTTTAAGAATGCGTATTCACGTTTTGGTTGAATATTTCACAAGAATCTATTTCTCAATTTGTTTTGTTCAACCAAACGAGAATCTTCATTCTATTATTGTATCCAACCAAATGTTCTTTTAAAATGTTCAAACCCTAGTATATGCGTTTCACTAGATGAGCATTCTTAATTTTTTAAACAAATAACATATATGAAGGTAGAAAAGTTCCTTTTTCTATTCATCATGGGCACGAAGAGCTTGTTTAGCAGAGCTTTTTAAAAGTTGTTTTTAATTTTTTAAGTTTAAAAACAAAAGTGTTTAAATAATTTATTAAAATTTGTCGACTTTTCTAAATAACTTTTAGTTAAAGCCACAACAATATGGCTTCTTAAAAATAATCTCTTCTAAATGAAAATTAAAACTTATACTAGAATTATAAGAATTGGTTGTTTGACATCTCTGGTTCCAACCAATAAGTAGTGTAAAACTTTCAACACATACAGTAAAAAGAAAAACAGTTGCTACAATGTAAAGTTCTTACATGATATAGTTTTCAAATCAATGTTTTCAGTTCCAACTTGTAACGCCCCCTTAGGGACGTCACAGATGTCGTTACATTCATTCCTTTTACCATTATTTAAGATAAACTATTTGATTGAAACATAATTTGGAATCATGCCCCAGGATCCATGTATACATTTTTTTAAGAGTATTAATAAATTACTTGACTATACACATTCTTTAAATAATTTATCACACCAAATAATAAAACCTTGATTTAAATAAAAACAACACAACATTTAAAATCTACTTGCACAATTCAGTAGGCCAAACTTCAGACTTCGAGAAGCCGAACTTGACAGGCAGTCAGAACTTTAACCACTGGTAGGTCGTTCGAGGCTCTACAAAATCGGGTTTTAAAGTTAATAAGATCGGCAGGCCGATTCAGGGTAATCGACAGGCCGATACCTGACACCGATGGACCGACCAACAATGATTGGCTGCTATTGAAAACAAAATTCTTAATTTCAAACAAGTCTCAATATTTCAAAATGCGGAAGACAAATATAAATCCTATAAAATATAAAAACATAGTTCGAATCTCCAAAAAAACTTTTCAAATAAACATGCTCAGATAAATAAATGTACTCAGAAAACAAAACATAGTTTGTAACTTTTTGAAACTTCTTTGGCATGTTCGGTTTTCAATCTATCGTTCTTTGCTTATTTCACATGCCTATCCTTGCCCTCCACCTAATCCATGATCTTCTTACCGTTATCTGTAACATGATGTAAAACTGTGTAAGCAAAAGCTTAGTAAGTAAATTTCTATCTCACATCGTAAAACATTTTATGAAAACATCATAACCACAATCATCATAAAAGTGCACTAGGCACAGTTTCGTATAGAACATATCTTTCGTTAATATAAACCATATTAAAAACCTCATTCATTTTATCTTTAGGGGCCTAAGTGTTGCACCATTATCATCATTATAGGCGCGTCGTCGTGAGAGGAGAGGGGTAGCTAATCCCAAACCAAACACGACATCATAAACATAAACGTAACATTACATTGGGTGTGCAACACTTTTTTTAGGTGATACATGTATACATATTTATGCTTTCATACTTGGAAATATGTTATTATCTAATATGCATAACTTTTGATAAATCAAACTTTCATAATAGAACATCAATAACGCCATCAAAGATTCATCATAGAAATCATCATAAACGTGAATTTCAAACTTTTCACAAACCACATCATGTTGTAGGTGAGAATGTACTTACCTGTTTAGCTTACTCAACCTTAATTGTAGGTGACATCGCTGTAGCCTTGATGTTCTCACTTCTTAGTGTGTTTATGTTATACATTCATTCAAAAAAAAATTAACGTTTATTTACATTTAAAGAATCATCCATTACTATAACACATATACACCTCCAATTCAAAAAAAATACATGAACACAAGTATCTGCCTGACCTTTATGTATTCCTAATTAGACAACTCATAATTTGTACACAACTAAGGTATAAGACTTTAAAGGGGCAAAGCTAACACATAAACATAATATCATAATTTTTCGTTGGCCATAAAAATTTCATTTGATATTTAAAACAAGTCACAATTTCATGTCACAAAATCTGCCAACAGTAACAAAACAGTGTGCAGTCTATACTTACATTCGTAAAATAAATTATCTATATCCTAAAATAATTTCATAAAAATACTACACATAATAGACACTTAAAATTACAACACTGCCAAAAAAAATCACCTTTAAATAAATTCAATACAATCCAAAACGTGTATTTGAATTCAGCAATAAAAACAACTTTAAACACTTCAGGCAGTGAGTTACATGCGATTATCATTCTTAAACAATTAAAATAAATTTATTTAGACCCTAAAATTCATATGACAACTTATTAACATATAATTACAGAAGCACAAAAGTTTCATCACCCAATAAATTCATTTAATCATACAAAAATGTCACACAACACAAATCCAAATAATCCACTGATAAAGCAGTCTCAATAACCTAGTCTTAATGAAAATTCAATAACACATAAAATATTCATCAAATCATCACCAAACTTTCCAGTCCATAACTTAACATATACATGAACATATTTGTAAAATTTTGTGGGAAATAACATTCATTTGCATTATGAACAAAACCTATATTTTTGTGCAACACAACTAATCAGCAACAATTTTCTGTGAGTAGTAGAGAGAAGAAAATTCATATCTCAATGTAGAAAAATCCAATAAAAGTAAAATTTGGAGAAGTATCACAAAACATATACGTGAATAAACATATTAAAATTTCAAAGCAAACAGAAATTCCTAGAAAAAGTTATAGCAGTCGGATTACAAGGGAACATTACATTTTAGAAAAACCGAGAACGAGTTCTTACCTTAAAACAAATTCTTCTCAAGCTTTACTTGAATTCACCCAACAAAAAGTCAATATTTCTTTTAATTATTTGCAGCAAAAAATTTGAGGGAGAGAAAGAAAACGTGGAGAAGAGAAGGAGAGATAAAAAAAAAAAAAAAAAAAACTGAGAAGATTTTTGAGAGAGAAAAATGCGGTAGAGAAATTTTTACATGAATGAGGAGAATGCCATGAGAGGTCAACACTCCCTATATTGGTAGCAGAAATTCTAAGGAAAATGATCCATTTCACGTGGGGAAAATGGAGAGAATTGAGGGGGAAAAGTCAAGGTTTTCAAGAATTGTTCTAATTACCATATTTCAACTTTCAAAAATAGGAAACCATATCAAATAATTCAATCATCATTAAAAGTCAAACATTTTATTACCAAAATTAAGGAAACAGACCACAAATATGCTAATCAATCACAATGTATCATCCAATTATATCCAATCATAAATGTTAAAATTTTGGGAGGTTTCTACTGATTGCTTGTCAGCTGACTTCGGCCTGCCGAAGACATGAGCTCCAGCCTGCCGATTAAGTTCGTCAACCTGCCATTTTGTGAGGTATAATTCGACCTGCCGAACTTGAAGGATTGGCCTGTCGAACTACCATAAATACTAAAACATAACAAACATTAATTTTTAATTAAATAATTATTAAGTATACAATGTAAATGACATGAACATCTTGAACACATCAATTCAACGTGACCGTCACCTATCATAATACTAAGAATAAAATAGTTAGTGACATTATATCATATATAAATAAGGAAATTACTAACGGCGTTATTCAATTGACATAATGCAATACATGAAAATTTGGCGGGTGTTACAATTCTCCCTACCTTATAAGAGTTTCATCCTTGAAACTCAGAATAGTTGCGGATACTTTATTCTCATGTCACCTTCACGTTCCCATGTAGCTTCTTCCACTTGATGATTTTGCCATAAAACCTTGACCAAAGGGATTTTGTTTATTCCTCAAGGTCTTGGTTTTCCAATCTAGAATCTCCACTAGCGTTTCTTCATAACTGAGGTCATCTCGTATTTCGATTACCTGTGGTTTAATCACGTGCGTAGGGTCTGGAACATATTTCTTGAGCATCGAAACACGGAACACATCGTGCATAGCTGACATTTTTTATGGCAATCTCAACTGATAAGCTACCTTGCCTATCCGCTTCACGATTTCATAAGGTCTGATAAATCTTAAGCTCAACTTGCCTTTCATCCTAAACCTTATTACTCCTTTCATTGGTGCAACCTTTAAGAAAACTGAGTCACCTACAGTAAATTCTAAGGGTCTTCTCCTTTTATCAGCATAACTTTTCTATCGGCTTTGAGTGGTCTCTATTCTTCTTCTTATCAACTTTATCATATCAGAGGTTTCATTAACAAAATCGATCCTTTCATTGTCAATGCTTCCCATCAACTTCTTTTCACCAGCTTTATGCCAACATATAGGCGACCTACATTTTCGCCCATACAGGGCCTCATAAGGTGCCATTTCAATCTTCGCTTGGTAGCTGTTGTTGTAAGCAAATTCTACTAACGGTAACACTTTACACCAGCTGGTCTTGAACTTGAGGGTACAGGCCCGTAGCATATCTTCTAAGATCAAGTTTGTCTTCTCCATTTGGCCATTTTTTTAAGGATGGAAAGCTGTACTGAAGTGCAACTTTTTCCCCATTGCGGTCTGTACACTTTTTCAGAACTTGGACGTGAACCTACCGTCACGATCAGAAATGATAGACTTAGGGATTCTGTGAAGTTGCATGATTTCCTTGACATAGAGTTTCGCTAACCACTCCATAGAGTAAGTGATCTTGATAGGAATGAAATGTGCCGTCTTCGTCAATCGGTCAACAACAACCTAAATAGCATCATAACCATTCATAGTCCTGGGCAAACCGGTAATGAAATTCATTGCAATCTCCTCTCATTTTCATTTCGGTATCTGAATTGACTATAAATCACAGCCAGGTCTTTGGTGTTCAGCTTTGACTTGTTGGCATGTCAATAATTTCTTCACATATATTGCAACGTCACGTTTCATCCCAAACCACCAAAAGTTGTCCCTTAGATCGTTGTACATCTTTGTTGCACTTGGATGAATTGAATAAGGAGTGTCGTGAATTTCCATTAAGATTATTTCCCTTAAGCTATCAACGTTGGGAACACATTAGTGGTCCTTGAGGTATAGAGTTCTATCATCTGTAATACAAAACTCTTTACATTTTCCTTTCTTAATTTCTTGCTTAATCCTCGCGAGGCTTACATCTTCGTCTTGCTTACTCCGAATCTCATCAAACAACGTTGGAGCAAGAGTGAGTGCTGAAAGCTGCCCTGTTATGAGTTCCAAACCGAAGTCTAGAATTTCTTTCCTTAAGGGTTGAGACATTGCTTGAAATGGCATCAATGTGGTAGCAATCTTCCTACTCAAAGCATCAGCTACTCGATTAGCCTTTCCTAGATGATAAAGGATTTCATAATCATAATCCTTCACAAGTTCTAACCATCTTTGCTATCTCATGTTCAGGTCCTTCTGAGTGAAGAAATACTTTAAACTTTGATGATCAGTGAAGATCTTGCATTAGACCCCATACAAGTAATGTCTCCATATTTTCAGTGAAAAAATAACGGCCGCTAGCTCGAGGTCATGCGTAGGATAGTTTTTCTCATAATCCTTTAGTTGTCTTGATGCGTAAGCGATCACTCTATCATTCTGCATCAATACAGCACCAAGGCCCATCTTAGAAGCATTACTGTAAATCACAAATCTGTCACTTCCTTTTGGAATGGCCAATACTGGAGCTGTAGTTAACCTTTTCTTCAGTTCTTGGAAACTTTTCTCACATGCATCTGTCCATTCAAACTTCTTTCCTTTGTGGGTTAGATTTGTGAGAGGCGCTACTATCTTGGAGAAGTCTTCCATGAATCTTCGATAATAACTAGCTAGGACCAAGAAGCTCCTTATCTCACTTGCATTCATTGGTTGTTTCCAATTAAGAACAGCCTCTACTTTAGCAAGATCTATCATTATCCCTTCCTTTGATACCACATGCCCTAGAAAAGACATTATGTCAAGCCAGAACTCACACTTAGAGAATTTTGCATACAACTTGTGTCTCCTTAATGTCTCCAACACAATTCTCAAATGCTCAGCATGTTCTTCTCAACTCTTCAAATAAACAAGGATATCGTCGATAAACACAACAACAAATTTATCGAGGAAATCGTTGAATACTCGATTCATCAGGTCCATGAACGCTGCAGGTGCATTCGTTAGGCCGGAAGGCATAACCACAAATTCATAGTGACTATACCTCGATCTAAAGGCTGTTTTTGGAATGTCTCCTTCTTTGATCTTTAATTGGTGATATCCTGACTGCAAATCAATCTTTGAAAACACAGATGTACCTTTTAGTTGATCAAACAAGTCATCGATTCTAGGCAACATGTACTTGTTCTTGATCATCGCCTTATTCAGTTCTCTATAGTCGATGCAGAGTCTCATAGATCCATCATTTTTCTTGACAAACAATACTGGGGCTCCCCATGGTTATTGACTTGGCCTGATGAATCCTTTGTCAAGCAGTACCTTTAATTGAGAATGAAGCTCCTTCAACTCTGCTGGGGCCATTCTGTAAGGTGCCTTTGAAATCAGGTCGGTGCCTGGAGCGAGCTCAATCTCGAATTCAATTTCTCTATCAGGGCGTAATCTTGATAGATCATCTAGAAACACCTCTAAAAATTCTCGTACCACTACCACATCCTCAATCCTTGTCTTTTCTTCCTGACTTTTGTCTACAACGTTTGCGAAGTAAACCATGCAGCCGCTTACTAACAATTTCCTTGCTTTCATCGTTGACAAAAATAGGCTTGATTTCTTTCTGGACTCGCCCACATACACAAACTTTTGTTTACCTTTAGGATGGAAGATCACCTTTTGTTTTCGGCATTCAATAGAAGCATTGTACTTGCTCAAAAAATCCATCTTGAGAATCATGTCATAATCATACAAGTCGATCACAATAAGGTCGTGTGACACCCGTTATTCTCCTAACGGGTATTAAGGTAATTAAATTAATTTTTAGTGTATCAATCAAAAAAAAATTTTTTTGCTTCATTTAAAATTTATTTTACAAAATTTATTTTTATCTATTTTTAAATTTTTTAAAATTCTCCTATATTTATTTAGTATGTAGACTAAAAAGCCTTAGAACTTCTAATAAATATCAAAAATGTCATATTGGCATTATGTGCGTTAAAGTCTCCAGATGAGACATAAGGATATCTTTTCCAACTACTCTTGACCCTCATTTTCTTTATTTCCTCCGTGACATGCTTCAACATATCTCCTCCATAATTGCTTCTATCACTTCTCTTCAAAGACTTCATCTTTTCTTCCTTTTTCTTCCACGGTTCCCACACTCTTCTTCTTATTTCTTTGCGGAAGCAAAATACTTAGAGAACTTCTTCAAGGTAGCCATAAAATCAGCCACCATCACCCCCATTTGAGCAAGAATTTCAGCCATATCGAAGTCAAGGAACCTATTTTGAAGCTATTTTAAGCTTTCAACTAACCATAATCCGATGTTAAAATCTTATGAACAAATTTAGTCTTTTATTTATAAATTTTCTTTTATACTCAAGGATTATTCAAATTTAGCGTTCTTAAACTTAAGTATATGTTTGTTGCTATTTTGGAGCATATGTATAAAGTCTAAGTGTATATGCCCTAGACAAAAAATTTCTATTGTTAAACTTTGTAATACCTCTATGGGCAGTGGCTATTTCTTGAAATTCTGGGATTAAATTAAAATGAATTTTATAAACTGGTTTGCATATTTAAAAAGTAGACATTCTAAGCTTTCTAACGAGCTATCATAATCCTAAATCGGAGTTGTATTTTATTTTCTATAAATTTTTTAATTTTCAGATTAGAAACGAGTAGACCTGCCAGTGACAATATACCGCCTGTTTATGTTAAGTAAACCACCTGTTAACCCGTGTGATGATTGTAGATAGTGAACATATCCTTTTTGCAAAAGTATATTGCCAGTTTGCTATGGTATACCAGCTGCTAACCTGAACTAAGAAACCATCTTTGCTCACCACCTAATTCCTTAATGTCTTGCAACCTTTCCAATATTATCCTAAGTGATTGACGAATCTTATTAGGGACTAAAACATATAGATTACTTGTATACA
Organism: Artocarpus heterophyllus; assembly: GCA_025403435.1. Taxonomy (NCBI): domain Eukaryota; kingdom Viridiplantae; phylum Streptophyta; class Magnoliopsida; order Rosales; family Moraceae; genus Artocarpus; species Artocarpus heterophyllus. The sequence continues at coordinate 6,378,884 of CM046342.1, forward strand.
TTTTATATTATGTTAAGAGAAAAATTGTTTACTGTGGTATTCAAAAGAGATTTATATAAAAGCTTTAATGGCATACTAGTAAGATAGACTTACACATGATTTATTTATAAATGCAGTTGTATGTTGTGCTTTAGTTTTAATTGTCCTTATGTACGCCTTAGGATCAAGGGAGTATGGAGCTAACGTTAATTGATTCCAGGATTAAAAGATTGTTAATAAGCTTGAAAGGTAGGGATTCTATTACTCATCTTTTGTGAGGTTTTTATAGAATTAAAATTGATTGTTTTACTGTAAGATATACATATATATATCTATGTTGAACTGATATTATATGAGTATCACATATGAAACTATGACATAGACTCGTCTTGTATTGTACGACGAGGAACATAATGAATTGACACATGTTATGAATTGAGAAGCATGGTTAGGAAAACTGACTCTATTAATAATGATTAAATATAGAGAAATGGTGAGACGTGAAGAGGGCGACGGTTTCGTCCTTGGGCATGAATACCCTAAAAGGTAAAAGAGGGGGAAGGTGATGACGCTTCCTTGGGTTGAAAGTCCCAGAACACACTGTACAGGAATCGACTTGGTGAGGACTCGGGGCTTGATGTCCCCTCACCGGAACACCCTTAAAATGTTTAGAGGGTGATCAAGCACGCCCATTTGGGTTTCAATGAGTTGAGTGATACTCTATTGAATGTGGGTACCTAGGAATAATGATGAACTATAATATTTGTATATATGTATGTGTATGAAACTCGATAATGATTAACTATGGTATCCATGGAATATGATTATAATAAATCTCATAATCTGGATAATGATAACTATTAACTAACCATGTAGGTTTTAATGTGGTAATGATAAAAACCTAAAGGTGAGTAATGGTTTTCTCTACTGAGCATATTGTCGCTCATTCTCTTATATTTTTATCTTTTCAGGACTCACTAAGTGTGAGGTGGCTACGAGAAAAATAGTTGAGGAAGCAATGTAGCTATGTTACATTAGGACTGCTTCAATTGTTAAGAATGTTCTTCATGATAATGTAAGCATCAATTGTTACTTTCTGTGACTGTATTACAATGCGTTGAGGGTTAAAATGATGATGACGATAGTTTATATTATTAAATTTAAGATGCTACATTAAACTATGGTTTAATTGTCGTTTATATTTTTATTTTTGATTTGAGAGTTTTCATTTAAGCCCTAGACCATTTTATTTTTAAGGTTTTACTTTTATTTCTGATTTTTATTTTATTTCATTAAAAACTGTTAACCCCCATATAGGGGCGTTACAGGTCGACGAAGAGTTCCCTTTCAAAAATTTATAAAGGAACAATACGTAAACAGTGCGTAGATATCATTACTTCCCTAGAGGGTAGTGCTTTAGTGAATTCCTATCTCATTGGTTCTAAATGAACCCCTATCTTCTTAGTAAAGGACGATGATGCAAAGGAATGTGTGGCACCCGTATCAAAAATAACATGTGCATTAATAGACAGACTTGAAATCTAACATGTGACCACATTAGAGGCTTCAACAGCCACCTATTCTTTCGTCATGGCGTAGATGCGGGCATTAGTAGGTAGGGCTTCTAGTCATCCTTGACTAATCAATGGTCCCTCCAAAGTAGCTTGCATTTGATGGAGTTGGGCATGAGGAGCTCTTTGTGGGGCTTGAGCATTAGTCTGGTTGGGGTAGTTCTTGGCAAAATGATCTTTACGTCCACAAATAAAACACTGGTTTGTCCCCAAACGACATTCACCTGGATGCTTCTTCCCACATTTGTTGCCATGTTGGGGTTGGATATTCCATGAAAGATTTTGATGCCTCTCCAAGCAGGAATTATGCATTGAAGAATTCAAATGCCAATGATGATTAAAGGCTACCATATCCTCCAATAAGAAGTAAGCTTCATCAATGGTTCTTGAAAAGAAAGAATGACCGTCAAAAACTACACCTTTTTCCACCCAATCTCTAGCTTCAAAATGTAATCCTTCAATAAATATTTGGAGAAGAGCCCGCTTTGATAGGTTGTGATATGGGTACTGCTCCAGCATTTCTTTAAATCACTCCCAAGCTGCATAAAATGGTTCCATATGTTGTTGGGCAAAACTTGCAACGATATTCTAATGAAACATCATGAAGTTCCTTGGAAAACAAATGACTTAAAAAAAATTAGAACAAATAAAAACAAGATAAAATAAATAAAAAATATTCAAAGTAATTCTAGAGCTAATTGGTATCGATATTAACTACATTAAACAATAATCCCCGGCAACGGCGCCAAAAACTTGTTATGGAAAATCTGCAAGTGTATAGAATCGTAGACAAGTAATAGAGAGTGAGTAGAGTATCGTTTCCACAAGGATTGCGTTAATTTAGCTAAGTATCGAAATTGGTTAACCCTAAAATTATTTGAACAATCAAATATAAAATAAAAAAAATAACAAAACAAAAAAAATATAAATGAAAACCTAAATAAATAAAAGACTAGGGCATCCGATTTCACCTAAATTAATCTTATTCAAGTTATTTAATTTAATCAACCGATGCTTATTCCTATGCCGATAATGAATTTCTCTTGGGTAGTCATTAATCTTTCTCAAGCATTAATAATTTATCCCAATTAGCAAATTTCCTATATCTCTGTGAAAACTCTAAACTTACCAAGATTCATTAAGAACAAGAAATTCATAGTGTTACACAAGTCTCATAGATATCTCTATCCTATGATGATCTTATGGCATTCAATCATGATCTAATTTAGTTATTGCTCCTCAACCTCAAATTAAATCACAAATCATGCAAAAGGTGCGCAAGCTTTTATAAGCATTAAGATCAGATTAAATACTCAGCATAGATAATGAATAAACATCGAATTGAATTAAATTAAATAAAAGTGAACATTCATAATTCGGCTACATCGTAGCCCTAGAACAAAGAAAATTAGTTCCTAATGAAACTAAAAACAATCCTAAATAATATCTTAAACATGATGAGTGAAAGAGAAGAACTCTGTTTGGATATGAAGATGATTTCCATCTCTGAGTTGCACCGTTCCTCTTCTTTATGGCAGTGAGTTCTCCCTTCTTTCTATAGTTTTTCTTTGTTAAAATTCATGCTTCAACCCCTCATAATATTCTATTTATAGGCTAAGGTTTTAAAGGGCAATTTTGGAACAAAATTACACTAAAATTTGAATTGAGATCGTAATGGTGCCTAGGCTCAATTTTCTGGCGCCTATACTTCACAATGGTGCCTAGGCGCTACAAAGGTCTGTAGAGAAATTTTTGAACTAGCACCTAGATGCTATTACTGTGGCGCCTAGTATTCAAAGTAGCGCCTAGGTGTTAGGATTGTAGCGCCTAGGCGCTACACTAGTCCTTCCAAATGGCACCTAGACGTCTAAATTGTGGCGCCTAGGCGCTATGTGTTAGACATGTATGTTCTAAGAAGTAAAAATGTAATAAGTTTTTGGAGACATTTTTATCAATAAAGAATTTATTCATTGTTTATATATACCAAATCTTATCCTATTTATGTTCATATTTGTTGAATGTATGTTAAGCAAATAATAGTCTGAGACTGTCGGTCTAAACCTTAAGAATTGAGCATATGATGGACAGATTATGCAAAAGACACGATTCTTAAGGCGATGGTCTAAATCATAAGATCCGCAATCGATGGAATAAAGTTGGGTGCTTTATTCATGTAAAGATTGTTATGTTGTCTATATCCCTATTGGGAGATGGTTTGTCTTGACCATCGGAGTGGACTCCGTGAATAGAAACATTGGCACATTGTCATAGGTGACAATGTGTTGGATCGGGACATAAAGTGAATTGATTTGGATTAATAATTATGTATTGGCAAATTGATTCACTTTAGACAATCATTTGTGTTGTATCTTAATCTTGAGATGAATAGTGGGCCTGTTGTCTAGCCTTGTGTCTTTTGATATACCAAAGGGTGACACCCATATCCTAATAGTGGTATGCAGGTACATTGGAGGGATGACTCTTGATAGCGTAGACTTGTTATTCATAGATATGGAATCCATAGCTCCTCTTTAAGAGTAATGATATCCTCTTATATGCGTTATCTTGTAATTGAAAAACTGGAGCGCTTAACCATTTAGATACATAGGTGTAACCGAATGGTATACTGTCTTTGGATGGTAAGTTTTTCGATGGTGAGATAATGGAACGTAAGATAAATATAACCGAGAAGGTAAGACAGAACTTGTCTTTAAGCCGATTATGGATAATCATATGAGGATACTATACACTATGATATATCATGGAGACTTAGCTATTCGGGCTTCGTAATTCTATGTAGTTTGAGAGTGCAACTCCAAGCTTTTAATGGAGTAGCGTTGGAGTTGATACTTATGAAATGTATATCTGGGATATTGGGTTTCGTAATTATCAGGAGCTTCAACTATATAGGTCCATTTGGTCCCCTTTGCTAGCTCACAACATCCTGTAATGATACGGCGTGCTTTTCCAATAATTGGTAACTTATGTCGGATTTATTAGATTGGTTGACATTTGAAAGAATCAAATAATTCATGTCTATTTATCGGTTGAATTAATTTTGTGATAAAAATTAATTCAAGATAAACTTGTTGAATTGTATGTAAGACATAAAACCAATTCAAGCATGCTATAAACTATATGCATATCAAGAATTGAAACGGTAAACGGAAGTGTGAAAACATATTTATCTCATGCCATTGCTATCCAACGGTGTCTTGTGACTGCCTGTACTTGGGATGCTTCCAAGTTCTCACAAAACTCAATTGATGGTGTAAGATTCTTAAGAGAATTTTCGAAACTTGGGGACCCAATTTTTGTTTCACAAAATCTGTACGTGAAAAACTTTTTTCTGGATTTCTCTCTTCTGCACTCATTTCCTCCCATCAAGGAAATAAATAGCACCCAAGAAAAATCAGTTACCAGATAAATTTTAATGGGAAATGAATGAGACTACTAATGCATAATTGTTACAAAGAATAAATTGGTTTCAATATTGAAACCTTTGAAATGCCAAATGTAACAGTTACATTCTCCCACTTGGTCTCCATATTTATCTTTATATCCATTAAACCCAAACTTTCAAGAAACAAATACATGAATCATGGCGATAATTTCTCTAAATTGTGAGTATTATCTTCCATGTATTACAATGTATTATTTCTCAGACTTTATTCCTTATATGGTAACTTAACTTTATGAATAAACCCAATGTTTATTCTTGGTCCTACTATATGTGAATTTTCTCCAATAACTTTATGCGCAAAACAAATATGAGAAATATCACAACTGAATAAGAGTTTCATTAAGACTGCAAATTGTATGTACAAACAAATTTACATTATGGAACCAAGTCCCATCTGTACAACATGATCCTTAAATGACTTCGGTGGCATTCCTTTTGTCAAAGGATATGTGATCATCAATTCAGTGCTTATATGCTCAATGACCACTTTATTTTCCTTAATGCGTTCCCTTATGGCTAAGTACTTAATGTCGATGTGTTTACTTTGACTGCCACTCTTATTATTCTTAGCCATAAAGACAGCAGCTGAATTGTCACAATATATCCTTAATGGCCTAGACACAGAATCTACAATTCTGAGGCCTGACATGAAACTCTTCAACCATACACCATGCGAAGTAGCCTCAAAACAAGAAACGAACTCTGCCTCCATCGTGGAAGTAGCAACCAACGTTTGCTTTCCACTCCTCCAAGATACAGCTCCTCCAGCTAGCATGAAAATATAACCTGAAGTTGATTTTCTCGAATCAACACAGCCAGCAAAGTCTGAATCGGAGTAGCCAATCACCTCTAGAATGTCAATTTGTCTATACATAAGCATGTAATCCTTTGTACCTTGAAGGTACCTCATAACTTTCTTTGTAGCCCTCCAGTGGTCAATGCCTGGGTTACTCTGATATCTTCCCAACATTCCCATAGCAAATGCAATGTCAGGTCTTGTGCAGACTTGAGCATACATAAGGCTTCCGACAGCTGAAGCATAAGGAATGTTGCTCATTTGAACATTCTTGAAATCATTCTTTGGACATTGGTTCAAACTGAACTTTTCACCCTTCACAATGGGTGCTACACTTGGTGAACAATCTTTCATTCGAAATCTGTCTTAGACTTTATTGATATAGGTTTCCTGCGATAGTCCCAAAATACATCGAGATCTATCCCTATGGATCTTTATGCCAATGACATAAGATGCCTCACCTATATCCTTCATATCAAAGTTCTTAGAAAGGAATTGTTTCACCTCATATAGAAACCCCTTATCATTGGTTGCAAGAAGGATATCATCCACATACAAAACAAGGAAACAAATCTTGCTCCCACTGACCTTCTGGTATATACATTGATCCATGATGTTCTATTCAAAACCAAATGAAGTGATGACATCGTGGAATTTTAAATACCATTGAAGGGAAGCCTGTTTCAAACCATATATGGATTTCTTGAGTTTGCACACCAATTGCTCACCATCACTAGAGGAGAATCCTTCAGGTTGTTTCATATAAACCTCTTCCTCTAGATCACCATTGAGGAATGCCGTTTTCACATCCATCTAATGTAACTCAAAATCAAAATGAGCTACTAATGCCATGATCACACGAAGGGAGTCCTTTTTAGATACAGGAGAAAAAGTCTCAGTGTAATCTATACTTTCCCTTTGAGTGAATCCTTTAGCAACGAGTCTTGCCTTATGTCTCTCAATGTTGCCTAATGAGTCTTTCTTTGTCTTGAAGACCCATTTGCATCCAATGGCTTTTACACCATCAGGCAACTTGACAAGATCCCAGACTCCATTAGATGACATAGAGTTCATCTCTTCTTTCATGGCATCATACCACAAGTTAGATTCCTTACAACTCATGGCTTGTGAAAACGTTTCTAGATCATTTTCGGCTCCTATGTTGTAGTCAGACTCTTGTAGATACACAATATAGTCACTAGGAATGGCTGATCGCCTTACTCTAGTAGATCTCCTTAATGCTGGTTCAACATTCTCTTGAGGAGCATGTTGATCAGCTGGCTGTTCAACTGGATCTACTACTTCTTGATCAGCAATCTGTGGAACTTGAATGACTGGCTGTTGTTCAACACGCGTCTGAACTATAGGTGTATTGTGTATAACAATCACTCTATCATATGAAGTGGAAGCTTGAGCATCTGTATGATCTTTCTCTGGAACGGTGTTCCAGGATCGATCTCTCCCACTGATCAAGTCATTCTCAAGAAATTTCGCATTCCTTGATTCCACAAACCTAGTGGTATGTGATCGATAATAAAATCTGTATCCCTTAGACCGTTTAGCATATCTAACGAAATACCCACTTATGGTCCTTGGGTCTAGCTTCTTTTCTTGTGTATTATAGACTCTTACTTCAGACGGGCATCCCCAAATGCGTATATGTCGCAAACTCGGTTTCCAACCTTTCCATAACTCGAACGGTGTCTTTGAGACAGCCTTGGTTGGAACTCGATTTAATATATACACAGCCATCTTGAGAGCTTCAGTCCACAAAGACCTAGGAAGCTTGGAGCTGCTAAGCATGCTCCGCACCATATCCAACAATGTTTGGTTTCTTCTTTCTGCCACACCATCTTGATCTGGAGAACCGGGCATAGTATATTGGGCAACTATCCCATGTTCTTGAAGAAACTTCACAAATGGACCAGGCGCTTGTCCATCTTCAGTGTATCTACCATAGTATTCACCACCTCTATCAGATCTCACTATCTTTATTTGCTTACCACATTGTTTCTCTACTTCTACCTTAAACACCTTAAAGGCATCTATCTATGGCTTCATTTTTGTTATGAAGCAAGTAGAGATACATATATCGTGAGTAATCATCAATAAAAGTAATGAAATACTTTTGACCATACGCGTCTATGTCTGGACTGCAAATATCTATATGTATGATCTCTAATATGTCTGAACTTCTCTTGGCACCTTTCTTTGACATATTGGTCTGCTTTCCCTTTATGCAGTCCACATAAGTGTCAAAGTTAGTAAAATCTAGAGTACTAAGTACTCCATCATTCACTAGTCTCTTTATTCTCTCAATAGAGATATGACACAATCTACGGTGCCACAACATAGAGGAATCTTCATTCATAACACATCTCTTAATGCCAGCATTATCTTGAACATGCATAGAAGTATAAGAAGTTTTATCTTGTAAATTAATTTTGAAAAGACCATTTGACAATATACCATTTCCAATAAGTTCAAATCTATAAAACAAACTAAATATAGTGTCTGAAAAATTAAAGGAAAATCCCAATGGTACAAGCCTTGAAACTGAAATTAAATTCCTAGAAAAACTAAGAATATAAAATGTCTTTTCTAATTTTAAAATAAAACCACTAGATAAAACTAAATTGCATGTTCCGACAGCCTCTATATGTGAGCGCATCTTGTTGCCTGAATAGATGCACTGCTCACTTCCCACTGGCTTCCTTAGGCCTTGCAATCCCTGCAAGGAATTAGTGACATGGATTGAAGAACCAGAATCAATCCACCATGTGTTATGTTCAACATCAACCATATTAGACTCATAACAGACAAGTGAGAATTGAGTACCTTTTTTGTCAAGCCATCTCTGATATTTAGGACAATCCTTCTTTATGTGCCCCTTCTTTTTGCAAAAGAAGCACCTGGATTCCTTCTTGATATCAGCTTGAACAGGCAGTTTTCCTTTTCCCTTATTATTGGCTTGGCCCTTGTTCTTCCTTTGAGTTGCCAGATGCACACTCTCTCCCGCTTCCATAGCAAGCCTTCCTTCTTCCTGGACACACATGGTCATCAATTCATTGATGGACCACTTATCCTTATGTGTGTTGTAGGATATCTTGAAAGGTCCATATTGATGTGGGAGAGTGTTGAGGATGTAGTGCACAAGGAAGGTTTCAGACATCTCAACCTCAAGTGTCTTTAGCTGAGCCGCTATATCCCTCATTTGCATGATGTGCTCACGCACACCATGAATTCCAGTAAGCTTCATGGATGAAAATTTCAATATCAATGTGCTAGCCAAGGCTTTGTCTGATGTAGCAAACTGCTCATCAATTGCCTTCATCAGAGCTCGCACATTGTCATATTGCTCCAATGAACCACGTATGCCTACCGAGATCTTCGTCTTTATGAACATTATGCAGAGGCGATTAGATCGCTCCCACTTTTCATAACGGTCAACGTCATCCGGCTGGCTGGTCTCTGTAATGGCAGGTGATTCATCCTTACAGATAGCCAAGTCAATGTCCATGACACCTAAATGAAGAAGAATTCTCTCCTTCCACACCTTATAGTTGTCTCCCTTAAGTTCGGGAATGTCACATTGGAAATCAGAGTAACTCATAGTTTGCATAGCTGCATAATAAAACAGGCATGCTTATGTTACTAATTTGAGGCTACAATACTTTATGACATGTTTACCAATGTAAATCATGCATTAAAATATGAATCAAATGACATAAAAATTGTCTGTGGGCTAAATTTTTAACTCAAACAGATTCATATATCCTTATAATGACACTATCAAATTATATTCCCTTTTCTTAATTCCTGTGGGTAAATTAAGAAAGATAATTTGATACATCATCCTAACTAATCATATTAAATATAATAAAAATTCCTGTGGGATAAAATTTATCATATTACATATAATTAATCACAATTTAATGTCCTTTTACCATATGTGATTTAAACATCTAATATAATTTTTGTATAATCAAAGATGCTGTGGCTACTCTTTAATTATTCAAAAATTAAATACATATATCACAAGACATTTATTCTTAAATTTTTGCTCATAAAATAAATTGCATTTACCTTAAGCAATAAATAAATATGAACAAAGAACCATAATTTATGTACTAATTTTCATTATGTATAGATTAAAATTATACATTCAAAAATATAATTTAGCATATTATTGCATAAAATTAAATGTACTAAATTATTTAACTTAATATTGCATGCATAATTTTAAATCACAAATTATACATAATAAACACTATATGCACATAAATTTACAAAATTATATCCACACAAATACTGTATAATATTCATAACAAATACCAAATTATGAATATTCAAAATTATAAATTTTTCATAAATTATTCCATAATATGAAAAATTTCATAAAAATATACCAAAATTGTGGATATTATGAAAATCTCATAAAAATATAAAATCTGAAAATTTTATGAAAATTTCCCTAAAAATATCATTTTATGAAATCTGGAAAAAATCAAAAAAAATTTTTAATTTTTGGGGTTTTTTTTTAAAATTTTTTTCTGCATATCGAAAAACGACATGTCGTTTTGGTCATTAAGACCAAAAACGACGTGTCGTTTCATTACTTGAAAGTCAGCCCTTCACTGTCCAAACGACATGAAACCAATTCAAACATGCTATAAACTATATGCATATCAAGAATTGAAACGGTAAACGGAAGCATGAAAACATATTTACCTCCTGCCATTGCTGTCCAACGGTGTCTTGTGACTGCCTGCACTTGGGATGCTTCCAAGTTCTCACAAAACTCAATTGATGGTGTAAGATTCTTAAGAGAATTTTTGGAACTTGGGGACCCAATTTTTGTTTCACAAAATTTGTACGTGAAAAACTTTTTTCTGGATTTCTCTCTTCTGCACTCATTTCCTCCCATCAAGGAAATAAATAGCACCCAAGAAAAATCAGTTACCAGATAAATTTTAATGGGAAATGAGTGAGACCACTAATGCATAATTGTTACAAAGAATAAATTGGTTTCAATATTGAAACGTTTGAAATGCCAAATGTAACAGTTACATTGTAAGGATCGGATAATTCTTGTCTGTTTATTGGTTGATTTAATTTTGAATAATTAGATCAAGATAAACTTGTAGAATTATTAGGAATTTATTTATTTTCCTAGAGATTATCTAGATAAAGTTGTTTTAATTAGATAACTTTTCTATTGGGTTACTTGAATTAAAACTGAGACTTTATCCTATAGAATCTCGGGTGGAAAATAAAAGATTCGCGGAGATTTTTTATCGGCAGCTCGGCATACCGATCCTAAAGTTTGGCCTACCGATGGGGCAAGTTCGGCCTACCTATTAGGCAGATCGGCCTACCTATCGCGCAATAAAAAGATCACGCGTTTTCACGCGGATTTCATCCGATATTGATCCAAATTTAATTTTGATTCGAAATTTTGAGGCCTAATCTGATAAGGAGTGACCCTAGACTCAACCTCTATATAAAGGGAGTAAGTCTCATGAGTTACTAAGATCAATTGAGAGATTAAGAGTGATACTCTATTGGTGAGCATCTGAAAACTCCCTGAGAGCTCTTGTTCACAAATCACGAACACTGGTTTTGGGTTCTCTCGATTGGTTAGAAGGAGAGTCACCTCGAGGAGGAGCTGTATGTGTGAGCCCATACTCACTCCGATCGTGGATAGAGAATAACAAAGAAGGACCAGTTGGTTGAGGCTCTTCTGGAACGTGACTTCTCTTCACGTCTTGCGGAAGTTCTTCGGTATACAAAGGTTAGTAAGATCTGTTTAATTTATGCATATAGCATGTCAAACTTGTATTTTAGAAGATACTCTGATGTAAAATTTTTTAAAATTTCGCCGCACACTCTTTTTCCAACACTATGCTCTCGGGTTTTCTGTGTGAGACTTCATCTGCAAGAGCGCCTAGGCGCCCATAAGCTAGCGTTTAGGCTCTCTTTTGTCCCCGAGTCCAGTTTAATTCATTTTTTGGTCTGTTTTGCCCCGTATTTTACCAATATGCATATTTTTCCTCAAAACCTATAAAAGAGCATAAAACACCATCAAATTCTTATAAATTGCTCAAAACTAACAAAACTATTAAGTGAGAATCATCTAATTAATTAGCCTAAAACTAACTTATCACTAACAAAGAGGTCTTCTTTTCAGGTTTGGAAAGGCCAAGGACCTAGGAAGTGGAGACATGGACAGCAGGATGGTTCCTTCGTTCAATTTCAGACACCTATTGTACGAAGGCTGTGGTTTATTCCTAGTTCCAATGAACAAGGCCAAACATTATGGAGGTTCTATCCCTCTCTCTCTCTCTCGCCATTCTACCATATGTGCAACATGTCAATATTATACTTTGCTTGTCATAATTAGTATTGAGCCAAGCAGTGATCAAATTGGTCTGGCAAAAAGAACGCGCTGGAAATGCTTAATACTCTCAACTTATAAGCTTTTCTGTGGATTAGATTAGTTGGGAATTCAGCTTCCTCTGCGTTAAGGTTATAACTTTGTAGCTGCATACTTTTTCCATAGAATCTCAAGCCTTTGTGCCTTTTCCAAGGGATCCGGAGGTTGTAGACATCAGTGCTCATGAGGTGCTTCCTCTCCTATACAAAGAGAAGCGGTCCAATACTTAGGTTCCTTGGCGTGCATTTTATTGGAGAAACTGATAAATAATATTTATCCCAGATAACGGACAGCTTGAAGTGCTTGTATTCTGCGATACAAATCTTCGGAGCTGGTAACTAGTGGTAAGGTGATTAATTTGCACAGTTTTCCCATGTATGAACTAACCTTTGAAGCTTTTCTTTTCTAGAGGATTGATTTTCGGGCTTTTCTGAGTGCTCGCATTTTGTGGACGTTTCTTTTTTTTTTTTTTATAATTGTCCTGTAACATTCTTTTTGTATGATTCCTTTTGCTGTTTTACGGTCCTTTTGCTGTAACATCCTGCTTGAAAAAAGTTGAGATCAGGTGGCATACAAGGTTTTTTTTCTTCTTTTTTTTTTTTTTTTTCAAACTGAGAAGAAGAATCTTTACTTGATTAAATTTAACATCTTTATTTCTTCTTGTAGATATTACACGATTTGGAGGCAAGGGGAACTCACTTAGATTCCCATCAAACCCAGCTGCCTAGAAATTTCAATGGAAATTGCATTTACATATATCACTTTTGTGCTCAACACTACTAAGTTTTAGCCGTAATAGGAACCCCACACCCGATAAAATGATGAGAAAGAAAATCCTCCTTATTATATGTTCAGTCAATTATGCCAGATTTGGGACTGCCTTTATACGGTCCAAGGGATTGTCACTAGTCAAAAAAGCTCCATGGATCTTCTTGCGTGATGGGTTCTTCATACATTGTCATCTTGTCTGTTTGTTTCCTGCGCTGGTCCATTTGGCTTGCAGGTATGCATCACGAAGTTACATGCTGCAACAGCCTCTCCCACAGTAAGGTAGATCCACTCCTGACCAATCTCCTCGATGAACTTGGACTTGTCAAGCTTTTTGATTACCTCACTTCGTGGGTTTGCTAATACTAGCTAAAGTTGCAAACAAGAAAACAAAATTTAATTGAAAAGTTAGTAAATTTCCCCATAGGAAACATGAGAAAGTGAAGATAGGCAAGGCTCAAAATTTCTTTACCTTGAGACCCTTTCTATCAACATTTCTCTTGGCCTCTTCAAGCATGCTGATCCCGCTAGTATCGATGCTACCCACACCTGTGATTTGGACGGCGGTATCAGGAATTAGGTTAATAGTTCTAAAGTATAATAAATAAGTTTGTTTGAAGGATTTGAAAAGTTAATTGTTTTTGACTGATTAGCAGTACTTACCGCTGAGGTCGAGTATGACATAGTGCAAACTCGTTTCTCCAGAAGATTTTAGTCTGTCTTCCTGCTCATAGATCCACCTAGAGATCCTGCAAATAAGAATAGAATTGAAGATTAGTACTTTAAAAAATGGTGCAAAAAAATTCCTAATCTTAGTCTTGTCTGTTTTTTGTACCTTTCTCTCAAGTAGTTTGAATTGGCAAAGTAAATAGGTGAATCAATTTGGAGAATGAGAACTCCGGGGATATTGTTGGCAATTGGGTATTGATCAGTGCTTCTGTAAATCATGGTGTTGGGAATGTTGCCCAAAACAAAAGTTCTAGGCCTCGCCACAAACAGAAGAACTCTTAACAACGAAATTATAACCTGCATAAAACCCAACAAAGCCAAATCAAATTCCAACAAATTTGGTACTTTTTTAAGTGATGAAATATTTCATGAAGGCAAAGGGTTTTAGCTTCTTATCCAACTTACTGCAATGATCAATCCAATCTCAACGCTGGCGAAGACCACCCCCAGGTATGCGCCCATGCACACAAGGAAGTCAACTTTGTCCATCTTCCAGAGATGGATGGCGGATTCGTAGTCGATGAGTCCAAGCATGGCGGTGATGATGATCGCGGAAAGGACCACGAGAGGGGTGTAATGGAACAATGGCGTCAAGAACAATAGAGTGACCATCACTGCCATGGCCATGACAATGTTGGACACTGCTGTTTTGCATCCCGCGTTGAAGTTCACCGCACTTCTCGAAAATGGCCCTACAAATTGAATCCCGACACACTATCAGTCGGATTAAGGCCTAATTTAGGATCAATCTAAATGTTATGAAAGCCTTATTATTTTCTTCTTTACATACCAGCGGTTAAGTAACAAGAAGTGCAAGAGCCAGCAATGTTCATCATTCCAAAAGCGATCATTTCTTTGTTCCCATCAATGTGGTAATTCTTTTTTATGGCAAAACTTCTTCCAACCGCCACTCCTTCCTGCGTGCACATGAAAACTATCATGTATTAGCCAAGCCTTATCAAACTTACGTTAGCCTATTAGTAATTTGGTACTAATTACTTGGGAATATGGTTCAAACTAAACAAGAGTTAATTTGAGCTGCTTTTGTTACAGTGTTTTCTCTCTGTTACAGTGTTTTTTTTCACAGAGTTTGATTTACTACAACGTTTTATTATCAAACGGTTGGTTCCAGCTGCTATTGCAAACAGGTTATAAATAGTTTATAGTTATCTAATAAATCTTAAGCAACACATGCATATTTCATTATTTCTTTCTAAATTTATAATGAAAGAAGTGAAGTGATCACAATCTTCATTGGATTATTTGTTAATGGATTTTGGGGAATATCTTGGCTGATCTAACAGAGATGTTACGTTGTTTGTAGCACATGGCCAGCTTTGTCATGCTTATATATATATATATATATATATAGAGACACACACGCATATATACTCACCGCAAGGCCTATGATGCCAACGACAATCCCAGTTTTAATTGCTAATGTCATATGTGTCGACCCAAAAGCTAGCTCACCCACTGATAGTGGATTTAAGCCCTTTTTTAGGTGCCCAATCTGCGTACAAACAAAATTAATTAATTAATTGATGTAACATACATAAGGTAATTAATTATTACTTTTTGGTGCTTAATTAGTTCATTAATTCCCAATAGTAGACAAAAGCCTCTAATTTTCTATACTGAAAGAGGAACATAACTAGCTTGCATAAGACAAATAAGATCATATTCATATATAATACTAAATTACCTAGGATTTTGTTTGCCAAACTTGACACAGATATTAGTTGGATACATGTTATATACATATATATATCTACATATATATTGAAAATATATACAAGGTTATATAACTTATATTGGCCGTACAGTTTGGTGGTCTACAGCCCTGTAAGCCAGGTACCATAAGTATACATATATATGGTGGAATACATGTGCAAAATGAATGTGTAGAGAGAGAGAGAGAGAGATGGTTATAATCACCACTTGAACGCCATGTTTTTCAGCGTGGGTTAAGAAGACGAGAATACTCCCCAGAATCACAGACGTGAGAGGCGCCAAAGCGTTTATCCAAAAGAAGGCTTTCTTTCTCTTGCTCTATAACCAAGTCACAATTAGCATTAACAAAATCAATAACTAAACCTACTAAAATAGTTTCTGAAAATTTAAAAGAAAAATACTTTTTCAATATGGCCCTTTTAATAATAAAGAAAATTGGCTTCTCTTAATACAAGCTTTTTAAAAAAGAATTGCATGCCCTTGGCCTAAACAGTGACATGCATATAAAGTGAAGTATATACGTTAATCGCTATATTACCAACACAAGTTGAGATCATCCATAACAATGATTAATAGCTTGTTTGAAAACACGGTTCAAATCACAAATTGTAGTTAAAATTTTGTTGAAAAAACATTGCAATAAAATTGCCTTGAATTATAATTTTATGATTTAAATCACGCTTTCGGATAAACTTATGTTTTTGTGCAACTCAAGAACCACTTGAACTGACTTTTTTTTTTAAAGAAAAAATAATTAACCTTTTTTACGATGAATTACAAACATTTTTTTTTAACAGTGATAGAGTAGATCTTATCATATATACTTACGAGATACTTTGTGACCATGAGAAAGAAGACAAAGCAGCACCCCAAAACACCACTTTCCCATCTCCACTGCATTAATAATAAAATAAATAAATAAATACCACACATAATTATCATATATCAAACTAGTAAATGAATAGTAAAAAGTTTAATTTGTTTTCTAAAAACTGCAAGAAAGATTAAAAAGAAAAATGTTCAGATACATTATATATATATATATATAGATAAACTTCCTAGGTGTATATATCATGTATATAAGTAAGAAGATGAAATTATATTTAATAACGTACCTGGTGAATTTGGGAAAAGATAGAGTGGAGGACAGACATAAGATCAGTCTCGTGAGTGAAGTGAACCAACCCAAGTACTCCTTTCAGCTGCTGAAGACACACCACTGTCGCTGCTCCACTCATGAATCCCACTATTGTTGCGTGAGACAAGAAGTCCACGACAAACCCAAGTCTGAGACAGCAAAAAAATTTCCAAAAAAAAAACCCATGTCAGAAAATTAGAAAAAATAATAGTATTAATCTTCTTAATTTGGTCTTTTAAAAACTAAAACAGTATGCACTTATATATATATCACACTCCTTGTAGGCTTATTCTTTACGCAACAAGACAAAAACAAATCTTTAACATATACATAAAGTGAGAATAAGTTTCGTGATGTTCTCAAGACGTTCGAAACTTGAGTGTTTTGTTTGCATTTATAAGTTTAAATTATTTTGTTATAGTATTTTTTCTTATAAAAATTTAAATTTATGTTCAAATTTTATGTTTAAACTTATGAATGAAACCGGCATTATGTACCTTAAAAATCCAAGCAAGGACTGAAACACACCGGCGAAGAAAGTGGTGGTCATGGCCAGTTGAACGTAGAGCTTCGGGTTTTCGGTAGGGCTAACCTCCTTGCTCAACATAGAAGCTATCAAAAGAGACCCAACAGCCACAGTCCCCACTGCCAAATCTCTGGAGCTTCCCAGCATGGCATACACCAATGGTGGGACAAAGCTAGAATCTGCAATTTTTTTTTTTTTAACCATCATTACATTTTTTTTTCACACTTGCCAAGAACAAAATTATAGTACATGACATATCCAAACTACTACCATTCATTTTCCTGGCCAGAATTTTGAACCATTAATTTGCATGTACTTCTAAATTACGAGATAATCCTGTCTGAACAATAACTAGATGTTTTTAGGTATTATAAAAGCTTTTTTTTTTTTTTTTGGAAAATTGGTGGTTCTTGCTAAAACTAAATCCATTCTACCTAGTAATTATAGGGTAAGAGAAAAAAATCCTTCTCTCATGAACGATTTTAAACCATTAAATTTTCAATATTATAAAAAATATATGTACTAGTAGTAGGTGGAATCATATTTTTTTTAAAAAAAAAAATTGATAGTATACTATAAGGTGATATCTTTTCGTAACGTCAAATCGTATTATAATTATATAATACAGTAATTATGTAGGATTTGGACACTTACAAAGGCCAAGAATAGGAGGCAAGTTAGCCAAATTAGCATAACTAATCCCCTGAGGAACAGCAAGACTTGCAATAGTGATCCCAGCAATGAGGTCAGCTTTGAAGAAGCCTAAAGTGTAGCGAGGAGCCCATTCCAGGAACGGCACAAAGTACTGCAGCCCCAGAACGAGCCTTCTACACCACGGCTGGTTCTTGAACTGCCTGAATGGATCGTCCGGAAAGAAAGTCTCCTTCACCGACGACTTCAGCGCCTTCAGGAACGGTTTCGTTGGAGGAATTGCCACCTTGTGAGGACAATACTCATAACCATTATGAACGTTATCCCCATTTCCCATCTCTTGCACCATTCAATGATCAAGCCAATATTAGTGCACAAATTATATATATATATATATATGCTCAAGAAATATAATATATATACTAACTCTGTATGTATGGAAATGATGAAGAAATTAGGGCTTGTTTGTTGTTTATTATGATTATTTCTTCTAGCTAGCTTTGCATGCTTTGGGCAATGGAGAGGAGAATAAGCTAGCTAGAGATGTGTAGGCTTAAAGGAGAGGAGTGGCTTTATATAAGGGTGGTGGGGAAGGGGTAACATGACTGTTTCAGGCTTAAATCTTAAGTGCTTAGTGGGACTCACACGTTGAAATGACACTTGCCGTGTTGACAAGCTCTTGACCAGTTCCAAACTTGCTGTGTACACTGTACATGTGTTTATTATACCTTGAATTTTAGAGGGCGCCTAACTATTGTATTAATTGGAAAGAGCTAATAGTATGATTCTGGCTTTCACCATCAATTAGGGAGCAAAAAATTTGTAACTAAAGTTTCTTATGTACAGAGTGGGAATGTGTGGGAACGTGGCAAATATGTTGTATGCTTATGGCCCACCAGATGATCACAATTTATGGCTTAAGTACACGTGGTTTACTCTGATTGGATGGAGAAAGCAAGTTGGTATAAGTCGCAATGAAGATTTAGGGGAACTTGGGGGATTTAGAGAAATTTTCTTTGCATGATTAACGTCTAATTAGGTCGTTTTGATTAAACTCTAGTGGCAAATACCGAGTTTTAGATGATGTGTATGTGAAAGCTGGATAACAACTAGCTTTGGTGTTTGGATTTATAATGTAGGTCACGTACTATATTTTTGTCTCTAATTGACTCATAAAGTTGCTTTAGAGTACTGAACTTATCAATGAAGATCATCTTTGGCCAAGCAAAGACACCCAAAATCCTTAGTTCAACGAATGTCAATGTTGTAGCTGTTGGTTTTGAAACCGAAAATAGTGAAAATAGCATAAGCGATAAAATCGTATGTAATAAAAAAAATTTCAATACTTTTGGCCATATATACTCTATAGCTATATTAATTAATATACAATTAATATATAAATGTACATAAATAAGATATCTCTTGGAGCGATTAGGTATGATAACTTTAATTTTTTGACATCATAGATCTACCGTGCCTAGTCTTCGGTTACTTTAACTGATGTACAAGCATCTTGGGTTTATGGGAGGGAATCACACACTCTCTAATTTAGGTCCTTGATTTATACTCAGCACATGAAAATTAAATAGTAGCTATGGAGAGCACTTCTCTCTAGGCTCTCTCTCTAAAACTAAGAAGGAGAATTGGAATTGAAATTAATAAAAGCTCTCCCTAAACATCCTTAAGCACTTATTTATAGATGCATAGGAGGAGCTTTATTCTCATCGAGATTTATTTAAAATAAAACTAAAATTTATTTCCACTTTTCTTATCTCCATTTTTTCTTTTATTATTATTAAAAGAACTTTAAACCTTTTCTTTTTCCAATATACTCCAAGGGTGTTTTTTTTCTTCTTATATATATTATCATAAATAAAACGTAAAAGATGCACTTATGTCTCATAATATAATCGTGCACTTTTATGTACGCGGCAAAAACTTTTTTTAAAACAAATAAATAAATAGAAAACTTGAAGAATAAGTTAGCCAAGCAGAAAAATAAATCCCCGTATTACATGTCTACAGTATAAGTCTTACCTATACTACATTATCCAATTAAAATATTACATTATTTAATTTTCAGAGTGTGTATCAATTTAAAATTAAATTAATAATTCATTACCTAAAAGTTTAAATAATTTATGAAAATGACATGGGGAATTATGGACTTATAATTTCAAACTCTAATAAAATTAATAATTAATTAACAACTTAGTTAATTTATCAACTTTATTATTTCCAAAGTTACTCCACTAAAAGCTTGAAAATTGCACTTTTGAAAATTATAAATATAATTTATTCAAAGAATTGAATCGCTCCATTGCTATAGTCATTACATATAAATTGATCATTTATAAATAATTCATAATTAGACCTAGTTAAAATCTATTAACCTCTCTAATTACATCTTTATCCTTGAGTGCTCTTGATTCTATAATGAATAATAAATTCATGAACTTAATGACGAATTGAGTGCTCTTATTGTTTAAGACTTGACTAAATACTCAAGAGTATTATTTATCTACTTCTCGTTAGAGAAGGAATGGGTTTTGTCTTATAATATTAATATTCTTGACTACTTACTTCATTATGCCTTCAAAATATAAGAAATAGGATTAAAATCTCAAATTTGTATTGAATAAATCAAAAGATATAATTCCATAAATAAAAGTCTGTTAATAACTTAAGATTAAGATCAGCTTAAATATGACCACCGATCGATATGATTAGAACTTGCTATATTTTAACAAAAATTATTTAGTAGGTCATATCACATCGTATCCTCGTTCTACATAATCTCATTATGTACAGTGCACTTATTCAATAACTCAGTACCTTAATTTGATAAGACTGTTCCATTCTTAATGAAAATGACTTGCACTAGTTACACTCCATTAAAGATTACATACTTTAATTGGATAATGAATTATATGTCATTGACTATTTTAATTATCATTCTTAAATATTATCCTCTTGTATATAGCATTTAAATACAATATTTAAGATCACATAGATAATTATAGAATTTTAATGATATTCATAAAGTGTTCAGAATACATGTACACAAATACAATGAAAATCCAGTTTTGATTTATAAATATGTCCACTACAAAAACATCACATGCTTTAAGAGTATCTATCCTAACAACAGCCATATATAGAAGGAACAATAAGAGAGGTTGAAGTTTTCTTCTCTTTTATTTTTCGACTATAATTTCCTTTGGTTGAGGCTAGCTTTTATTCTAGCATTAATTTCACTTTTGGGAAGAAAGGTTAGTTATCTCATTTTAATCCGTAAAGTTTCAACTCATACACAAATAGTACCCAAACTTTACAAATATCACAGTAATGATATTTTTGTAACGATAACATTAAAAAGTGATAGATTTTACTAAATTAAAATATGAAAGAAACAAATTTTACAAATATTGTAGTAATTTCACCAACAATAATTTTACTAAGTGAGCCCTTTTAATATCTCATGTGCGCCACACATGTCAAAATCTATCAAAATTTTAACCTTTTTGTTATATAGGTACGATAAGTACAACAATAACTAAGTTCGGGTATTATTAACGTGTTAGTTGTAAGTTTAAAGTGAGATAATTGAAACTCCTTGATGTGTAACCCATTATTATATGTTATGAGAGTATTAATTTATTGCCATATGAATAATTGTAGGACGTCTTTTGCGCAAGGGCAAAAGTCAGGTGGGCGGCACTAACTTTGGAAGAGGCAATTGTGGTTCAGTTGTACAGCAGTCTCAAGAATGTTCAAGACCCATATCATTGTCTATATAGAGGTGTGGGAATATTCTGGCGTATGGGACTTTGCAACGTCAACTGTCTACAGGATTAGATAATCCAATGAGGTAATATATGTCAATTAAGAAGACTGTTATCCTAAGAGCTTTTCTTTTTCTTTTTTTTTTTCTTTGGTCAAGTTAAGGATTCAATTTTGTTTAATATCTAGTTATTATTCTCGTCATGAGCAAAGTTTTATGATTATATTTTGATGTGGTCCAAAACCCTAGTTTCTTCTGTATATGATCTATTAAGAAGAAATATAACATAGTAATTGATCATACTTGTTTTAGGGGAATAATTGACAATATACGACTTTTTGGCCTTCTTATTTTGGGAAAAGATAAAAATCAGATGGACCACTAGTCAATAATACAAAAAGCCAAACGAATGAAATCACTTTTTTTTTTTTTTTGGTTGGGAATTTAAAGATGGCTGTTTGTGAATTTTGAGTGCATATGAAAAAAGTGCTGTGCCTATAAAAATTTGAACATGTTAGTATTGTACGATTTCGTATTTTTTTCCTACACATATAGGTGGTATTTTTTCAATTCAAATTAATTTTAAAAAACCTTAAGTTTAAAAGTGGATGTGAAATTACCCATTAGAGCAATCTTGTAACCTTTGAATAGATTATGATTTCTTAAAACAATTAAACGACAATAAATGTGTAATAATACGGATTGATCTATAATTTTAGACAAAAATATAGGTTCCGTTAGATAGGTAAAATTCCTTAAAAAATAGAAAAAGAGATTTATTGTTAATGACAGCAAGGTTAAAAAATTATTATGGAACTTGAAAACTTCGATTAGACATTTGCATTCTCTTATCCCTCAGGGACTACATCGTCTACATAATCTAATTAAAGAAATAAAATTATAGTAATAGCTAATTGAAAGGCATTAATTTTATGCTTATGACTAACTGCGAAATGTCAAGTAATTGAACCATATTACAGAAATTTATGATCTATAAATATTAGGGGGCTTTTTTGGTAGGAACCTTATTAGTAATGAATGTTTTAAAACTGTTAGATCTAATCAAAATCATTTTTTTTTATAAATCTGATGGCTGAAAAATAAATACCTATCTGTGAGTATCTTTTATGGTTCCTACTATAAAAATTGCCTAAATATTAACGGTAAAAACTATTTTTAGATGGAATTCCACTTATCACAACATTCTAGAACTGCAGGATAAAAAGTAAACCCAAATTAAAAAATTAAAAAATAATAATAAAAAAACACGTTTATCAGGATATAAAATGGCTGTCTTTCAGAAAGTTCCTTTTTTTTTTTTTTTTTTGGGTTGAGATCGTGTTCAATAGAAACATTAGTGTTGTGTTTTGGTGTGCATCATGTGGAACGTGTTTACCATGTATCTCAGAAGCTACTTTTTGAGAACATGTCACTTAAGAATGTGACCATACTGTAGAATACATAGCAGAGTTTTTTTGACCTTATGAAAAAGAGGCAGGAAAATATTACTTCCTTTTTTTCTTTATTTTTCCAATCACAATCATAACCATGAAGGACTTAAAACAATTGCAACAATAACGAGAGCTCATTTTCTTCTTGACCCAATTTAATTGCAAGCTTCAACTCTTTCTCTCCACCTGCAATGACTAAAGTCCCATGATGGTTGATGTAAAACGCTGTCCCCCTTATTACAAGATTGTCATGTGATCTACGCGTTAATGTATATGAAAATTAGATAAATAGAAAATATTGAAGCGATATTGTTTGCTTCCCAAAGTACTGACTGATCTCACTAACCTATCTTTGTGTGTGCATGCATATAGGCACATATATATACGCACACATGAGGGCGTTTGGGGTCAAAGGATGATTCGAATCAACGGTTTGAGCCTAGAGCATTGTAGCAATTTAAATTTTGTAAAATAAAACATTATAGTTGTTAGGGTTTACGTGTTGATTGGCAAATTTGACAAAATAATTCAATAAATTCAAAAATCAAATTTGTTGATGCTTCATCACTGATCAACACCAGACTACCTGTTCTGCTTGTCTCGTTTCCTGAGGGGAAACTACAACAAGCAGAGGGGATGCCTTGGAGGTCAAGGGGACACTGGTGTGGTGCCGATTAAGCGCTCTTCGATACTCAAAGTAGGTATCTGTTCGGTCGAGAGTGAGAGTAAGGTTAGGTAAGAGAAAGTCCACTTACCTTGGTGGTAGAGTAAATGATTCTTATATATAGGCCATCACTTGGATCAGGTGTCAAGCAGGTTTGACCCTTGATGCAGATGCTCTATGTGGTGGTGTTAGGGGTTAGGTGACAAGTGTCACAATCCCAGAAAGTGAGCAACCTTTTATTTGAAGGTTGTAATGCGGCCATGTAGCGGCCTTGGAAATGACTCATTGCTTGGTTTCAGGCTATATCCATACTCTCGAGCACATGTTCTTCCTGAGGAGGCAACATCTTAGGTGGCGGCCAAAGGAGTCTTTGGGGATCACCTCCAAAAAAGGTGTTGATCAACGAGTAGTTGTGTAGGCTTTAAAAATGGCTTTTATTTGAGTAGGATGGTCAGATAGCCGAGGTTACCTCTTCGAGAAAGGGGGGCCGAGCACACCCCCAACAAAATTCAAGATGATCTAACACGTTTTTATCCTAGAGATTTAGTTCAAGAAGAATTCAAATTAAAGATACAGATAAGCATTAGATGAGAAAATCCTAATTCAAGTGAGATACGATTTAAGCTTTGGAAAAAAATTGATTCTGGCATTTAAAAAGGAAGAGATTGCGATTTGCATTAAATGAGATTTATTGAAGATATTTTTGAAGTATACATCTAGAAAATCGCAACAGAAAAGTCTAGATTTACTCCAGAAAATTAGATCACAATCTTATCAGCTAATATCATAAGATAATATTGCAACATCAGATACAACATCAATTGCAATATTTGAATTTTGAACTGCCAATTCAAGATTTGATCAAGTCCTGGTAGTAACTCTATATAAACCTCACTTCACAAGGAGTTTTTCACGTCCAAAGTGCTGAGAAATCGGAGGTTTTACGAGCAGTTTATTTTTAGCGTTCTTGGAGAGAAGAATGTGAAGTTTTTGGAAAAAAAACACTCTACACTTTGAAGGGATTTATCATGTACAGGTCATAATTAAGACGAGTGGTGCTTGCTCGAAAAGTCTGATTGATGATTGTAACATTTTTTTCAGACTTAGTAGATTACTCAATAGCACGACGTGGCTCGGAGGATGTAAGTATATCAACCAAACCTCGATAACATTTACCTGTATTCTTTATTTATTTTTTGTCTTTGGTAAATTTAATTAAATTTGATAAATATAAAAAAACTTGATCTTCCAATAGTAAAATTGGAAGATTTGGTTCGAATCAAGTTCCCAAACTAGCTAATAAACATCTACCCCAATGAGGCTAAGCATAGGGAGAAAATATTAATTATTGCTATCTAGTTTTATTCATTTAATTGATCAATATTTTGTTGAAGGTTAGAAATTTTAACGTGGAAGCATAAACAATATTATTATTATTTCGTATCAATCTTGATATATGGCCGTGATTAATATGTAGGTCTAGTATGTCTTAGAACTATTATTATAAAGTAGGTGTGTAGTAGCATTTTGGCGTACTAATTAAAATTAATATATTCAGTTAATTAGTCAATGTTAGTTTGAAATGAAATGACTCTTTCACTTGCTCACTTTTAAGAATGCGTATTCACGTTTTGGTTGAATATTTCACAAGAATCTATTTCTCAATTTGTTTTGTTCAAATAAACGAGAATCTTCATTCTATTTTATTGTATCCAACCAAATGTTCTTTTAAAATGCTCAAACCCTAGTATATGCGTTTCACTAGATAAGCATTCTAAATTTTGTAAACAAATGACATATATAAAGGTAGAAAAGTTCCTTTTTCTATTCATCATGGGCGCTAAGAATTTGTTTAGCAGAGCTTTCTAAAAGTTGTTTTTAATTTTTTGAGTTTAAAAATTGCTTTTAAAAGTGTTTAAATAATTTGTTAGAATTTATTCGACTTTTCTAAATAACTTTCAGTTAAGGCCACAACAATATGGCTTCTTAAAAAAATCTCTTCTGAATGAAAATTCAAACTTATACTAGAATTATAAGAGTGGGTTGATGTTCCAACCAACAAACAATATAAAGCTTTCAATATTTACAGTAAAAAGTAAAAAGTTGCTTCAGTGTAAAGCTCTCGCATGCTATAATTTTCAAACCAACGTTTTAAATTCTAACTGCTCTCTCAAACACCCTATAAGATATTCTAAAGTTGCTAATTCTAGCAATTTTATTACTTATTAGAAAATTTTAAAATTATTTTTATTTATTTAAACTCTTTTAAAAATATGATTCCAAACATAGTTTTTTTTTTTTTCTAAATATGCCTTTATTGCTAGCTGTGGACATTCTTTACGTAAGCATGCTCTCATTTTCCTAGTAATAATTAATCGTCATAGTCTGAAAAAAATGATGATTCCAACCCTCATAACAGCCGCAAAAATTTGTCATTATGGAGAACAAAATCCTTTCACGAACCCATTAGTTTTATTTAATGAGTGACACCGATGACAGAACTTAATTGCTTAGCTCATTTTGGTTAAAATAACAAGATCATCATGAGATCCTTTGATATATATTTTATTCCAAAAAGGTAAAAAGGCTGTTGCTGTAAAATTCTGATTTAATTCTTAAAGTTAGTGCACCGATGCATTATTGGAACACGTTGATCACATGATTGACATACGAGTACAAAAAGTTAGAGAGGAGTAGAAAATATGGGCAACGGGCTTTCTTGGACTTCTAACTCCACTAGTTATATGCGTGTGTATTTTTTACATTATTTTGATATAAATTTGAATTTTTTTTCTTTTGCTCTTTTACTATTCTCTTAATCATTTAGTAAAAAAAGTTTAGGTTAAAAAATAAAAAAAAATAAAAAGATCAAAATGTATGTTTTAATCAAAACACGTGTTTTTGTTTGATATGTGTGTAAGAGGGAAAGTGTGTGCATGTGCAGACAAATAAGATAAAATTAACAAAAATAATTAAAAGATGGTATGAGATAACAACAGCATGAGAAGATCCCTTAAAAAAATACTTAAATAGGGACATATGTGAGAGAAATATTTTAGCATAAATAAATTATAAAGAATAACATTTGAAAGGTAAATAGCAGTTGAAAGTGTTACCGCAAAAATAAATAAGTAAATAAATAAAAGTAGGAGAATGTATGCGGATCAAAATGATAAAGGCAATAAAATAAAGTTAAAATCTCTAAACCAATCTATAATTGGTTTACCTAAAATAATCGGTTTGGTTTGATTTTCATATCTAGGTCATGCTTGATGAGATGATTTTTGAAGATGTAAAAGAATATACAATAAGAATAAATTTTAAAAATATATTTTGATGACACATATTACGTAAAAAATAATTTTGTAAAGAGAATTTGAAAAAAATATATAAGATGAGAAAGTAACAATAAAAAAAAAAAAAGATGAGAAGGAACAAAAATGAAGTACTGAAAATTCAAATAAAAATTGGGAGGACAAAAAAACCAAGGGGAAGAAAAGAAAACAAAAATAAGAATGAAAAAAAATTTGCAAAAAAGTGAAAAAAAAAAAGGATGCAAAAGGAAAAAAAGGGAGAATTAAAACATTAAAAAAAAAGGAGGAGGGGCCAAGAGAATTAATATAGTAAGATATGGAAATATGGTTGAATATTGGTTAACGGTTATAATCATGTTTTTTTTTTTTTAATCCTTAAGGCTGTGTTTGGTACTTGGAGATGGAACAGAAAGGGAAAAAATGTAAGTGATTTAGGAGAGAAAATATAGAGATATTGGATTTTCTCTTTTAATTCTTTTATAAGAGATTTCTATGACAGAATTTAGAAAAAGGCACTATAAGTAGGATTATATTTTTTAATCATCAGATTTATATCTGAAATTGTTTATTTTACGTATTTTTTGTAATATTTTTTATTTTGACATGATTTGACTATATCTATTAATTGTCAAAAATGTGCACTATTTGATAACCCTTTAGTGAAGAGAGTGAAAATGTTTCCCATACGGTAGGAATTGTTTTCCTACTGGCAAGAGCTATTGCTTCAACCTTTAAAATTAATTTTTTAAATGGTATATAATATGTGAGTGTTCACATTAAAAATTTATATTGCACGACACATGACTCTTTCTAATCATAAATCAAACTGTTAAAAGGTACTAAAATAACTGTTCTTACTAGTATGAAAAAAAAGACAATTCTTACTATAAAAATTCCCAAAAGTAAAATTATGTTTTTTTTAGGATTTAAATCCTTCAAATCTTTTTCTTAATCTTTTTTCTCCAACTAAATAACCACAAGTACGAAAATCCATTTACCTATTCCCTCACTCTTTTTTTCTCCTACCAAAAAAGCTCTATGAGAAGAAATGGATAACTAATCTGGACTGCCTATGTTATGAAGACCATAAGTTAAGAACCTCCCCAGAAGAAACCTACTTCTTCTCATAATTACCCTTCTCTTGAGCACTACATTGACTAATCCAACCGCAATACCACCAGTATTACTGCTTACAAATAAAGTCTCTAAGCTTTTATATATATATATACACATAATTATTTAAATGTGTACTTTGTGTAGTTTTTGACTAGTAATATATTCTACCATTCACAATTTTTGTCAAGTAAATGTGAGAAGAGAAAAAGATATAGATGAGTAAGTAGAAAAAGGAGATAGATGAAGATTTAGATTATGAGAACTATATACATAAGCTCTTATGACTTGTTACCTAATAGACCATACGGTAGATATGTAATATAATATTATATAAACACAACCATGTGGGCTTGGCCTACTAAATTATTGTGTCCATTGCATGATTAAGATCTTTGTTATAATTCTAACAGGGCAGGTAACACCTGCAAATTTATGTGGGATTCAGAGGAAACCCACTCAAGAGAATAATGGGAGAATTTATTAATAGTAGTGTTGTATTATTGAAGAGAAGTATCTGCATCATGCCATTAGTTGATCAAAAAGTTCTTTCCCTTTTTAATTGTGGGAAGTACTGTTTCAAGCATCACAATTTTCAATTATTTTCTTAGAATATCAATTTTGTTAATACTATTAAAGATGAGAATGAAGAGATCTTCTAAGTATGACATTATAGTCCCCCTGAATTTTTATTTTTCAGGAGAACCTTATTGGGGATTTTTCATTTTGATATCCCATTAGATTCAAAGCTTCAAATGAAAGAGACTATACGACGTTAAGTTTAGATTGACCATATTGAGATCATTGTTGGTCTCAGAAGTCACTGTAGTTGGCTTTCAACTACCTTTTTTTCTTTTTATTTTATGCGTAAACAGCAGCCTTATCTGTGGGGTCCCTGATGGCTTTTGGGATTACAATAAAATTATGCCTGTTGTTGAGGGGGGAAATTTGAAAAAAGGGCCAAAAAAAAAACTTTTAATTAAGAAAATGGCCTCTGTTTTTTTTTTTTTGCATTAAAAAATAGGCATTTCTGAGCAGGAAAACTGCTCCAGTTTTTTTAGAAAAAATAGGAAAATAATTGTAGTGAGGAAAGAAACCTTAACAGGATGAAAAAAAAAATAGAGCTATTTTCCTATCCAAAAAACTTGTTTTTTGGTGAAAAAAAAAAAAGATGCCATTTGTCCTAAAAGGCTTTTTCATAAAGTCATTTATCAAAATCCCCTGTTGTGAGGCCATGATCAATGGGCCCTTTTATAAATATCCAGGAATTTGGCCTGATAATGTGACAACTGGCCGCCAAACGAAGAAAATGAAAGTCAAAAGCAGATTTTAGACAAATTCAATTTTGAAGAATTTAAGGTGTTTGGAAGAAAAGTTCAAACTACAATAGTTTAAACTACATATTATAACATGTGAGCTTTACGGCATTACGCAATAGCATGTTTTTGCTTTACACTGCAACATGTGAGTTTTATGGCATTACGCAATAGTATGCTTTTGCTTTATACTGCAGCATGTGAGAGCTTTACACTGTTTACGGTTGAAACTTTAGTGTTCAAACTACTCTTCTAAACACCTTAAAAAATACCTTCCTGATTGGACATAATTATCAATTGTCATCTTTTTTCAAATTTGATATCATTTTGAATATGTGATCTGAAGGTGCACATATCTTTTGAAGCAAAATATAAGTTTTCTAATAGAGAAATTCAGAGAAAAGATATTATACTCTTTTGGAAATTAGAAGCTTATGTATTTTTGGCAGGCTCTTTAAGTTCCTAGTATTAGAAATGTGATCCGTGGGGCTTATAGAGATGTTTATCTATCAATATACTCTAAGGTAATCATGGCTGGCTTCATATAAGTCCTGTCTTGTACTATATATCTCAATTCATAGATGACATTGAATACTAAAACTTCACAAGTTTTCCTCATTATGGAATCCCTTCTAGCCGGTTCAATATTACCACATCTCTCCAATGAAAATTTGCCTCATTATAGTCCAATTTTATTGTGGGATTAATCTCATTTTCAATCTTTGCATAATCTCAAATTTCGTGATGTTGACCTCTCTAACTTTCAGAATGCCTCAAAATGAATCGATCCACATTAGTAAGCTGGCCCAAATTAGTTATTTTGTTCATCTGACTGTTAAAATGTTTATCCTAAAGGACTTGGCTTGTTTCTTAGTCGTGCCAAGACATGTAAAACTATAAATTTCTATATTCACACATGGTTTCTCACTTACCTCCTTCCATTGAAATTTTAACAGTCTAACGGCTGTAAGAATTAATTTGGGACAACTTGATACATCAGAAACTCATTTTAAGACGCTTTAATAGTCATGAGACTAAAATAAAATTTAATATTAGATCATAGTCGGGGCACTAAAAATAAGATCAACCCTTTATTATATATAATATTTGTGTGTGTGTGTGTGTGTGTTTTCTTGGTGCCTTTGTATCATGTCTTCTTCCTCTTTTGTCCTTGAGGGAAAAAGCAATTTGCAAAAGAGAATAAAGCCTAGCAAGATCAGGTAGAGGGTCCCAGTAGATTGTTACATATGTCAAGCAAAATGCTGTGCAAATTGCTAATTAAAGTGAAGACAAAAGCTAGTGAAGTGCACGCAAATTTAACAGATGGATCGTTTGTATGCATTATGTGCCAACTTCACATGTCGTTTCAGAACTCATGATTTCTCTTTCCTCTGATGATGATCAGTGTTGTCTGATAATCATGATTGTCAACTGCCAGCCATCCACTCTTGGAATTCTCTGCAATCAAACGTTCCGAAAATCAAAATATTCCTCTTAAAAACTGTGTCGTTTTTCCGAGATTAGACTTCGTTCATGTGTGTCAGATTCCTTGTGATCCCAAACAGATCTATTGGTACTTCTACTACATGTGATGTTCAACAAAAGCTAGCTAGCTTGTTTTTCCACTTATATATATATATATATGTTTAGCTAGATATATCATAATCCATTTCCAACCCAGGACGCAATTTCTAATATCATAGATCATATATA
The DNA here is from genome assembly GCA_025403435.1 of Artocarpus heterophyllus. NCBI lineage: Eukaryota > Viridiplantae > Streptophyta > Magnoliopsida > Rosales > Moraceae > Artocarpus > Artocarpus heterophyllus. The sequence continues at coordinate 6,410,030 of CM046342.1, forward strand.
AGAATCCTAATATATAAGGTTTTGATATATATTTTTTTGTTACATAACATCACAACTTTTAGTTGTGCAGTGATGAGATATATATATATATATATATGTGTGTGTGTGTGTGAGCGCGCGTGTGGGGTCCTATGTGCAAACAAAGAGATTTGCATGTTTAATATTTTGTACAAGTCATAACTTTGGCAAGCTAGAAATCATGCATGGTGAATCTAGATAAGTTAAAAACTGGGTTTATAAGTTCGTGAATATTATGAAAAATAAAGGGGCAATGATGTAGATATCCTCATTGTGGGAGTGAAAATATTGTCACTAGAACGATGATGTTCCAAATTAAGAAAACAGCAATGTTTTAGTAAAATACAACGGAAAGAGCAAATAAGGCAAATGGTATTGTTATATTTAACGAATCTTCTGAGTGAAGTGAAAATGAAGACGGAAAAGAAGATCAAAAGATCAGAATAAAAATTAAGATTGAGAGTTGGGGATGCTTTTTCTGATTTTTAATTAACATTCAAACTGATTTCTCAAAGAGCTCAATCAAGAGAGATTCAAAGGTTCGGTCTTCAGGGTCTTGGTCACAATGGAGATTTTAAGGTTTTAGAAGAAATTGAAAAACATGAATCAGGCGAGTAGAAGTGACCGGGAGTTAGGGCAGAAAATTAATCACTCGGGTAACACTTGTGATCATATAAACAAAAAAAGAAAAGAAAAGAGAGATCACTTGATAATCTGGTGCTTACTATGAAGTTATTAGGGAATTAACAGAAACACAAAAGATTAATTCTCATACATTAATCACATTCCGACTTGGATTATCACGACATTATTTTTTTTAATAAAATTGATAGATCACAACTTAAGTGTGACACAAAGTTAACAAGGCTGTTATTTGAAACTATTTTAATTTCAAAATCAAAATAGCTAGTGTGGGGAACACTTTTTTGAGAACAGAAAGCGCTTGTCATATATGGGAAGTAAATAGAATTCGCCCATGTAAGCTGTATTTTGAAAGAGTTAGTCAATGCTTTCTTAATTAAAATTGAGGAGAATTCTATCATAGTCTAGACTTTAAATAGAAAAAACCTACAGATGAGAGAAAGTTTTCAACCATCATAATCATATTAAATTTAAAATACAAAGATTATAATAGTTAAATAGGTAAATTACTTTAATAGTCTTTAATTTTTTATGAAAGTAAATATTTAATCATCGATTTTTTATTTTTGATTTATTGATCTATAATTTTTAATTTTAATTGTTGAAGGACTAATTCACAGTCAAACAGTCCACAACCTTTGTGTCATGCTATATGCAAAAGCTCTCCAAAGACTATTCCTGAAGTTTCTTTTTCCTTGTTTTGTCTTATCAGGCCTTCGAGGGGCCGGAGTCCTGTGCCACCTCTAGAACTTGAGAGAATGTCAGGGATAATCTTCTGTTCTTAGCAATGGTGGCTCAATTTGAGTGTTCTCAGCCACGTTGTGAAGCTTTTCATGGGCAGAGCGTGAATTTCACGCATCAGTGAGTTGGTAATTCTTTACTTTTTTGGTTCCTTGTGGTGTTGCTTGCTCAATCCTCCTCGAACTAGAAGGTTGTGTTGTCATAGAGGCTTTATTCATGTGGCTTCAATTTTTTATTTTTTATTTTTGTCTATGTCTTTAGGACTTATTTTATTCTAATGAAGGCGTTGTTGAATCCGCCATTTAGAGGCAAGATTTGTTTCTATATACGATGTGTTGGGTGATTTTAGTGTCTGTTGATCTCGACCGATCAAAAGTTCCTATCCATTGCAGTTTCTTATTACACATTCGCTTGTATTGAATTAAGGGCAGTAAAGGAATATAAAGAAGAAGGTAATGGGATTAAAAAGAAGAGTAAAGTACTAAAAGTCAGCGTCATTTATTTTTTTTTTTTTATTTACTTATTTAATAAGATAATAAGAAACAATTTTATTTCCTTTCTAGTCTTTTTTTTACTCAACAATAAAGATTTTATTCAATACAATTACTAAATTATCCTTTTCACATAACTAATAGCTATTAAATAATAACATTTGATTTTAGACATATAAGTAATTATAATATTTATTTTCTTTGATTGAAAATCAATACTAAAAGATATGTAAGGATTTATACTCCATATTTTAATTTTTTATGTTATATAAAATCTATAAAACTCTCATTATTGATTTTATAAATAAACATATTATTTTAAAAAAAATCATTCTTTGTTTTTTCTTTTCCTTTGATGTAAAATAAACAAACCCTACAATATTCAACCCTAATCCATTGGCAAATAGACCGACCACATTAATTGGCCTAGTAACTAGGGCCAATCTAATGGATAATCTCAAGAAAGTTAAAAAAATTTTGACAGAAGTTGACCTATGTAGAGTCTAGGACCAACCAAACTTGAATGGTCTTTCCTCGTGTAGATTTGAGGCCTGAGGGGACCATGTATATATGTATCTTCCTTTTTGATCTCCCATGCGTGCTTGGTGAGACATGTGGTCGTGAATAACGAGTCCTTAGTCACGTTTGATTGATACTTGACACAGTTAAAAGTTTTCTTTCCCTAAATAACATTTTTCTTTATGAATTTCTCCTCCATATATATAAAATAAAAAAAATCAAATTTTAAAAGTCTCTTTTGCCATCTCTTCATGATATGCAATTTTGAACATAAAATCGTATCAATGGTGCCAATAACTATTAGATCAAACAGCATAAGATACCCAAAGTGGAATGAGATTTGATACCTAAAGTGGAATGAGATTTGATTTAAAAGGACATTGATTAAATCTCATCTTATATACATATATATATATACACACACATAAACAAATTTTATAGCAATCATTGTTTTCCAAACAACACATTCCCTAATTTAGAAATTTTCATTTTATTTTTTCTTTTATTTTTTCCTCTTCTATTTAATTGTTGAAGCCTACCACATAATTTATTTGAATTATTTTCTTCAAATCCTGCCACACTCATTCCTCATTTTAAATAGTGTCGTGTCAAAATTCTCTTCACCTCTTTTCTACCATTACATTTGGTTATGAAAATTCATTGGTTTCATGACTTAGAAAAAGCTTAGTAGTCATAAAAAATGACTAATACTAATGCGACACAGAAATTGCATATTTGGTAAAAGAGAGAAAATTAAGAAAATGGGCATGGTGGGGCGACCATAACTTTCACTTGTCTTCAATTATTTGAGAACTTTTTTTTTTTTTTTTTTTGCTACCATGGGATGTGGAATATCTGTGCCAATCCCAAGTGCATTGTTTCTTTTTCTTTTGATTGGTTTCTTAAAAAGATAAACAAAGACGCTTTTTTGGAGATGGGGAATGTCTTCTTCTGCTCTATGAGACCAATGAATAGAGCCAGACATATCCAGAAATTGATAACATAGGGGTGACGTTTTCCCTTGTTTCAGGGCCATACAAAATAGTGAGTGCTATTCCTAGGCCCCACATTGTTTTTGCGAAGAGAGAGAAGGAGCAAATGTGTATTGGGCTAATTAAAGCACGTTGCAAAAAAAGGCAAGAGCTTGTTTGGCAGGAAAGAAAAGCAGAAGGAAAGAGAAGAGTGATTGGTAGAAGGATTTTGAGCTCGTCGAGGACGGAGTTATAGGCTAAGTTGCCCCATTCCCATTGAACCCAAGAGATCTTTTTGCTTTTGTCCCCAATAAAGAAAAATTTTCGATTCTTTTCCTAAATTGTCCCTTTAAATTTTTTTTATTGTGATATCTACATGGATTTATAAAAATAATATTTTAATTATATCGTTAGTAATTTTGACCCTTTAAGTACATATATTCATATTTAAACTTATTTTTCTCTATGTATATAAAATGCAATTAGTTGCGAATTAGACGTCTTAATTCTATGGAGTGCAAAAGTATATGAAATGAAAAATAAACAAGAACAAACATAAAATTCATAGTGGTTTACCCTCAATATAAGAGCTATATTCGTTTTTAGCTACTACAGAATATTTCACTATGATAATTATGAAGTTTACGATAGAAAAATTACATATCCTTTCTGTAGATTATTCTCTCTCTATATATATTTTCTCAGTTATATAAATAAATACTACAATGTCCTATTTATAGATTTGCAATAAAGAAGAAATAAAAAACCTAAAAAACACTCACGTGTCCTTCAACACTGATATTGCATGGTGTGCCCTTTTTCTAGCATTGTTGCATGAATCTTTGCTCCGCTTTGGATTTTGGCAATTGACGTGTAACACCCGAGCATTTTAGACACAGTAAAAATACATTAAGTCAAGGATTATGTTAAGACAAAAAGTACAGTTTAAGAAAAATATTGTATAATAACATAAAAAATTCTATAGTATTAGAATAATGCAGTGTAAGAAAGTACACTGATAAAGTTATGCAGTATAAAAATTACACTGTAAAAGTAATGCAGTGTAAGAATTGGACTGTTTAAGGTCATGCAGTACAGAAATTAGACTGTCTAAGTTGAGACAGTATAGGAATAATACTATTTGGAGAATAAGGATGAATAAAGAATGCTGGAGCAGTATGAAGAATATACAGGCAGTAGTATAAGAAAAATACTGTCAGTATAAATTTAGATAGTACAAAGTGAGATAATATTGGAACTACATTATGTGATGGATATGGATAAGTATTAGAGGTTATGGGACCTCATGAACTGTATAGAAAAGAATACTGGCGGTATAAGAAAAATATTGTCAGTATAAGCTTAGACTGCTTAAAAAGTTAGTGGGACACCTTGAAAGTTTTGATTGGGCCACCACATCCACTAATGTGGCCCAATCACATTTGGCCACCCGAAGTAATCTAATTGATTACCAAGGTGATGACTCATCACCTTTTTATTAAAAAAAAGAAAGAAAAGAAAGAAAAGAAAAAAGAAAAAGTTGAATTAATATATGATATAAGGGATTAAATATGGTCTCCACCGTGCAAGGCAAGAAAGAAAAGAAAGAAAGGAAAGAAAGGAAGAAAGGAAGGAAGAAAGGAAGAAATGGATTTTTTCCTCTATCTCCCACGGTAACCATAGGAGGGTTCCTTCAAAAAATTTTCAAGCTTAAATCTTGGCATACTTGTCCCACTCAAGTTTCAAGAATTGAAGATCAAGCTTCCATCAATTTTTAAGGTAAAATCCAAACTTTACCCTAAGTTTTCTAGGGTTTTTGTTCAAGTTTTGATAGACTTTTTATGGTAAGGTATGGGCTTGATATCAAGGGAACTTTGAAGGGTTCAAGCAAGGAAAAGTAAAGACAAGCACCTTGCATGGATTAGGTAAACTCCTAATCTTTTTAATTAAGTTAAAGTTTGTGTTTAATATGCATATAAAGTGTTTGATGAAATGTTTAAGCCATGGCATGTAATATGGACATTATGGCATGGTTGTTTTATGTTATATGTTGATGATGATGATGATGGAAAGAAGAAAGTAAGGGTTTTGATGAAATTTAAAAAGGGACTAAATTGCAAAGAAAAAAGGATTCTCGGTAGATTTAGAAATCAACCAAAAAGTCCCTCTAAATGATGAAATTTTAAGAAAGTTAAAACATAAAAGTTGTAGAACATATCGAAAATGTTAGGACAACGTGAATAGTTTTCTAAAATTCTGCCTGGTTTAGAAGTTATGAATTTTACAAAATTTTGAGCACAAAATTTTGTAAAATGAAAACATTATGAAAAATTTAGAATTCGACTAGGTTTGTAAGTTTTATTCTTTATGATAAATTGAGCGTTTTGGTATAAAGTAGTCATTTTTTGTTCCGGGGGCAAAAATATAAATATTTTTGTATTTCGAGCTAAAACTATAAAATTGTGTGAAAATTGGGTTTTCACTAGGAAACGTTGGTTTCCTACACTGCTGTAGGCAGTAAGCATTATAGATGTTAAGTTTTAAAGAAATTAAAGTTTAGTTAAGAAAATAATGGAAGAAAAAGAGTTAAGGGTAAAATGGTCATTTTATAAAAAATGGCCAAAACGGACCCAAAATGCCCGATGTTGAAAAACGCTCTTTCACGGGAATTTTTTCGTAACATGTAATAAATGGAATAGTAAAATTAACTAATGAGTTTTATAAGGTTACTAAGTTGACAGAAAACCCGATAAAAGTAAAAATGTCATTTTTACGAAAACAACCAAAGCAGAGTCAAGTACCCTGAATTAGCATAACATCTGTAGACGAAAAATGTTTCGTAATGCGTTAAGTAACGAAACCACCAATGAGACGGAAAGTTTAACTAAGGGACGCTTAAGAAAAAAGGTAACCCTGGTGAGTTATAAAGCTAAGTGAAGGAAAGGTAAACCGATGGTTTATAAGGTTAAGTAAAGAAAAGGGTAAACCGATAGGGTATTAAGTTAAGTTAAGAGAAAATGAATGTTTAATGTTTACGTTTTGTTATCAATTGAGTAGATTGATAAAAAAAAAAGTTAATTGATGAGTTGGCTATCGTTTGATCATGACACAAAGGCCGACTAACGAAAGAAAAAGGAACGGAATAGAGAACGCTAGAGCATAGTCTAGGTAAGTTTCAAACTTCACCTACAGCATGAAGTAAATGATTTTTAAATATTTATGTATACATTTATAAATGAATCTGCAATAATTATGCAAGTTTCTTTTAAAGTATGTTTGTATTTATTATGCAAAAAGTTTTAAAGATTCAAAGCAAGATTTGCAATGAATTTGCAACTGTTATGTATAAAGTCTATTTGCATATTGATATGCATAATGTTTTTAAAAGTTCAAGTTATGGTTTTTGATGTATTTGAAGTATGGTTGCATGTGAAATGCATAATGTTTAAAGGAGTACAAGTTATGATTTGTAAAATGTGTTTGCATTATATGTTGCATTTGTTATGCAATAAGTTTCAGAATACAAGTTATGATTTGCAAAATGTCTTTGCGTTTAATGTAGCATTTACTATGCAATAAGTTGTATTTGTTATGCAATAGGTTTTAGAATATAAGATATGATTTGTAAAGGTGTTTGCATATAATGTGATAGCATTTGTTATGCTCACCAAATTTAATAAGAAGGTAACGTAAATATAAAAAGAAAGTGTCTTATCAGCCTCCTTGTTGTGAGGTAATGAAAGTAGAGTTAAAGTTTGACCTCCTAGATGTGAGGTACATGACCTCGATGTTCGATGGTCTCAAGTCTTCCGCAAGGGAAGCATCATGTTTATGATCTCATGATTAATGATGTTGGTACGAACACTTAAGTAAGACAAGGAAAGTTAAGGAACAAAGGATGGAAAGTCAAAGTAAGATAAGGAAAGATAAGGAACAAAGGTGAAAGTTAAAGTAAGAAAAGAATGTTCATAAAATGCTCATAATTGAAGTTCATAATTGAGCATAAATGGAAACATGCATTTTGATTTTACTGGTTTTCCTTGTTATGAAACATTTATATGCTATGGAAAACATTCTGATGAATGTTTTATATTAAGTGTTTATGAAAACATAAATGGCGTTTATGAAGAGCAATCTCAGGATTTTTTTATGTTAAATATTTTATCAAAAGTGTTTATGAAAAATGTTATAGAAATGCTTTATGAAAACATTTATGAGAAACGTTTTAGAAATGTTTTATGAAAAATGTTTATAAAAAACGTTTATGAAAAATGTTTTAAGAAAAAGGTTTTCATGAGAAAAGTTTCTAAAGCATGTTTTAAATGATTTGTGAGAATATGTTTGAACTTACTGAGCGAAAGCTCATCAAAAGTTTCTTCATGCTGTAGAAAATTTTGTGGGTGACCAATAGGACCCATTAGAAGGGTTGGGTGCTGCAGAGGGCAGATGTGAAGATTTGGGTATGGATACCACCAGAGTAAGTTTTTGCTATTCAAAAGAAATATTTTTCACTATTTAATATAGTGTTTTCAAAGTTTTAAGGAAATCAAAGGTCGCATTAGTTTTAAAGAACGTTTTAAAGATTGTTTAAAGAAAAAAAAATTTAATTCAATATTTATCTTACTAAGTAAGTAAGATTAATATTTAAGAACTGATTTTGAAGAAAGTTAAGTGACTACCAGAAAAGGCGGGTCGTCACATGACGTGCATGCATGGGTGATAATTTGTAGAGCATTAAATTAGCTGTGATCTGTTGCGTAAGGTGATAAGTTGTAGAACCTTAAATTAGGCTCCACACTTCTTAACAATACTATCATATAAATTCAAAATATTTGAACTCTAAACATTAAAAAAATGGATTAAACACTATTAAAAGTTTAGTTAATTTGGCAAAAGAAAAGAAGATTAAAAAAAAGGAAAAGGAAGGGGCAAATGCTTAAAATAATGGATTGATTAATGATTTTAAATCATTTAATGCATTTTTTTCCTTTCTATTTTCTGGCCTCTTACTAAGCATAGCCTGAGTATTCGTAAATTTTACAATTAGAGAATGTCAACATAACAAATTGAATTATATCTCAATAAGTTCATGAGAGAGAAGAAGAAAGAGAAACAAAAAGAATTCATTCATTTGACTATAGTCTTCTATAGTTATTTTGTGTGTGTCTACATGCATGCGTGGTTTGAGAATAAATCAAAAAATTATACTTCTGGGAATTGCAGTCAGATGAAATATGAAAAACCAAAGACGAAGAAAGAATGGACGAGTAATTCTCAATTGAGGGGAAGATGAAACTCATCCTCCTTGGGTGTATAGAGTCTAATTATTGTAATAACACAATCTTAACTAAAAAAATTAAAATATATTTTATGTGTTCTATTTGTGTATTGGTTTACCCTAATTCTCGTGATATATAAAGAATTTTAGAGTAGTCATTTTCTGTGAAAAAATAGTCAGATGTTTGGCAAATCATGAGTTTGAACTCAAATACTGTAACATGTGAAAACTTTTTATATTATTGGAGCATATTCTTACCCTACAGTGTAGTATTGGTGAGAGTCTTATCCTATCAAACACCTAAGAGAGGCATTTTAAATAGATAGAATCTTATAGTAATTTGTCTTTTATTTCTAGTGATATCTTAAGTGGTAAGTGAACCTAGGTCCTACGTTTAGAGCAAATTACTATATTTTTCACGTAGGTGTTTTGTTTGTTTTAGTTTATCTTTCCATTTTCTTGTTGTAATAGATTAGTAGGCATTATGACATTTAATTCTTTACTTTAGTAGTAAATGCAATCTTTTCTACAATAATATTTATAAACTCAATTACTAAATAAGTAACTACAATACCCATTTTTCCGTCGCTTTCTTATGTTTTAGTCGTTTTTCTCTTTTCTCTTCTTTTTTTTTTCTTTTTTTGAAAAGATGTTTTTTCCCCTCGTTGTTGTCGTTTTCTTATTCATCATCCTTTTCATGATTTGTCATTATAGGTCGCTGTTTTCTTGCAATTGTCGTTTTCATTTGTTGTCGTTTAAATATATTACCATCGTTTACAAGTTTTAATAGCCTTAAATATTTCATTCATTTTTCGTTTCTCTCATTTTTTTACATGGCGTCGTAGTACGTTCCAATGTCTTCTGCATATGTACAAATGGTCGTCTCGTCCAAACTTCCTGTTGTTTTACTTTTGCCTTTTTATGTCGTTTTCCCTATTTGTCGTTTTATTAATACAGGCCTTTTTTCAAACAAGCTTTATTTTCCTTATCAACGTCGTTTTCTATTTTTTGTTGTTTGAAAAAACTCCTGTCGTTTTTTCTAGTTGTTATTATCTTAGACATATCTGTTATTATCATTGAAAATCACTTTTTTTTTTCTCTCTATTTGGTGAATATTAAGTATGAGCCTCTTCAGTCATATAATGTATTATGTCAGGTCGAACTTGAGAAAGTGTATCATAAAAAAAAAAAAAAAAAAAACCTCTTCACTATCCTTCACAACAGCGTCCTTTTATGAGCCCGAATGGCCAATGCATGCATGTTTTCATCCAGACTTCATGGTCCATATTAGGCAACTAAGTTGGGCTCTCGGGCCATAAGCGTCATCAACTGTTTCACTGCACACAATGTTGCAAATTAAATGCCATAATTCTACCGAGAACAAAAAAAATACACGAGATGACAATAAACAAAAAATAACACATGAAATTCATAATAGTTCACTCTTAACGTGAGAATTACATCTATTTATAGTCGCCACAGAAATTCATTATAATAAAAAAAAGTTTACAAGAAAAAATTACGTTGTCTCTAAGTTTCTCTAAGCTCTCTCGATTTTTCGAGTTACACAAAATAAGTCCTAACTAGAGGTGTCAATTTGAACCGTTTAGTTAATGAAAAGGGAGGCCTAGCCTAGCCTGAAGTCCACGTGGGCCTCGGGTCAGGCAGGCTCACTCAATTTTTTATAAAGGAAATTTACAACCAAATAAAAATTTTCTAATCGGGCCAAACATTTTGAGCTTAAATCTTTGGCCTAGAGCTTGACTTAGGCCACGAATTGACCTGTTTAGCCCCACCTAAATTGACACATTTAGGTATAGGAGTACAAAATAAAGGGGTTAGTTTTTCAAAAATAATACCAAGTCCCATCACCACAGTGTCGAGCTCTCTGCCAGAAGTATTGAAACATTGCCTCTTCTCACGACTGCAACGCTGGCTGTACTTCTATCTTCCTTTGTAAAATTTTGGTGCGAGAGCTCCGCCTCCTGTACCCCTCGAGAGGGGGTTGCTGCTTTTTTCCAACCCCATGACAACCTTACTGAAGGGTTAATCCTCTACGTTGTCAGGATATTAAATTTGGCTACACACTTTTGTAACCGTTTCAATTCTTTCTAACGATTTCAAACAAAATTGAAACCAATTCATTGTGTAACGGTTTTTCATAATTGGTCACATATTCATTATCATTAAACTGCAATTATCAACTCTTGGTAACTGAATATTTTTGAACCTGCTTAAGTATCCTTGATGGAAGGATTTCTGATGAGCAGAAGAAAAAAAAAACCAGAAAAAAAAAAATTTCACGTACAGTTTTGTGAAACAAAAACTTGGGTCCCCAAGTCTGAAAATTCTCTAAAGTACCAACACCATCAATTGAGTTTTTTGGAGGACTTGGAAGCTCTCAAGTGCAGGCAGTCACGGTACACCGTCGGAATTCTCAGGTGCAATGGCCGGAGGTAACAAAAATGTTTTCACGCTTCCGTTTACGTTTTATCGATTTTAATATGTATATAGTTTTGCATGTTAGAATCGGTTTTATGTTTTACATTTGGCATCAGAGCCGTAAATTTGACCTCTGCCTTGCATGAAAAATTAGAAAATATGCACTGTGTAGTTACGCACGGGTTAAAACTTTTTGATTTTTGGGTTTTGATTTTTAGCGTTTCTTAATTGAAACTAAGATTAGAAATCATTTAAACATTAGATTTCTATGAATTCTACAATTTGAAACGTCAAAATTGGTGTCCGAATAGTAGAATTACAGCCTGGTCTGAAACGGGTCAAAACCGGGTTGAAACCGGGTCGTTCGGGTGAAGAAGACCCGGATTCAAGGTTGAAGACGATAAAAACGACATGTCGTTTGGCTTGGGTCAGCCAAAAACGACATGTCATTTCGGGCATTGAAGGGCTCGTTTCAGGCTTAAAAACGACAAGTCGTTTTGGACATTTATGACCAAAACGACATGTCGTTTGGTATGTTGACAGGCTGCCCCTCTCTGTAAACGACGTGTCCTTTACGCCGGGGGGGGGGGGGGGGGGGGGGGGGGTCTCTAAACGACGCCGTTTTGGCTGAGCAGAAAATTAAAAAAAAAACCCAAAAATAAAAAAAAATTTCTAGATTTTATAAAGTGATATTTTTGGGGAAAATTTCTTAAAATTTTCAGTTTTTATAATTTTAATGAAATTTTCATAATATCCACAATTTTAATATTTTTATGAAATTTTTCATATTATGGAATAAATTATGAAAAATTCATAATTTTGAATATTCATAATTTTTGGTATTTGTTATGAATATTATACAGTAATTGTGTGGATATAATTTTGTAAATTTATGTGCATATAGTGTTCATTATGTATAATTTGTGATTTAAAATTATGCATGCAATATTAAGTTAAATAATTTAGTACATTTAATTTTGTGCAATAATGTGCTAAATTATATTTTTGAATGTATAATTTTAATATATACATAATGAAAATTAGTACATAAATTATGGTTCTTTGTTCATATTTATTTATTGCTTAAGGTAATTGCAATTTATTTTATGAGCAAAAATTTAAGAATAAATGTCTTGTGATATATGTATTTAATTTTTTGAATAATTAAAGAGTAGCCACAGCATCTTTAATTATGCAAAAAATTATGAAAGATGTTTAAATCATATATGGTAAAAAGACATTAAATTGTGATTAATCATATGTAATATGATAAATTTTATCCCACAGGAATTTTTATTGTATTTAATATGATTAGTTAGGATGATGTATCAAATTATCTTTCTTAATTTACCCACAGGAATTAAGAAAATGACATATAATTTAATAGCGTCATCATAAGGATATATGAATCTGTTTGAGTTAAAAATTTAGCCCACATGCAATTTTTATGTCATTTGATTCATATTTTAATGCATGATTTACATTGGTAAACATGTCATAAAGTATTGTAGCCTCAATTTAGTAACATAAGCATGTATGTTTTATTATGCAGCTATGCAAACTGTGAGTTACTCTGATTTCCAGTGTGACATTCCCGAACTTAAGGGAGACAACTATAAAGTGTGGAAGGAGAGAATTCTTCTTCATTTAGGTGTCATGGACATTGACTTGGCTATCCGTAAGGATGAACCACCTGCCATTACAGGAGACCAGCCAGCCAGATGACGTGGACCGTTATGAAAAGTGGGAGCGATCTAATCGCCTCTGCGTAATGTTCATTAAGACGAAAATCTCGGCTGGCATACGTGGTTCATTAGAGCAATATGACAAAGTGCGAGCTCTGATGAAGGCAATTGATGAGCAGTTTGCTACATCAGACAAAGCCTTGGCTAGCACTCTGATAATGAAATTTTCATTCCATGAAGCTCACTGGAATTCATGGTGTGCGTGAGCACATCATGCAAATGAGGGATATAGCGGCTCAGCTGAAGACACTTGAGGTTGAGATGTCTGAAACCTTCCTTGTGCACTACATCCTCAACACTCTCCCACATCAATATGGACCTTTCAAGATGTCCTACAACACACATAAGGATAAGTGGTCTATCAATGAATTGATGTCCATGTGTATCTAGGAAGAAGGAAGGCTTGCTATGGAAGCGGGAGAGAGTGTGCATCTGGCAACTCAAAGGAAGAACAAGGGCCAAGCCAATAATAAGGGAAAAAGCAAATTTTCTGCTCAGGCTGATATCAAGAAGGAATCCAGGTGCTTCTTGTGTAAAAAGAAGGGGCACATAAAGAAGGATTGTCCTAAATATCAGAGATGGCTTGACAAAAAAGGTACTCAATTCTCACTTGTCTGTTATGAATCTAATATGGTTGACGTTGAACATAACATATGGTGGATTAATTCTGGTTCTTCAATCCATGTCACTAATTCCTTGCAGGGATTGCAAGGCCTAAGGAAGCTAGTAGAAAGTGAGCAGTGCATCTATACAGGCAACAAGATGCGCTCACATGTAGAGGCCGTCGGAACATGCAATTTAGTTTTATCTAGTGGTTTTATTTTAAAATTAGAAAAGACATTTTATATTCCTAGTTTTTCTAGGGATTTAATTTCAGTTTCAAGGCTTGTACCATTAGGATTTTCCTTTAATTTTTCAGACACTATATTTAGTTTGTTTTATAGATCTGAACTTATTGGAAAGGGTATATTGTCAAATGGTCTTTTCAAAATTAATTTACAAGATAAAACTTCTTATACTTCTATGCATGTTCAAGATAATGCTGGCATTAAGAGATGTGTTATGAATGAAGATTCCTCTATGTTGTGGCACCGTAGATTAGTGTCATATCTCTATTGAGAGAATAAAGAGACTAGTGAATGATGGGGTACTTAGTACTCTAGATTTTACTGACTTTGACACTTGTGTGGACTGCATAAAGGGAAAGCAGACCAATATGTCAAAGAAAGGTGCCAAGAGGAGTTTAGACATATTAGAGATCATACATACAAATATTTGTAGTCCAGACTATAGACGCACATGGTCAAAAGTATTTCATTACTTTTATTGATGATTACTCACGATATATGTATCTCTACTTGCTTCATAACAAAAATGAAGCCATAGATGCCTTTAAGGTGTTTAAGACAGAAGTAGAGAAACAATGTGGTAGGCAAATAAAGATAGTGAGATCTGATAGAGGTGGTGAATAGTATGGTAGATACACTGAAGATGGACAAGCGCCTGGTCCATTTGCGAAGTTTCTTCAAGAACATGAGATAGTTGCCCAATATACTATGCCTGGTTCTCTAGATCAAAATGGTGTGGCAGAAAGAAGAAACCGAACATTGTTGGATATGGTGCGGAGCATGCTTAGCAGTTTCAAGCTTCCTAGGTCTTTGTGGACTGAAGCTCTCAAGACGGCTGTGTATATATTAAACCGAGTTCCAACCAAGGCTGTCTCAAAGACACCGTTCGAGTTATGGAAAGGTTGGAAACCGAGTTTGCAACATATACGCGTTTGGGGATGCTCGTCTGAAGTAAGAGTCTATAATCCATAAGAAAAGAAGCTAGACCCAAGGACCATTAGTGGGTATTTCGTTGGATATGCTGAACGGTCTAAAGGATACAGATTTTATTGTCCATCACATACCACTAGGTTTGTGGAATCAAGGAATGCGAAATTTCTTGAGAATGACTTGATCAGTGGGAGCGATCGATCCTGGAACACCGTTCCAGAGAAAGATCATACAGATGCTCAAGCTTCCACTTCATATGATAGAGTGATTGTTATACGCGACACGCCTACAGTTCAAACGCGTGTTGAACAACAGCCAGTCATTCAAGTTCCACAGATTGCTGATCAAGAAGTAGTAGATCCAGTTGAACAGCCAGCTGATCAACATGCTCCTCAAGAGAATGTTGAACCAGCATTAAGGAGATCTACTAGAGTAAGGTGATCAGCCATTCCTAGTGACTATATTGTGTATCTACAAGAGTCTAACTACAACATAGGAGCCGAAAATGATCCAGAAACGTTTTCACAAGCCATGAGTTGTAAGGAATCTAACTTGTGGTATGATGCCATGAAAGATGAGATGAACTCTATGTCATCTAATGGAGTCTGGGATCTTGTCAAGTTGCCTGATGGTGTAAAAGCCATTGGATGCAAATGGGTCTTCAAGACAAAGAAAGACTCATCAGGCAACATTGAGAGACATAAAGCAAGACTCGTTGCTAAAGGATTCACTCAAAGAGAATGTATAGATTACACTGAGACTTTTTCTCATGTATCTAAAAAGGACTCCCTTCGTGTGATCATGGCATTAGTAGCTCATTTTGATTTTGAGTTACATCAGATGGATGTGAAAACAACATTCCTCAATGGTGATCTAGAGGAAGAGGTTTATATGAAACAACCTGAAGGATTCTCCTCTAGTGATGGTGAGCAATTGGTGTGCAAACTCAAGAAATCCATATATGGTTTGAAACAGGCTTCCCGTCAATGGTATTTAAAATTCCATGATGTCATCACTTCATTTGGTTTTGAAGAGAACATCATGGATCAATGTATATACCAGAAGGTCAGTGGGAACAAGATTTGTTTCCTTGTTTTATATGTGGATGATATCCTTCTTGCAACCAATGATAAGGGGTTTCTATATGAGGTGAAACAATTTCTTTCTAAGAACTTTGATATGAAGGATATGGGTGAGGCATCTTATGTCATTGGCATAAAGATCCATAGAGACAGATCTCGATGTATTTTGGGACTATCGTAGGAAACCTATATCAATAAAGTCTTAGACAGATTTCAAATGAAAGATTGTTCACCAAGTGTAGCACCCATTGTGAAGGGTGATAAGTTCAATTTGAACCAATGTCCAAGGAATGATTTCGAGAAAGTTCAAATGAGCAACATTCCTTATGCTTCAGCTGTCGGAAGCCTTATGTATGCTCAGGTCTGCACAAGACCTGACATTGCATTTGCTGTGGGAATGTTGAGAAGATATCAGAGTAACCCAGGCATTGACCACTGGAGGGCTGCAAAGAAGGTGATGAGGTACCTTCAAGGTACAAAGGATTACATGCTTATGTATAGACGAACTGACATTCTAGAGGTGATTGGCTACTCCGATTCAGATTTTGCTGGTTGTGTTGATTCGAGAAAATCAACTTCAGGTTATATTTTCATGCTAGCCGGAGGAGCTGTATCTTGGTGTGACACCCGTTATTCTTCTAACGGGTATTGAGGTAATTAAATTAATTTTTAATGTATAAAAAAAAATTGCTTCATTTAAATTTATTTTATAATATTTATTTTTATCTATTTTTAAATTTTCTAGAATTCTCCTATATTTATTTAGTATGATTACTAAAAAGCCTTAGAACTTCTAATAAATCTCAAAAATGTCATATTGGCATTATGTGTGTTAAAGTCTTTAGATGAGACATAAGGATATCTTTTCCAACTACTCTTGACCCTCATTTTCTTTATTTCCTCCGTGACATGCTTCAACATGTCTCCTCTATAATTGTTTCTATCACTTCTCTTCAAAGACTTCATCTTTTCTTCCTTTCTCTTCCACGGTTCCCACACTCTTCTTCTTATTTCTTTGCTGAAGCAAAATACTTAGAGAACTTCTTTAAGGCAGCCATAAAAATCTGCCACCATCACCTCCATTTGAGCAAGAATTTCAGTCATACCGAAGTAAAGGAACCTGTTTTGAAGCCATTTCAAGCTTCCAACTAACCATAATCCGAGGTTAGAATCTTATGAACAAATTTAGTCTTTCATTTATAAATTTTCTTTTATACTAAAGGATTATTCAAATTTGCGTTCTTAAACCTAAGTATATGTTTGTTGCTATTTTGGAGCATATGTATGAAGTCTAAGTGTATATGCCCTAGACAGAAAATTTATATTGTTAAACTTTGTAATACCTCTATGGGCAGTGGTTATTTCTTGAAATTCTAAGATTAAATTAAAATAAATTTTATGAATGTAGTTGTATGTTGTGCTTTAGTTTTAATTGTCCTTATGCACGCCTTAGGATCAAGGGAGTATGGAGCTAACGTTAATTGATTCCAGG
Source organism: Artocarpus heterophyllus (assembly GCA_025403435.1). Classification (NCBI taxonomy): domain Eukaryota; kingdom Viridiplantae; phylum Streptophyta; class Magnoliopsida; order Rosales; family Moraceae; genus Artocarpus; species Artocarpus heterophyllus. Next base: position 6,427,229 of record CM046342.1, read on the forward strand.
ATTAAGAGACTGTTGATAAGCTTGAAAGGTAGGGATTCTATTACTCATTTTTGTGAGGTTTTTATAGAATTAAAATTGATTGTTTTGCCGCAATATATATATATCTATGTTGAACTGATATTATATGAGTATCACATATGAAACTATGACATGGACTCGTCTTGTATTGTACGGCGAGGAACATAATGAATTGACACATGTTATAAATTGAGAAGCATGGTTAGGAAAACTGACTCTATTAATAATGATTTAATATAGAGAAATGGTGAGACATGAAGAGGGCGACGGTTACGTCCTTGGGCATGAATACCCTAAAAGGTAAAATAGGGGGAAGGCGATGACGCTTCCTTGGGTTGAAAGTCCCAGAACACACTGTACAGGAATCGATTTGGTGAGGACTCGGGGCTTGATGTCCCCTCACCGGAACACCCTTGGAATGTTTATAGGGTGATCAAGTGCGCCCATTTGGGTCTCGATGAGTTGAGTGATACTCAATTTAACATGGATACCTAGGAACAATGATGATTGGTAATATTTGTATAAATGTGTAATTATGACACTTGGTAATGATTAACTACGGTATCCATAAGATGTGATCATAATAAACCTCATAATCTGGAATATGATGTAACTTATTAACCATGCAGATTTTAATGTGGTAATGATAAAAACCTGAAGGTGAGTAATGGTTTTCTCTACTGAGCATAGTGTTGCTCATACCCTTATGTTTATATCTTTTCAGGACTCACTAAGTGTGAGATGGCTACGAGAAATATAGTTGAGGAAGTGATGTAGCTATATTACATTGGGACTGCTTCAATTGTTGAGAATGTTCTTCATGATAATGTAAGCATCAATTGTTACTTTCTGTGACTGTATTACAATGTGTTGAGGGTTAAAATGATGATGACAACAGTTTATATTATTAAATTTAAGGTGCTACATTAAAACTGTGGTTTATTTATCGTTTATATTTTTATTTTTGAGTTGAGAGTTTTCATTTAAGTCCCGGGCAAATTTTATTTTTAAGATTTTACTTTTATTATTTATTTTTTATTTTATCTCATTAAAAACTGTTAACCCCCATTTTAAAAACTGTTAACCCCCATATAGGGGCGTTACACTTGGAGGAGTGGAAAGCAAACGTTGGTTGCTACTTCCACGATGGAGGCAGAGTTCGTTTCTTGTTTTGAGGCTACTTCGCATGGTGTATGGTTGAAGATTTCATGTTAGGCCTCAGAATTGTAGATTCTGTGTCTAGGCCATTAAAGATATATTGTGACAATTCAGCTGCTGTCTTTATGGCTAAGAATAATAAGAGTGGCAGTCGAAGTAAACATATCGACATTAAGTACTTAGCCATAAGGGAACGCATTAAGGAAAATAAAGTGGTTATTGAGCATATAAGCACTAAATTGATGATCGCAGATCCTTTGACAAAAGGAATGCCACCGAAGTCATTTAAGGATCATGTTGTACAGATGGGACTTGGTTCCATAATGTAAATTTGTTTGTATATACAATTTACAGTTTTAATGAAACTCTTATTCAGTTGTGATGTTTTCCCATATTTGTTTTGCGCATTAAGTTATTGGAGAAAATTCACATACAGTAGGACCAAGAATAAACATTGGTTTATTCATAAAGTTAAGTTACCATATAAGGAATAAAGTCTGAGAAATAATACATTGTCATACATGGAAGATAATACTCACAATTTAGAGAAATTATTGCCATGATTCATGTATTTGTTTCCTGAAAGTTTGGGTTTAATGGATATAAGGATAAATATGAAGACCAAGTGGGAGAATGTAACCGTTTCAATTCTTTCTAACGGTTTCAAATAAAATTGAAACCAATTCATTGTGTAACGGTTTTTCATAATTGGTCACATATTCATTATCATTAAACTGCAATTATCAACTCTTGGTAACTGAATATTTTGAACCTGCTTAAGTATCCTTGATGGAAGGATTTCTGATGAGTAGAAGAAAAAAAAACCAGAAAAAAAAAAATTTCACGTACAGTTTTGTGAAACAAAAACTTGGGTCCCCAAGTCTGAAAATTCTCTAAAGTATCAACACCATCAATTGAGTTTTTTGGAGGACTTGGAAGCTCTCAAGTGCAGGCTGTCACGGTACACCGTCGGAATTCTCAGGTGCAATGGCCAGAGGTAACAAAAATGTTTTCACGCTTCCGTTTACGTTTTATCGATTTTAATCTTCTCCTGTAGCTAGATCCTCCGGAACCACAAGAATCCTTAGTTAGAATGGGATTCCAACTCAGCACCTTTTGAGATTTTGAGAAGAGTTGCTCTTTGGAGAGCACAGTACGATGAAAGTTGTAAGCTGTGTTCGGGGGGGAGTTATTGTCTATCGTTGGCCTCTATGGTAGAATCAGTCGGGGGCCTGAGAGGCAGTGGTTTACCCTGTGGCGGATGTCAGCGGTTCGAGTCCGCTTATCTCCAACTCGTGAACTTAGACGATACAAAGCTATATGATAGCACCAAATTTTTCCGATTCGGCAGTTCGATCTATGCTATGATTTATCATTCATGGACGTTAGAATCGGTTTTATGTTTTACAACTTCTAAACGCACAAATCTCAAAATGTCGTGACGTTGTTTCTGTCCTTATCTCTCAGCCGTTCTTGCTTCTTCTTGTGAAAATTGAATGAAAATTCAAATATATTTGAACCAGTTCAGTGGAAAAAATATATAAACAAAAAATAGAAAGAAAGAAAGAAAGAAAATAGGATGCATATCCTGAGAGGCCAAACATTTGATGTTGAACAAATTTCTACAGACAAGTCACTCCAATTATATTTTGCGACTAATACAATACCCTCAACGCTTTTTAGACTCAATGAACAAACTTGGACAAAATGCTTAGAAAAACATTCAAATTCAATGTGAAAAACAAACTCTGCACAAAGTACACATGTAGAAAATAAAAAATTCGTTGCAAAATTACACTGGAATTAGAGAGAAAGGTCATGGATGAGAAGAATTGAGTCAGAAAATTTTCTTTTTAGCAGCATCATAGGAAGCTTTGTGCAGCTTTTTGCCATCGTCTGGAGCTTGATTTGTCCATGAAAATTTTGCATATTTCTTCTCTTTGGGCCATTAGTACCTATTTCCATGACACTGCGGCCACAATAGTCGTTGAAAATGGTCAAAAACTTTTGGTAATTTGATTTGTCTCAATTATTTATTCTTATGAATGTTTGTTTTTCTTATGTATTTTTCACTTCAAACTAAGTTATACTCACGTCATATCCAACAAGAGATCTGCAATAGTTTGTGTTAGTGAGCACTGTACTAGTTGAGCCGCACTCGCTGTCCTTGAGCGAAACCGTCGATCTGTCGAGCTTGATCGACCATGGATAGTGGTAGTTCTTAGCAGTTGCACCAACATGCGAAGATGACCTCTGCATCCGCACAGCCCTTGGCACATTCCTCCCTTCTATGGACGCCCTCCGGCGGCTTGGCTGCCTCTCAAACGAGTCTGGAGGCCTCTGCTTTGGTGCGCTCTGCGACCGAACCTTAGCCCTTGAGGACTCAGTGTTCGCCATGTAGCTGGGATACAAAGGGTAGTCATAGGAGAGTGACTCTGCATAGTCTGGCCTTGGGAAGGCAAAGGGGAGTCTAGAGGGATCGGGTTTGGACGTGGCAGAGTAGTACTGAGGGCTGCTTTGCGCCGTCCCGAAAGTGCAATCCTCAAAGTGGCCACTGCAGGCTCTTGGGCTCATGTCAGTTAAGGCTGATGGAGCTGGTGAGACATTGCAGCAGCTATTGATGACATTGTTGTTTTCTTGCCTTGAGCTCGGACGATGTGTCGAAAGCCGGCAGTCTGATCTTTCGGATTGTGGGTGAATTGTGTAACTATTTCTGCTCTTTGAAGATCCCTTTGTTGCACCAAAATCCATCTCCACAATCTTGATGTTCTCCTCCATGCCTATCTCCATGTCCTACATGGACAAAAATCATTAATTTTTTCAGGACTTCATCATCTCCATCGTAACATAAAAGGCTAGTTGACAAGGATAGGACGGGTTGAGCGGGAGATCCCAACCTCGCATACTCAAATTCTGAGAAACACTAGCATTATCTTAAAATAAATAAATAAATAAATAAGTAAAAAAAATTTCACGGCAAGTTTAATGATTTTTTTTATCATAATTAATGTTGTTGTGGCATAGAGCAGATCTAGAAAGAAATGGAATGGTGTTTGTTACTTTTATAAGAGAATGAGCTCACTCTATGTCATAAGAGCAAAGGAAAGTTTGTTTAAATTGGATAAGATCCTGAATTGGACCATTTGACAAAAGTTGTGAGTGTAACTTACATGATATGGATGCCTCAGCCAATTGTCCTGTACTGATTTTCTGTGTGTGGATGGTCTATGGTTAGCAACATGCTTTGTATCATCAACCACTCGGATCCTCTGAGCCCGAGCTCGTGCCTGTGCCTTCACCAATGCCCGCATACACTGGAGAGTAGCCGTGGCTTGCTTCCTAACAAGATGACCTCTCACCAATGCCTGCAACTTCACTAGTCCTTTCAAGGCACACAATGCTTTTCTTGCCTGCAATGTAACACCAATCAAATAGTTAAACATTTTTTCTTTTCGAAAATTTTTATACATGATTTTACAGGCTAAATTTTGAATTGTGTAGTTTCCTACCAGATAAGAGCGGAAAACAGATTGGATTTTCACAGCTGCAGCCTCTTCGATTGCACTGGATTTCCCATTGGCTGCAGCAGCAGTTAACCGGATCACTGCAGCTGCAGCCTGTGCAGCAGCCACGGCTGCATCAGCAGCTGCTGCCGTGGCCACTGCCACAGCCATTGCGTGCTTTTTATGTTCATTCTCGGCGTCCAATGCTGCCTGAATGATTGGCGGAGTTGTCGTGGCTAGTTGTTCTGCAGAATTCGAGTCCTTGGCAGGAGGTGCTGCCGCAGCAGAAGCCGATGATCTTCGAAAACTCCATCTCCTCTTCTCCTTTGGTGTTGTCTGTGAGTTTGAGATTGGAGTTGTGGGATTCTCATTGGCATCAAGTATAGAGTTGTGATCAGTTTGATAATTTTCCTTCTTCTTTTCCTTGTCCTTCTTTCCTGTCAAGATGCTTCTTAGCCATTTGGTTGTCTTCCCCATCTCTTTCAAAACCAAATCCAAATCCAAATCCTTTCTAAGCTTCCATAATTTTATCACCACAAACAAAGAAGAAGAAGAGGAAGAAAGTAACAAATCATATGTCTAGATCCTTTCCCTGTCTTCTATTGTTTGATATCATTGTATAGCCCTCATAACTACGGTTTGCTCCTTTTTATTGGAACAGGTCTTAATTGACCAATTTTAACAGCTTCATCTTACTGTGATCTCATTTATTCCTTTTCTGATACAATATTGCAATTACTCTCCTCAGTACAGAATGGTTTTGTCTTTGTCAAATGTCAATTTTTATTATGTTTAAGTCTGCTTTAGTAGCAAAAGATTCCTTCCCTGTTGCTTGAACCATAGGAGATATCAATTTTTATTGGTCCCAGGCCTAGCAGATACATATTTACTCTCATTATAATTATTTACTCGCCAAAGGGTGTTTTGGTAATTATTTGATCCATTTGGTTAATATTTGGGGGTATGGGAGTGGGATCAGAAACCATGTGAAAATGGGACAAGAACATGCAGAATCCGTGTAAAATACACAAATTTTAAGTGTGGGGGAAGCTGCCCAATTGGGGTCCCAATTTGAGGGTTTCTTGGATTTTTTAGAAAATTGTAAGACCATATGGAGACTCTAGATGTGGGGTCCACAACCCAAAGTTTCTCTAAACAAAGGTGTCTTTGTTTCCCCTCTGCACGTGCTCTCTATATGAAGCTATTTATTGAATTTGAGGTGAAGTCTTTCATGAATGAAAACTCATGGTGACTTTACATAAGATACTAATACCCAATAACAAGTCACCCTTACCTTTTATTTAGGGTATATTTTTGTTGAATATTTTTACCAGTAATGCATATTTTTAAACTATTAAATCAAATCAAAATTGTATTTTTAGCATATTTTTAAACTATTAAATCAAATCAAAATTGTATTTTTAACAGATCTGACAGTTAAAAAATAGATAGAAAAAATCTTTTTTTTTAATCAATTCCCACATAAAATATGCTGAGATTCCCACAGCCTTTACACCTCTAATTACCAGAGAGGTAAACTGTAAAGTCTAAGCAGGTTTGTGATGAAGAGAATGTAGGAATAGTTGTTTGTGGGTGGGGCAGATAAACTGATATGAAGTGCTACCAACTTTGTCTCGTACCAGTTAGACAACACTGCAGACACATTTACCAATTGGGTGTTTTTACTTGATACCTGTCTGATTTTCTAGAAACATACCTAAATTTTACAAAATTATGACAACAACAAATGCCTCAACGACTTCTCAATTAGCCCAAAAAATAAGTCACTCCAGAAGCATAGGTAATAAGAGAATGTGACAAAAAATTGTGCTTAAAATGCTTCTTGGCTGGGGCCAAAAGAAAAGGTAGTGATGACTGATAACTGACATTTTTGGATACTTTAGTAAGTCACACAAGCTTCAACCATTTATCCCATTGGTTATGTGATATAAACATATTCCTTTTTCTTCCACTAGTTGGTCCAAGATAAAAGCTGAAATTTATACCAAATTGCCAACCAACCCCATTATTAAAAATAATTAATAATAACAATAATAATGAAGGGAAAATCATGCATGCATATCTTTATTGTTGGAAGGTTGAACTCGTATGAGTACTTGTTTGTGTATATTTTAACTATAATTTGGATTATAAAATGCCAAAGAAAATATATGTTGGTCCAAAACATATGAGCAGAGAATCAAAAAAGGGATTTCAGATGGTGGTTAGTAGATGAACACTAAATTAACAGGAGTTTTGGTCTTATCTTACCCATCACAGATGGGTAAGCTGTATTATAATTTTCCATTATTCACATAATGAAATAATTGGTTGGCAGTCACATGGCGTGTTTTATATGCATCCCCTTTGACTAGGTGTTTGCTTCAAGGAAACTGTCTTGTGGGATTTTTTCCATTTTCCATCTCTGACCCCTCAAAACAATGCCTAATCACATAATTAGCAAACATGATTAACTCTCGCTCTCTCTCTCTCTCTTGCTCTCTCTCTCTCTCACCCCCCAACTCTCCAACTTTATCCTTGCAAATTGAAAATGCCATGAACAATCTCATAAGTGAAATATTTAGGGCGTTTGGGAGAAGAGTTCCAACTTTAAATTTTAAACTGTATATTGTAACATGTAAAAATTTTACACTACAGCGTATCTTTACACTATTTGTGGTTTTAAATATAGAGTTCAAATTCCACTTTCCAAACAACCTACTTGCTTTGTTATTATAGAGTTTTATGATAAGATACGAAAAAATACGCTATCAATGATGTACAATTTTAAACAGTCAAAATATTATCAAATACAAAAAAAGTGTAGCAATGTAACAAAATGTGCTGAATTTTTAACGATTCGAAATTGTGTCTATCACTACTTATAATAGACTTAAGACTCTGTGGTTTCAACTGTGCATGTAACATGTGAAAATTTTACATTCCAATAAATTTTTGCTTTGTATTATAGCATGTAATAGTTTTATACTATTTGTGATTAAAACAATGTGGTTAAAAATACTACCCTAAAAAACCTAAGAAATTCCCTAATACTAAAGTTTGAAGTTGAGAACTAATGAAATTGTGTGAGCATTGGCCTGAGGAGGACCAACTCAGTCCCACAGAAGTTATTGACGTATATTCCAATAGTTAACATTGGCTTTGCATTTTTTTTTTATGCATTTTCTCATTTAATATGGACTTATCATGAAGGTGGACAGCATTTAATGAAGAAGTTGATAATGTAATTTTATGGTTAAAAATGTTCTGGAATGAGCTATTGATAGTTGTCTCTGTAGCATCCTAACCAATATAGGCACATGATCCGAGAAAAAATTGATAACAATTGTTGGAAGATAAAAGAAAATGAGGAAATTGGGTTATTATGGTAACAATGAAAAGCATGATTATGTGATCCATGATTTATTATGAAGGGAAATTACGTTTAAACCCTGACAATGAAAAATAAAACCTTGAATTGAAAGCCATTTTTGGGTTGCGGATCACTAGATCTAACCATTCAATGTGTACAACCTTGTGCACCAAACTAAATAGTAAATGTATTTCTAGGTCTTGGAAACCTCTATTTGAATAGGGTTTCTTTTCTTTTTTTCTTTTCTTTTTTTAAGCATGACTATAAAACTTCAAGACTCCAACCATTTAGAAATCCAATTCCAAGCAACAAAAAGTATAAAGTTCTCGAATATTATAGTTTTTAAGCTTAAACTTCTGTTCTAATTGAAGTTCACGGCCTATTAAAATACATATTTTAGATTCAATATTAATCACTGCTATACATCTTTGATTGAGGATATCTATTTGATTGGACCGGCATATATACCTAGGTTTGTTTCCTCCACTTGAATGTTATTCATGTAGAGATTAGTCTACATTCCTCAAGAGACATTCTGTTATTTCAATGAATTGTACATTCATGGAAAATCAAATTAGGAATTATTTATTAATTCTGTGATTATGTACTCAATAGGGGAAATTACAGCACATAACTCAAAAAAAAGAAAAGAAAGAAAACAAATTAATTTCTATAGTTTAATAAAAGTGTAACACTAATTGTTTAATTATTCACGATATGGATTAATGATTTAGATAAACATGCATGTGAATGCTTGATTAGAGAAACATCCTTCCTCTTTCTTGCTTGCATGAATATCACCTTTTTATATGTTTCAATGCACATGCCAAGTTACTTATAGTGTTGTGGTTTATCTGTTTTGGCTGTTTCCCTTTTTCATTTTGGTTAAGGCATTTGGAGCTTGGAATGTGGTTAATAGTCAGTCTTGTCACTAAAATAGAGAGAGAGAGAGAGAGAGAGAGAGGGACAAACGCAAAAATGTTGAGCATTTTAGCCTAATTAACTACCATGGATATTTTACACCCCTAAATTGGTTTTTTCCTTTTTCATTACTTTCTTTTAGTTTGTCTCTAAGTCTTTACTTTATACTTTATTCTAGCTTGATATTCATAATAAAGCTAGAATATAGGCCGGTTGATTTTTTATGGCTATGATAACAGAAATAAGCATGTGAAATAAAGTATTTGCCACAACTATGCACAAAAGTCTTATCTGGTATAAACTTGTCTCAAATACCCCAATGAAAGTGAGAGATCTAAAGTTATAGGGTGTTTTGGAGAACAGTTGGAACTGAAAATATTAGTTTGAAAACTATAGCATATAAAAGTTTTACATTTTAACTGTTGAGAACTTTATATTATTTATTGGTTGGAACCAATGAAATGTCAAACAACTCTTTAGTGACTAGAATAATACCAAGAGGACCACACATTCACAAGGTGAAGTTGCAAGAAAAACTAGGAAAATTGTGGTAAAAGGCAAATGGTGGACACTGTTATTGGCAACATCTACAATTGCCGAAGCACTTGGATCATGTCGGATTTCTCTATAATGAGTTTTGTGTGAGGTTCTTATACAAGTAATCATTTTTAATGCAAATGTACCAACTCTAGTAAAACTTATTGTACGTTTGATTTCTTATAGAATGTTAAGGTAGTTAGAACCGTTAGTTAAAAATATTTTTATTATAGTATATGAGAGTTTTATATTATAGCATTTTTTTAACTATTGTAGCATATGAGAGCTTTACACTGTTTATAACTAAGAAAGTAGTCTGGACCACAACTGTCAAACATCCCTTTAATCAAACCGTAGGTCAAATATTTTTGCTACAATATTTTCTATTATTAAGATTAACGTGTTGTTTTATTTTTTTATAGTTATTCTCATCAGCACCCCTAAACATTAGACATTTTCACTTTACCTCTTTGAATTTTAAATTCGTCCCATTTTAGCCTTTTTGCTAGAATTTTTGGTTAAAAAAATAGAAAACGATCACTTGATTATACTTAACCCACTCTTTTTCTATCTATTTTCAACATATTTACAAAAGCAGACGAAAAAAATTATTTGACTGCAACTAATTCAATTTTTTCAATCTATTTTCAACAGAAATTCTAGGCAATAGGGATAAAGGGAGAACTAATTCAAAGTTTAAAGAGTAAAGTGAAGCTTGTTAGAGTTTAAGAGATAAAGTAAAAATGACCCTAAAATTCAACATATTGGTAAGAATAACCTTTTTCTTTATTGGTTATCTTAGATGTTCTCATCGTCTTCGCAGAAAAACCAATTAGATTACAACTCAACTTGCATGGAACCATACCTACTGTCGGCAAATTGCTCTAATAACTCAAATCGACAAGCCCTTTTCATATTTCCTCAAATTAAACTACAACAGATCATGGCATGTACGAAACATGTACCATATATATAATTGAAGTGATCAGTTTTAATTTGTCATGGAATGGTTTCTATCAGTGGGGCTTAAGTCCTAGTAGAACTGAACCATAATAAGTGACTACAAACAAAAAGGCTTTTGTGGTCCTATAAAAGTTAACAAGTTCAAGTTACAATATGAGGTCCAAAAACTAAAATTGTGGCAGTATTCTAGGGATACGGGACTATTTATGCAAAAGGGCATCTAAGTTGACAGCCATAATAATATTGGGAATAGTGACATGTGGCAGAAAGTGGCTAATACACCTAACTATAAGTATTTAACTTTTGAGCCCTTCTCACTAATGAAAATAAGTCCTCTCTCTCAATCCACATAATTAGTCCTATCTATTAAGCTTCATGGTTTGTTAGGTACATTATTGATCATATTGGGAAATGGGTTGATATGACAAGTCCTAAAACATCATTCATTTGCATTTATGTAAATTTGTTGCATTCCAATACGTTGTCGTTTGATTCCAATATTGTCGTTTTTACTTCTGCGCTTGTTCATAGCTATCGTTTTTCTTGATTGATGTCGTATTTCAACTAATTGTCATTAATTGCTGGTGATTAATTAGTTAGTTTGATCAGCAAGCAAGCTCTTTCATCTTAGGCTCCAAACCAGTCCATGATCATCTACGTAGTATTTCTCTGCGGCCTTGGGTTTCTTTCAAGCGTAAACATTTTGTATTCGAGTAAAATTGTCGTTTTCCCTAATCTCCATCGTTTCCAAGGAATTGCCTTCTATAGCAATTTGTTTTGTTTATATTTTTTTCATTTATTTCTTAATCACTGCCATTGTTCATAATCGGCACTGTTTATCTTTTCCAATCGCCATTTTATAATCTCTTTTGCTTGGTCTTTCAAATATCGGTGTCGTTTTTCTCAATAGATGTCGTTCACCACGTTTTATAGCTTTGTGAAGCCACTGCAGTTCTTCATAATATTATTCTCATCACAGATGTCGTCATTTGTTGGAAGCTTTACAGGCAAATATCGTTTATCATCATCATCATCATCTTGCACTGCTTCCTATTGCATTGTCGTTTTTACTAAGTGCTGTCGTTTCCGACGTTGTCGTTTTTACATTGTTTGTCGTTCTTAACTCACTGCGGCTTTGATTTCATTGGCGTTCTTCCCATCCTTTTCCCCCCCTAAAGATCAGAAGACGGCGTTCTTCTTAATTGCTATTAGTTTTCATATCCATTGTCGTATCCTTTTATTCTTGTCCTTGGAATTAATACTTCTTGTTATCAAAATTTACTCCTTTTATACTTTTTATTGTAAAATATCGCTAGCTCAATTAGTGTTTAATGAGTGTTTGAGTTGTTTATAATGCATTGAATCGTAAGGTCAATTTACATGAATAGGTAAAAAAAAAAAAAAAACAAGTATCTACTCCTTTTTCTTCATCTTTGTCGTCTCTAAATCCATTGTCGTTTCTATTCATTCTTTTTTATGTTCGATGGTTTTGCTATTGTCGTCTTTGAACGTTGTCTTTTCTGAAGTTGTTCGTCGTTTCTCCTTGGTTGTCGTTTTAAATAATTATTGTCCTTTTGTATAAACGGTTGTCTTTTTGTTGTTGTCGTCGTGATATATCTCACATGGTTATAACCAATTTTTGGTTATTAAATAGCTTAAAGCTTTCGTTACACTAAAAAATAAAAATTTACTAAAGTATAAAACTCAAACATGTTACGGTGTTTTAATGAAAAAGTTAAATCTAAACGGGTTACTGCAAAATCTGGCTGGACCTAAATATCGATTAGCTCATAGACATCTCCCGCTGGTGATCCAATTTCAACATCTCTTTTCAACGTTTCTTGTTGTTGTGTTCGGTATAATTTTTTTTTCTTTCTTTCTTTTTTTTTCTAATTTCTTCAACCGTCAAAGGGTGAAAATTGAAGTTTTTTCATTTAAATCGCCCCTTCTCTATTTCTTTTTTTTTTTAATCAAAGTTCAAACAATCATAAAATTTAAAATTTATCCACTAATTTCATCTCTTTTTTTTTTCCCATTATTATTACCTCTTCCCTCTTATACAAAACAATGCCTAAACAAATTGAATTCATGGGAATTCTCTTGTTCATGAAAAAGTTTTATAATAGTCAAATGTGACACGTGTCCCCATTTCATATTTCACTACCCTACGAAAAGATCATTGTTCCCATAAGCAGAACCAATCTCTGTTACATTAAAAAAAATTGATATATTAATTAATGTTTTTTTTCCTAATTTGATATGCGGTCAGTTGTAACATGTTTCCCCATTTCATATTTCGTTACGCCACCAAAAGATCTAGCCAAATCTTTATTATTATAAAATAAATAAATGAATGAAGAAATATAAATGTTTTTTTTTTTTTGTTGATTTTTTTTTTTTTAATGGGCGGAATTGCCGAGAAATTCAACAACGAAGCCAAAGTGGAAAACTAGGAAACAAAACAATGCATGAGAAAGAGCTCAGAAGTTTCCCCATATACCAAACTTTTACTTTATAAAATCCAAGAAGCTTCATTGCAACCCACGTAAACATTTAAGTCACTTCTATTGCATACCACATCAACACAAATCAGGCAGTTTTGGCCTCAAAATAGCAACTACATTTCTTCTTCTTCTTCTGAACATATTCTTGTTATAATCACCAAAAAATAAAAAAATAAAAATGTCAGGAATGATACCAGGAGTGGGAGTGCCTCACAGGAGGGTCAACTACCACAACCACAGCCACCGAGTTTACTCGACTCAGAACGAGTCATTCCTCCGAGAACGGCCAAACCCATCTATAGATTTGAGTGAAACAGCTCTTAAAGCTCGCCAAAGACTAGAGAAGAAGCTTGGCTATTGCCTCCAACTTTCCTCAAGGTTTTCACTTTTATCCCTTTTTTTCCTTTATATTTTCTATGGAAAATTGAGTCCAATATAATGATTGTTCTAATATTTGTTATTTATTATGAACGCAGATCAAATGATAAGCAGAAAAAAGAAAGCACTTTTTGGGGTTCTTCGAAATTGGTGAAGATTACCAGAGCATGGAAATCTCAATCTCCAAACAAGGTTGATGTATCAAACAGCAAGGTCTGTTCTTGTTGCTGAGGATGTCCTTTTTTTTTTTTTTTTTTTGAGGGTGGTTTGGTTTGGTTGTTGTGTCATAATATTTTCACACTTTGTTAGCTCAGAACAGAAATGTCAATTTTTCTGATTTGTGACTATAGGATTAGCTTTATCAAACGAAAGATACTGTACAAGCCCAATGGGGATACAGTTCCACCCTTAAAGGGGCCCTATGAGATCTAGGTGGGACCCGCCTCTTACGAGAGAGTGGCGTTGTAGCTCACGGGACCTTTGTAATTTATTGTGATGTAGAAGTGAAAGATTTCCCAAGTTAACATCAACATTGGAAAAAACGAGCCTTCGGGGTTGTATATAGTCAATTGATCTTATCTTTTCTTAGCTATGGATTAACCTTTCTCTATGGCAAAAGAGTAGCTTAATATGCTTATTTTGCAATTAAGGAAAGATGGTATATTTTTGGGCCAAAATGAAGATAAAGGGTAAAATGTATGTATCAGTAATGCAGAGGGAAATTTCATTTTCTATTTAATCTATTAAAGATCCTTTTATCTGAAAGAAGGAACTTAACATTGAACAAAACGACAAGGTTATTAGTCTATTGTTTTTTTCTCAATTTGAAACAACAGGTTGGTTCATAGCGTCTCTTTGACCAAATAACCTAGCCAAACCATGGCTCTTGGGCCGGGTTAGGCTTAGGTTATGAGCCTTTGTTGTTCCGTCCTATATATGTAAAACATACAGGCCAGACTTACTCGCACAAGGCCCGTTGGGCCAGTGGTCAGGATTGGACTATTTCTCCTCCCTCCATGCCAGGCCGGACCATTCTTTTCTTTCTGCTGCACCGTGTCAACTTTTGACAACACTGGTTCGTGTTAGGTTGAGGTTCATTGTATGAAAAGTTTACAAGCAATTCGAACACGATCCATGACATGAAAAATTTATATATATATATATGTATATATCCTACCCGACAAGGGTCATGTTTTGTTATGTTGTCAAATGCCGTGTGCAAATTGTGTGCCGATTTGAGCTGCCAAAACAAGGGATACTTCACATGTTTAGCTTGTGAGGTAGCTAGGTCTTAGAGAAATTAGGGGAAAAAAAAAGGCCAGACATTTCTAAAGCCTAACGTTGAATAAAACCAAAGTCTACACTAGTCTACACGCATATAATATGACTTGTTAACAATTCTTGAGTAAATGCATTGAAAGAAACATGGCCAACGTGACTTGTAAAAATCTTCATTTGCTTTTTTATGGATACGTCCAAAAAATAAAAACAGCACATAAATAAATAAATAAATAATAGTTTGGAATTCGTAATTTCCTACCCACTTATTCTCAATCAATTTTTGGAAAAAGTTATATGTTAAGAGTCAAATTGGAATAAATTCTCACTATTATCACTTGGCTTGCTTATAGGGCGGGTAATTTGGGTCACGACACGATGACATAACACGAACCCGATACCAAAAATGCGGGTTAGGGTTGGGAAAATAGGCCTTGGGTTGGAATTGGGTCGAACCTGTCTGACCCGTACAAAAAAAGGGTTGGGTTCGGGTCAACCTGAATCAACATGAAATCAACCCGAAATAACCCACCAAAAATTATGTCGAAATCAGGTTGACCTGAAAATTGTTAATCAACCCGTGTAACTCAAATTGAACTCGTGTTACATTAATGTAACTCATAGAACCTGAAATTAATTTTAATGTGTCAAATTAGTCTAACATTTGTTGTATATCCAACATGACATGATTTTAATTTCTAGCATATTTGTTTTTGTTAAACTTATACAAAGTTTTGTTAACTTTTTTGATGGTTTTGTTTTATTGGGTTTTTGTTTATTTTGTAGGCTTATTGTTGGGTCTATCGTGTTGCGGGTCTATCGGTTTGGTGAGTCAGTGTGTCGTGTCAACACAAACATGCACAAAGTAACATATTAACATGTCGGGATGGGTCGGGTCGGGTCGGGTCGGGTCAACCCGTCTACACGTCAGGTCGTGTTCGGGTTAGGCTTTTTTTGACCTGTCAGGTCACAGGTCGAGTTCGGGTTGTCGTGTTGGCTGTTTATATAAGAGGCCAACCTGACCTAAACCTGACTCGTGGACCCAAATTACCAGCCCTACTTGCTTACAATAAGAAGAGGCCTAAGAGTCAGTGAAAGCGGACAGGAAGTGGTTTAACATTTAATTTTGTGTACACCATTAATAGGGGTGTCCTCATTTTGATTAGGTAATCCCAAGTCTTAAATAGATGCAAAATGATACCACAAATAATGTGGTAGTGTGTTGAATATTTGAAGCTGGTTAGGACCTCCCTATTGTGAAATGAGACACGTAACAACAAATAATGTAACTGCTCAAGACTTGGGAAAAGCCTACATTTACCATCATATGGGCGTTTCATCAAATTGGTACGATTTAAATTAGGCTGTGCTTATAAAGAAGACGAAATTATATTGCCCTAAAAATATACTTATAATATCCCTTTCGAAAAACAAATAATCTTATAAAAAAAGTGCACTTGTACTGAAGACAGATGCTGATCTTATTGTAAATTTTTAATTTAGATTTTTCACTAGATAAGATGCTAATGGGGATTGCTATATAGGTTTCTAATGTGGATTTGCAATAGGAAAAAAAGATTAAGAAAAAAAAAAACATAACAAGAAAGAAAATGCACTTCAACAAAGAAAAAGAACCAAAGCAAGTTTCTTTTGAACCCGTTTGAGACACAGATTTTACCTAAAAAGTTATTATTCAAACCAATTTTATTACGTTTTTATAGTATTTTAAGTTGAAACTCTTGGTTTCAACCCCTATTCTAAAACCTGCTCTTTAATTCATTTCATACAAAGAAACAGAATATATATATATACTCTATTAATAGGATGATTATAATTATTAAATTTAAGTTAAATTAAAAAATATAAAAAAGGGATGAAATATAATAGAAATCTTACATTTAGAATAATAGTTTTTTTCTTTCATTCGCTTCTGCGGATTTTTATTTCTATTTCCATTTCTTTATTTTATTAAACATCTCAAGAGATTTCTAGGATGAGACAACAAAAAACACACCATTGATATCACTCTGTTTTTTTCATGATTCCTATTAAAAACGATCTAATTCGATATACATTTTATTTCAATATCATTTAATATGATTTTGACGGTATTCAAAAGTTACACTATTGGTGTAAGATCCAACATCAGAAAAGGTTAGAGTTTAGAGCAGAGAATCTAAAAACCCCAACTGCCAACGACCCAATGGCCAATGCCTCTCTCCCTCTCACTAGTATTAAAGAGTTGGGCAATGTCAATCCATAATAGATCAGCCACGTTACAACATCTTTATCAGATCTCAACTGTAAAAGGCCTCCCCCAACCGATTAATCCTCAAAACATCCTTCACAAACTCTACTCTTTCACACGTTTTCAAAAACCCCGAAACTCCCTGCATTTTTTTTTTCTTCTCTCTGCCTTGTGAGAGATAGAGAATGAATATTATGGCTTCAACCTTGTCAATATGCCCTTCTCTTCTTCTGGTCTTTCTTGTTCTCCAACCTCTGGCCGCCACCTCGGTTGGAGAACTTCTCTCTCCTCTTCTCTCTCCTGTTTTTGGTTTGTCTCTCAATCTTTTTTGGGCTATGATTTTTTTTTTTCATTACTTATGTTTATTTTCTGTAATGGGGTTCTTAGATTTTCCCATTTTCTTTGGTGGGTACTTTTTATTTTTTATTTTAATGTTGTTTGTTTTGTTGTGAAAGATGATGTGTGCAAAGATGTGGAATGTGGGAAAGGAACATGCATGGCTTCAAGCAATAGTGCTTTCTTCTTTGAATGTGAATGTCAGCCTGGTTGGAAGCAGACTATTTCTGGCCACACTGATCACCTCAAATTCCTCCCTTGTGTCATTCCCAATTGTAACTCTCTCTCTCTCTCTCTCTCTCTCTCTCACACACACACACACACACACATAACATTTTCAAATTTTTAGCCAAGTTGGGATGGTTATTTTATTGAAAGCTTTGTTAATCTTGTGTTAGAATATAACTTCTTTTTTGGTGTGGTATAGGCCTTGTGATGAGGAATATTTTGTTTCTCTATAAATAGGTTTAGAGATTGTATTTTCAATCCAAAATTGTTTAATGACTAATGTATGAAAAAAGGTTTGAACCGAAACTTTTTGGTTCATATCCATTGAAGAAACAAAGGCTAAACATTGAGATTGCAGATTTTTGATCACCTTGCTTGGAAATGTTTATGATATTTGTTCACAGAAGCTGTAAAGATGAAGTCCAAATTTAGCCCGCCTTAGCTTCCAAAATATTGCCAAGTTTTTTTTTTTTTTTTTTTTTTTAAATTTTAATTTTAATTTTTTTTGTTTTTCCTGAATAAAAACAGATATGTAACAAGCATATACGTTACCAAGCAAGGGCTTTGTAATTAAGATGTTAGATAGGAAAAACAATTTTGCACCAACCTTTGATTGTCCTACTTAAAGTGACAGTGACTAATAAGGACCTCATAAGCAGGGAATGGTTACTGAAGTCAGTTTTGAGGTCACCAACTTTGGTTCAGTACTGGTTTTATTGAGCTTAAATGATAAAATTTAGCTTCAAACGTGGAGCATATTACACACAACATCAAGCTACCTAAATTCAAAAAACCATCTAGAAAGGAATGCACGTAAAATTCGGCAATAAAAGTGAAGTAGCCAAAGATCAGCCAACTCACTAGTCATGTTACATCTGTTTAGCTCAAAAACAGTTAACAAAACAGAAGCTATCTCTTTAAATTGTTAATGCTCGCTAATCGGACATAGACTCTCTCGTGGAGGAATGTGATTAGACTACTTAAACCAGATGATAAACACATGTTAAGATGTGATTTGAAAATAAGTGATTTTGACAGCCTGCCTAAGGCAATGATTTTGGGGTTGTAACTTTATTTCTTGATTCTTTAATAGATATCCTTATTCTCGTATGATGGTTTTGATTATTTTTGAATGATTTCTTGAATTTCATAGGTACTCTGAATTACTCCTGCACGAAAGCGCCTGCTCCTATTGAAGAGAAGGAAACCAGAACCAATGAAACTATTTTCGATCGTAATAACTATTTACGTCATTTAATCTCATGCTTTATCAAATGATAACTTTCTTTTGAATATTTTCTTTCATTTTTCTAATTTCAGTCTTTTTGTAGCCTGTTATTGGAGTTACTGTGGAACTGGTTCGTGTAACAAGATTTCACAATTCACATATAATTGCGAATGTCCGGCTGGTTTTTACAATCTTCTGAATATCTCCAGTCTCCCCTGTTTCCAATCATGTAAGTGTACACTCTTATAATGGCTAAGCAGAGACTTGCAGTACAAGGAAAAAAAAAAAGGATTCCCTAGTAGAGTGATAATACTAAAACTATGTCATTACAAGAATTGTATATTCAACTGAAATAGCTGAGTGAGGTTTAACTTTTGTGCTTCAGGCGAGCTTGGAATGGATTGCACAAACCTCGGGATTACAACTGTAAACGGAGCATCGTCTTCATCATCATCAATGGCGGACTACACTGAAAATCAAGGTGGTTCTATCAAACTTTCTTCTCAGTTATGATGAAATATTGAAATCCTTTCTAAAATTTTCAGTTTGATTTCAACATTTTAAATGATTTAAAATAGTTGTCAGATTGTTGTCCTCCCCTCAAGAACCACATAGATAATTTCCTGTAATAAATACATCGGCAGGAATGTAGTTCAAACGTTACACTCTCGGGAATCCGTCTATTGTTGTTAGTCTTGTTTTCGAATTTCCTTCAAATGTACAGCACCAATAATCAGATTGTTCTTTCAAAAGCTAGCATGCGCCTACAGCTGTTTTGAAGATTGAGCTCGTTAATCCCGTTCTTAATCCATTTCTTTTCCATGTTTCCATTATACAGCTAGCTCTATCACTCAGGGACACTGCGTTTGGCTGCTAATCACAATGGTGTTCGTCCGAACGTTTCTTTCGAAATATAACTAGCGAATGCAGCGACAATTTCAGCATCTACTCCACGTAGCTATTGTACATAGAGCCTGCTTCCCTGCATACTCAAAATCTGCTATGATTGAAGATAATTAGCTGTTACATTAATACGTAAAAGATTTTCTATCTATAAATAAGTTTATTGATATAATTCTGTAGGTTTGAAATTTGCAATATAGGCGTAGACTAAAGAAGACAGCATATTCTGCTGAGCTTCTTTTTCCCCGCCGTGATCAGTCTTGTTTTTTATGTGTGAACTGCTGTATTGTTTATTTATCTATTGCTTATAAAATATATCATTAGCCATGAGGAGAGCTGGTTGGTCTCTTGAGCTGAGTCTACTGGAATAACAGAAACATATTCATGTTATTACAGTTTGATAATTTGATTAAGAGAAAATTACAAAGAATGTCCCTTATGAACACTCTTTATCAACACTGCTCTCAACTTTTCAAAACTATCCCTTTTATGTTTATTTTTTTTTAATTAGATTTTTCAAATGACGTTTTTGTCTTTGATAAAAAAACAAACCTTAACTTATTTTTCATTCTTACACTCAAATCTCCCTCTCTCTACACAATCTCTCTCACTCCTCCCTCTCTTTCTCTCCTTCCCTCTGAAACTCCTTCCTCTGGAACTCTCTCTCTTTCTCCCTCTCTCACTCTATTTTCCTTCCCTCTTTGTAATGACCAAGAAAATCCTAAAATTAAATAACATAATTTTAAATACTTAAGTCAAGGATTTCCCAAATAATATAATGTTTGAATTTTTGTGGTTGAAGGAATTATGACATAACATAAATATTTCAAAATTTTATAGTAAATATTAAAATTAAATTATTAACTTTTTGTGATCGGATAATTCAGTTGATGATTTTCATCATGATTTAAGGCGGAAGAAATTTTAATTAGTAAACATCTTGAGAATTTGATTTATAAGAATATTCAAGTGTGGTACGGTTTTAATAGTATATCGAAAGACACTATAACACATAGGAAGTTGTTGATTGCTTATTAGTTAGAAATCGGAGTTACGTGAGTCATATTTTCTACCAAAAATGTTATCCGAGCTCAAAAATGTTACCAAAAATACTGTCAAAGACTGTGTTATTACCGAGACAAAGTGTAAAAAAAGTCAAGTCTAAGTTTTATTCAATCTAGAAATAATTTTAAGCTTTAAAGCAGTCCAATTTTGTTACTCGATTAAGAATTTATATCGATGATTTATTTAGAGATTAGCTTTAGACTGTGAGTAAGCAATGATAAAGGACCTATCAAAAAATGAAATCTCCTATCAGTTAAGTTAGTCACCTTCAACAAGTAGAAAATGTATCAGTCTAAGGAATCTTTGGGAGACGGTGAAGGGAGGATAAGATCAAAGGACAAGAAATGACCTTCATTAAAACTTAATGTGATTAGTGTCCTTGAGATAATTATGAGGACTTTTCCCTCCATTTTCTGTCTTCCTTGTAGCGCCATATTTAGAGACTATTAACCAAAAAATTTAGCTTAATTAAGTGGATTAGAAACTTAATAAACCATAGTTCAAGAATTAAGGATAATTAGCAAATTTTCTATAAGAAGGTTCTTGAGTTTCAAGAAGCCATTTTCTTGTATTTTTCTCTCCTATTTCACTTGAACAAAACCAGTTTATCCTACTATCTCTCCCAAAATACTTCCATTCCCACACTCACAAATCACTAGCCAAAAAAAAAAATAATAATAATAAAGAAGGAAAGGAAATCTAAGAGGAGTCACACAAGTGTGTCGTCAAGAGTATATCCGTTATCCTTTTTCTTTTATTTTAAGTACAATTAAATTTATGATATGGGTTTATATATAAAACGTTTATTTGTGTCTTTATTATGGTTTTATATAGTTTAAGTTGTGATTGTTTAGGTTTATGTAAGTTTAGTATGGCTTGGCTTAGGTTTTGGTTTGTTACTGTTCAAAAAATTTTCTGCCTATTTTGAGCCTAAAAACGGAACCATTAGAGATTGATTTCAGAATTTTCTCAAACACAAAACTTTTAGATTTCGATTTTGACAAAAACTCCGTGGCTAACAATTTTCATACTTCCGATTCTTGAATGGGTTTTTGGGTCATTTTTAAAAACTATCCAAATACTATGTAAACAGTGGGGCAGCTATTGTCTTGATGGAAACAGGCTGCCTCAAGGTCGAATCATAATTTTTGCAAAATACAAAAGTTTTATATCTAAAATGCTGTTATGGACAGTTAAAGAAAACTATGCAGTTTAACATTCCAAAATAGTTTAGTTTTTGTTTTTGATGAAAATGACCCAAAACGGTCTGAATTTTTATTTTTGCAAGACATAAAAGTTTTACATCTCAATGAGTCGAAGAATTTTTATGAAGAAAATTTTTGAAAATTTGGCATTTTAAATAGACTTTAAAGTATATTTATAAAAGCAGTCAAAACCTTTTATAGAAAACAGTTAATTTAGTAAAGTTTGTGAAAATCGCTGAAATCAGATATGTTAAAACATAAATGAAATTTTGAAAAACATGAAAATTCTAAACCTCATTAAAATGAGAAATTTTCATGAAAAAATTTTAAGAAAACTGTTTCTAACATACAGTTGTACAATGAGTTTTAAAACTAACAAAAAAAATAATTTTCGATATTCATTTTGAACAAAACGGTTTTGTAGCGGTAGAATTGAAATTTTCGACCAATAGAGGAATTATAGCACTCAAAAAACTATAAGAGCTTACAGCTCACAGTTTTATCAAATTCAGACTCTATTTTAAAATATTATTTTTGACACGAAACTTTACATATACAAATGTGATTTTTCTCACAAATTTCAACGGTTGTAAAACGGGATAAGTAAAAGCCTAACATGTTAAGCCACAATATCACGATGCTAAATACAGGCCCAACACTTGTGCTAGTTCAAAACCCACCTCTCGGATCTTTGACGACCAAATGTTTAGAATGCCATAGAATGCACTTACATTGGACTTGCAAAAATGAATTAAGTGTCTAGATATGGGCTTTTCTATAATTGTGAGCCTAACAAGTGTAATAAGGGGATTTTACTATGACTTAGTTAATGGAAATTATAATTAGTTATTAAATTGGTTAATGAATTATCAATTCTAGCATAGATAATTAAAGACAATTAAGGAAAACTAGATTATGAGGATTACAGTAGTTAATCATTGTAATAAATATAATGATTTTATGATCCTTTAATAAAGAAAAATATGTTCTAAGAATTTAATTCCTTTATGACTATGCTAAATTAAATAGCATAAGAGAAGCTAACCTTACTCTCTCAATGGGTGTTATTCTACAGAGTTTAATAGTAATAGGTAGATTTCATATATTGTTCTAGAACACCTTCTAATTGCTAAATATAGTGTTTAAGTGTTTGTTGTATCTTGCGTAATTTTTCACAAAAACTCTCTAGCAAACTTGAATAAGTGAGGGTAAATATAACCTTTAAGAAAAGTGTTTTGTACACACCTCAAACACATCCCGTTTCCAAAAAATCTTAGCCTCTTTTCTCTCTACTCTCATAAAATACTCCAACAATCTTAAGGTTTTATTCCTACTGTGATAGAGGTTGAAAAGAACATGGCATCCTTTCTCAACCCAAATGTCCAACTTGGTTGTTTTGATGGCACTAACTTCACTCAATAGAAGAAGAAGTTGTTCTTCTTACTCACAGTCCTCGATATCACTTATCTGTTTGATCCGAAGATGAAGTCACTCCCGGAGCCAAAAGAGGATGATTTTGATGCCATCATAGCCGCTAGAAAAAAAAAAGAATATGATGAAATCATGTGTCGAGGGCACATTTTCAACACCCTCTTCGATCGTCTCTATGATCTCTACCACTACATGGAGTCTCTGGCAGAGATATAGAATACTCTCAAATACAAGTCCAAAAACAAGAAGAAAAATATGGATAAATTCCTTATTCTTAAATTTTTAGAATTTTCTATGCTTGACTCCAAGTCTGTTCTAGACCAAATACATGAATTGTAATAAATTGTTATAAAACTCAAAGAGTTGAAAGTTGAGATTTCTTAATCATTTCTAATGGGGGCTATCATTGCTAAATAACCCTAATCTTGAAATGGTCATAGAAAGAAATTCCTCCATAGGAGGGATGACATAACTCTAGAAGAGTTACAAAAGCACTTGAGGATTGAAGAGCAGCCCAAGTCTTGTGATCTCAAGGGAAAACTTTTTGACTCTTCTAAAGCCAAGTGGCTAAAACTAGTAAGTTTCAAAAAAACTTCTAGAATAACAATGACAAGAAACGCAAAAGGTTTGGTAATGACTCGAAAAAGTTTACCAAAAATTATTTCTTTTGTGGGAAAAAGGGCCATAGACAAAGTGAATGCAGGTACAAGAAGAAAAAGAAAGAAGTAAACTCCAACAAAGCCAATATTGTTGACGAGAAATCTAAAGAGATTTGTGCTATAGTCTCGAAGATGCAAATTGGCATGATTATCGAAACCAACATGGCTGCAACAAAGTATTCTGATTGGTGACTTGACTCCGACGCCACCATATATGTTTGTAATGACAAGAACATGTTTTTGTCACATGCAGTGGAGAAAGAAGAACAAACAGTTCTCATGGGGAACCATGACACAATGATGGTTTTCGGAAAAGGAGTGGTAGAGGTAAATTTTACTTCGGGAAGAAAGTGACTTTAAACAATGCCTTCCATGTTTTGAAAATTAGAAAGAATCTTGTATCTGATAGTCTTATGTGTAAGAATGGTCTTAAAGTTGTACTTGAGGGAATACTTGTATTATTTCTAAGAATGGGTCATTTGTAGGAAAAGGGTATTCTTGTGATGGCATGTACAAACTTGGTATCAATAATAAAGAGATGAATTCCATTTATATTGTTGAGCCTTTTAATATTTGGCATGCTCGTTTATCACGCTTAAATTTTATATTTTTCAAATACATATCTAAACATGGATTGATTAATTACAAAGATGAAAAACATGATAAGTATGAGATATGCACACAAGCAAAATTAACAAATAAACCCTTTCCTTAATTCGAAAGAAATACTCAAATATTGGATTTGATTCATACCGATATTTATGAGTATAATGGAATTGTAACAAGAGAAGAAAGAAGATACTTTATCACTTTCATTGATGATTGTTCTAGATACATGTATGTGTACTTTATTAGAACAAAAAATAAAGCCTTAAATAAGTTCAAACTTTTCAAGGTTGAAGTTGAGAACCAACAAGATAAGAAAATCAAAATGGTTTGACATAATAAGGTAGTGAATATTTTTCTAATATGAAGAGCATGACATTATTCACCAAAAGTCAACCCCTATACTCCTCATTAAAATAGTTTGGCTAAAAGAAAAAATAGGATATTCACTGATATGATTAACTCTATACTTCTTAATGCAAAATTGCCTAATAATTTATGGGGAGAAACTTTACTTATTGTATGTCCTGTTCATAATAGAATTACATCCATGAAAATACATGTTTCTTCATATGAAATATGGAAAGAAAGCAAATTAAATGTGATGTATTTAACAGTATAGGGCTGTTTAGCTTTCTATAGATTACATGACGCTAATCATCAAAGTTAGATGTAAGGGGCATAAAAGGTGTTTTTAGGATATGCTAAAAATTCGAAGGCATAGATTGTTGAATCTATATTTTAATGTAATAATAGAATCAAGAGATGTTGAATTCATTGAAAATAAATTTATTTTTTATTCTACCACTAAATTAGAATCTAATGATGATTAACGATATGACTATACTCTTGGTTTCTCCACTAATAAAAGGAAAGAGTCTGTGACATCTTTCGAACCAATGAGAAGTCAACGTGAAAGAAAATAAAAGAGTTTAGCACCGGATTTTATTTCATCTCAAGCTTTGGCCTTCTTGGTTGAAGGAGATAGAAATAGTATACTTAATAAATACCATTGTTGCTAAATATTGAGGATGATCCAAAGACATGTAGTGAAGCCATGTCATCTAGAGATGTTTCCTTTTTGAAAGAGGCTGTGAATGAAGAAATGGATTCAATTATGCCCAATGGAACTTCGATTTTGGTTGATCTCCCTCCGGGATTGAAACTAAGAAGCAACAAATAAATGTTTAGAAGAAAGTACAACACCGATGGGTCTATACAAACATTCAAAGCTAGGTTGGTAACCAATGGCTTTAAACAAAAGTGTAGTATAGACTATTTTAAAACATGTACTCTGGTAACTAGGTTGACATCTGTTAGAGTGCTATTTGCAATTGATTTGATATACAATTTGTATGTGCACCAAATTGATGTTAAAACAACTTTTCTAAATGGTGATCTTGATAAGAAAATCTAAATGGAACAACCTAAGGGGTTTGTATTGCCTAAAAATTAAAATAAGTTTTGCAAGTTAGTCAAGTCGCTTTATGGATTAAAGCGAGCACCAAAACAATGACATGAGAATTTGATTGGATTATCTTGTCTCATGGTTTCAAGCATAATAATGTGGATAAATTATATATTCAAGATTTACAAATGATTTTGGTGTGATTATTTGCTTATATGTTGATGAATTGCTTATCTTTGGGACTAACATTCAAGGAATGGGTGATACTAAGAAATATCTAATTTCACAATTTAAGATGAAAAATCTTGGTGATGTAGATACTATTTTAGGTGTGAAACTGAGGAAGCATTTATCAATCTCATTACATCGAAAATGTGCTTCTTAAATTTAATCATTTGAAGTTTAAGAAAGCAAATACGCCATATAATTCTAGTATTAAATTACTAAAAAATGATGGCCAAGCGGTAGTACAAAGAGTATACTAGTGTGATTGATAGCTTGATGTATGCTATGCATTGTATAAGGTCGAACATTCCATTTGCGGTATGCAAAATGTCAAGATTTATGAGTAACTCAACTGTTTATCATTGGAATGCAATTGGTAGGTTACTTGGTTATCTCAAAAGAACCATTAATTTGGGTTTGTTTCATAATGATTATCTTGTGGTACAAGAAGGGTACTCAAAAGCTAGTTAGATAACTAATGCAAATGATGATAAATCTATGTCCACTTGGATTTTTTCAATTGCAAGAGGAACCATGTCTTGGGCTTCTAAGAAATAAACGTGCATAGCTCACGAACAATGGAAAGTGAGTCTATAGCACTTGCAGCTACAGGCAAAGATGCAGAGTGGCTGAGAAATTTATTATTTGATATTGATTGTGGCCACAATTGTTGCCATCTATTTATTTGTACTGCAATAGTAATGCTACATTGTCTAAATCTTTTAACAAAGTTTATAATGGAAAGTCTAGACATATTAGCTTGAGACATGAATACGTGAAACAACTAATAACCGATGGTATTATCAATGTTGTTTATATTAGGACTAATAGGAACCTAGCGGATCCCTTGACAAAAGGTCTTTCAAAAGACTTGGTCAAGGATATGTATCTAGTGGAATGAGATTGAAATCTTTTGCCTAGAGTCACCGATGATGATAGCCCAACTACGTAATAGTTGTACCCCTATTCCATAGTTAGATGGGTAAAAACAAGTCATCATTATGTGATCGGGTTAGCACCGAAAATTTATTTGTCCCTTCAAAGATGTTCGATGCATATAGCTATGTGGTTGAGGTTGATTTTATACTCTTAATGAAGTTTAAGTCTCAAAGTAGTTAGAGATATGATTTGAAACTTCACCTAAATGAACATGAAGCATGGTGCCATTTCTAACAAGACCATGGTTTAGTCTTGTAAATGTTTGTGAATCCAAGATAGTGCACAAGGACGGAATAAAGCAAAATGATTAGAGCATAATTTGAAATCTAGGATGTCTCATATGTGATATATTTTTGGTATTTTCTTAAGAGACAAAGTTCAATGCAAAGCACACTATTGTCTTATGAATACTTTGAAGTATTTTCACTAATTGAAGGTTAAAATCGAAATATACCTTCTTGTATGTATGAGTTTATCATTATTGAATTCAGAGAAATATCACAATCTAGTGAGGAGTTGTTTGAGAGATTATAATATGTCTCATTAACATGTTTAAGTCAAAAGAACACGTTAGAATAAGTGAAAAAAAATACTTTTTTGATGTGTTTTTAGTTAGCATGGGCACGTCGATGCTTAAAGTTGAGGCTGCAGTGCCGAAACATGCAAACAACACATGGAAAGGCAGAGAACCTAGCACCTACTGAGGCGCCGGCACCGCGGCGTCTGGTAGCTTCTACAAGCAATTTGGTGCTGTTACATGGTGAAAAATGTGTTCTTTAGACATGTTTTGAACTAGTGTAATCATTCATTGTATGCTCTTATACAAACCTGAATAGCTATTAGCTACGGACATATCTGTTATAATAGTTGCATTGATTCATAAAAAGATACATTTACAATTGAAGAGATACCTTTACAAATAAGGAGGTACCTTTAAGCAAAGGTTGTGTGAGTTGAACCGGTTATCTCCATCCATAAAATGACATCCCTACCTATTCTTAAATCTCCAGAATATATAGATTTCATATCTTATTCTAGAACACTATATTATTGCTATATAGTGTTCAAGTCTTTATTGTATCTTGGGGATAATTTGCGACAAAAACTCTTTAGCAAACTTGAATAAGTAGAGGGCAAATAAATTGTTTAATGAAATTATTTTATACACGCCTTAAACACATAGCCTGTTTGTTTTTGTTCTCACAATTTTTGGAAACATGTTTTTTGAGGCAAAAATTTTCAAAACACCTAAGCACAATTCTCAAAAAATTCTCATTTATCAAAAAAAAAATATTTTTGCTTATTTTGAAAACAATACCAAACGACCCTAAATCTATTTCTAGTAATTCGTAGCCTCTTTTCTCTCCACTATCACAAAATACTCTAGCACTATCTTTATTAGAAATTTGATCCCATAAAAAAACACTATCTTTATTAGAAATTTGATCCCATCAAAAAAGAAATGTAACCTTTGAAAATACATCTATTGAAAACAAGTCTATAATATATATATATATATATATATATATATATATATTCATGCTCACAAGTATTTAAAAAAATAAAGAAATTTGCTAAGAGGCTCGCACTAGAAGAAACTGAAGATTACGCGATAGTTTTAAACCATCGTAATATGTTTTCACGATGGTCAAAATACCACTGTGTTCCAATGGGAATTTTTCAAGATATTTTTTACCGTCGAGAAATCTTGATTTTGACAGGGCTTTTGAGGTCTTGGGGTCAAGGCTACCACGATAATTTTTACTAAAAACTATCATAAAATGCTAAACTTACACAATGGTTTGTGTAAGTTTCTTTTTTTACGATGGTTTTTGCTAACCATCATGAAAATTTGGTCCAAAGTTAAAAAACGGTCATGTAAGGCTCTGCATCGCTCACACAACAATTTTTGTATTTTTGGGCAATTTTTGTATTTTTGGGCATACTTTACGTGCTTTCCCCCCTTTTACCGTGACCTACTTAGAAATAAGGTGGTTAAATAAGAGTAATGTAATATCAAGTTTCAAGTATTGTCGATTTTGAAGCATAGAAGATTATTTTCATCACACTGACTGGTCAACTCCACGTTTTCCGTAAAAACTTTGTTCTACTCGGTAGCTACCTTCTTGTTTGTGCAAAGAAAGTCGGCCTCTAATTGAGTTCATTACTTTTGAATACTTATGGAAAAAATTGACATGACTAGAGACTAACTAAAGGAAGTCGGTCTTTAATTTAGAATAAGTGAAAAAAAAAATACTTTTTTGATGTGTTTTTAGTTAGCATGGGCACGTCGATGCTTAAAGTTGAGGCTACAGTGCCAAAACATGCAAACAGCACATGGAAAGGCAGAGAACCTAGCACCTACTGAGGCGCCGGCACCGTGGCGTCTGGTAGCTTCTACAAGCAATTTGGTGCTGTTACATGGTGAAAAATGCGTTCTTTAGACATGTTTTGAACTAGTGTGATCATTGGCTGTATGCTCTTATACAAACCTGAACAACTATTAGCTACGGACATATCTGTTATAATAGTTGCATTGATTCATAAAAAGATATCTTTACAATTGAAGAGATACCCATACAAATAAGGAGGTACCTTTAAGCAAAGGTTGTGTGAGTTGAATTGGTTATGTCCATCCATGAAATGACATCCCTACCTATTCTTATATCTCCAGAATATGTAGATTTTATATCTTGTTCTAGAACACTATATTATTGCTATATAGTGTTCAAGTCTTTATTGTATCTTGGGGATAATTTGCGACAAAAACTCTTTACCAAACTTGAATAAGTAGAGGGCAAATAAAATGTTTAATAGAATTATTTTATACACTCCTCAAAGACATAGCCTGTTTGTTTTTGTTCTTAGAATTTTTGGAAATATGTTTTTTGAGGCAAAAATTTTCAAAACACCTAAGCACAATTCTCAAAAAATTCCCATTTATCAAAACAAAAACATTTTTGCCTATTTTGAAAACAATACAAAACGACCCTAATTCTATTTCTAGTAATTCTTAGCCTCTTTTCTCTCCACTATCACAAAATACTCTAACACTATCTTTATTAGAAATTTGATCCCATCAAAAAAGAAACACTATCTTTATTAGAAATTTGATCGCATCAAAAAAGAAATGTAACCTTTGAAAATACATCTATTCAAAACAAGTCTATATAATATATATATATATATATATTCATGCCCTCAAGTATTTAAAAAAATAAAGAAATTTGCTAAGAGGCTCGCACTAGAAGAAACTGAAGATTACACGACAGTTTTAAACCATCGTAATATGTTTTCACAATGGTCAAAATACCACTGTGTTCCAACGGGAATTTTTCAGGATATTTTTACCGTCGTGAAATCTTGATTTTGGTGGGGCTTTTGGGGTCTTGGGGTCAAGGCTACCACGATAATTTTTACTAAAAATTGTCATGAAATACTAAACTTACACAATGGTTTGTGTAAGTTTCTTTTTTTATAATGGTTTTTGCTCACCATCATAAAAATTTGGTCCAAAGTTAAAAACGGTCATATAAGGCTCCGCATCGCTCACACGACAATTTTTGTATTTTTGGGCATACTTTACATGCTTTCCCCCCTTCACCATGACCTACTTTGAAATAAGGTGGTTAAATAAGAGTAATGTAATATCAAGTTTCTAGTATTGTCGATTTTGAAGCATAGAAGATTATTTTCATCACACTGACTGGTCAACTCCACGTTTTCCGTAAAAACTTTTTTCTACTCGGTAGCTACCTTCTTGTTTGTGCAAAGAAAGTCGGCCTCTAATTGAGTCCATTACTTTTGAATACTTATGGAAAAACTTGACTTGACTAGAGACTAACTAAAGGAAGTCGGTCTTTAATTTAGAAAACAAGTCATCAAATCGTTTTCAATGGGAAAACAATGTGAAATGGACCAATCAATAAACTTGGAAGGAAAAAAAAATACGAATAATTTTTTTTGCTGCAAGTTCCATAAATTTCGAAGCTTCGACTTTCACTATGTAAGGAGCACCACTTAAAATCCTTTTGGAGAAAAAAGAAAAAAAAAAAGAATGCAAAATCTGTATAAAATTAGAACACACATAGCAAGAACTACTATCACCTTCTAAATAAGCTTTCATGAAGGCAACAACAACCCCACCATCAAATCTCCTCATGGGTTCTCTAGACTTTCCATTTTTACACAAGCAATAAGTAGCTTTCCCTCTTACTCCTTTAGTCTCACCATCCAACATATCAAGATGACCATATTAATTAGCAGGTTTTCTACACAACTTAAAAGAGTCCTCATGGTTAAAGCCTTTAGGATCACAAGGAGAGAATTAATTACGTTAATATCATCCGGACATAACTCCATCAACGTTTGCTCTAAAAGGACAAAAGTAAATTCTCATACATTGATTCAAAAACACCATATCACAGCTACTAATATTATATTAAGTAATTCCTAAAATTTTCTTTGTTGGATCAGATTTTTTTTTCCTTTTCCTTTTTTTTTTTTTTTAACTTTGGAACCGATTTTTTAGTAAGGGTTTCAATCACCATCTTTTAAGTGTCGAATTCTTGCAATATATCAAGTTAGAAACTTTTCATATACACATATTCTACTATTAGATTTTATGATACAATGAAAAGGGGTGTTTGGATTTTCAGTTTCAATTTTAATAGTTATAACTAAACAGGATAAAACTCTTAACGCTACAATAAAAGGTAAAAAGTTGTTACAGTGTAAAGCTCTCACATATTATATTTCTTAAACTTAAAACGTTAGTTATTTCAAATGGAATCAAAGTTTTGTACTTACCTTATTATAATTTTTTTAGAGAATGCTTACCTTATTTTCAAGTAAACATAAATTGATTAAAAAAATAGTGTTGAGCTAACTAATTATGTCTTTACTTATATAAAAGGCTAGCTCTAAGGGCCTTCTTTGCCACGCTTGACATGTGGGTGGAGGGGAATGCATGTGTACGTGTGCTTACCACTAATATATATATATATATATATATATATATATATATATATATATATATATATAAAGACAAGTTTTGATAGTTAACGTGTATGGTGCAGCCAAAAGAAAATAAATTATTTTTTATCTCATCAAATGTATACATATATATTAGATTTAAAACACAAATTTATATCTTTTTCGGCCAACCTTCAATTGTTACTTAAGAAATTGTTAAAAAATACTATCAAATAGAAAAATAAAAAATTTGAACTAAGAGTTTTAATCTCAAAAATGCCTAGAATGCCCTTAAAAAATGTTTTTTTTTTCTTGTCTTAAAATAGATGTTTTGCACGTTTTTGTTTTTGTTTTCTTCTTATTTTTTGTAGTTTCAATTTTTTTCTCTTTTATATAAGGACAATTTAGTCATTTTAAAGGTTAAAATCAATTAATAACTGAGGTAAGGTATATATTTGTGTATTAAATATAATTTGATATATATTCGATGATATTAAAAACTAAAAATATAGTTTTTTTAATAAACCTAAGGGTGTATTTGAAAATCTTGTTGGAACTAAAAAATTATAATAGGTGATAGCTTTATGTTATAACAAACTTTTGCTTTTTACTATAGCATATAAGATTTTTACATTATAGCAGTTAAAATTTTATGTTGGAACGAATTTCCCAAACAAAGACAAATGGAAGATATATCAATACATATAAATAGGCGGAGTTTTCAATGGTATAGGTTTGATGTAATTATTAGAAGTTTAAGTAAGTGTGAATAATTTTTTTTTTTTTTTGGTTCTACACTGCACCTACTTGGTTCTTGACCTAATATTCCAATATATTTTCCATATCAACTTCTGTAATGTCTTTTCCCCTTTTAATTCACTAAGAGCCTTTCATTATTTATCTATTCTACAATTTTGTTTTTAGTTCTCTTTTTGTTTTCCACGTTATTATAGTTGTTCTCACACTTTTATTCTTTAGGTTTAAATATATTGAAGACGTTTATTATTTTTTTTTGTAGCGAAGAAGGAAGTTTTTTTCATTCATTTTTTAATTTGTGTCCATGTATTTTTATTTTCTTAGTAAGAGGGATTGAAAAGAGGTACAATGAATTAGTTTTTTATCGTAATTTGATAAAAGACAAAGAATAAAGGAAAGAAATGGTTACAAAAATATACTTGCTCTTACACTTCTAAACATTTTAAATGAATGAATAATAACTAAGGACAAAATATTTGTTTTGTATCCACCGCTAAATAAAAGGCAATGAGAGAGAGAAAATTTTGTCTCTAAAATTAAAATTAAAATTTTGTCCCTAAAACCTTTTACAGACAAAAAAAAAAAAAAAATCGTCTCTAGTACTATAAATGAACCAATTAATCGTAGAGAATATGGCCATTACAACATTTGTCTTATGTTTCAATAATCTTAAGAACAATTGTAATTTTATTTTTATGCAAACAAATTCTAAATCACCAAAAACGCCTTCAAAAAAGATAAATATGAAGCAAAGGATCAATATAATTAAGAAACAATTTTATCTCTTGGAAACATATCAAACTTTCATGCTACCAGCAATTGAAACCTCAAAAGATCGATTATGCAATGAGCAAGTGAGCCTGCAACCTTATTAGTTTTTCATGCTACCAGTAACTACATTTCTAATCTAGTAGGTCATTAAATTTTAACATAATAGAAAGGGATTACTGCAACTATTGAGGCCCTCTAAAAAAACACTATTGAGGTACTGTCAATGGGAGAGAGGGAGAGAAATCAAGAGAAATACCATAAAGATTACATAAATCTTGATTATTGTTACTAGTAATGTTGCTGACATTCCAATATTAGTTACTAAAAGTTAAGAGGAAAAAAATTGTTTAATTAATGCTTAAAGTTAACAGGTTACTTGACCAGCTAGAGCAAATTATATAAAAACCATATCATCAAGTGTGTATTTCAAGTCTACACTTATTACTATAATTAAATCGGTAATCATAGGAGGAGACATAACTACTTGAAAACTCGTCCATATTGTGAATCACAGATTTTTATACTTGCTAATACATTCTATTATTAATATAGATAAAAAAGAGAGAGAGAATGCGCATTAATACCAACAGGTTCGAAACATATAAAGAGTAACAAATCCATAATAATTAACTGAAATTGGATTGCTTGACAGTTGTCATAATACTGTAGTACTGGTCAATTCCTGCACATTTCCTTTTCTACACGGTAGCTGCCGTGTTGTTTGTGGAAAGAAAGTTCAATTGAGTCCTATAATTTTGGAAATTTTAGATGTACAGGTGAATACTTTTAGAAATATTGAGTTTATTAGAGACTAACTACACAGGAAGTCAGTCTTAAATTTGGAAAATAAGGTCATCAAATCGTTTTCAATGGGAAACTTCCAAAAACAATGTGAAATGGACCCAGAGCATTTTCCATGTTGTTTCTTAAAACATCTTGGCCAAAAAATGCAACCATATATATACATATATTCTTAGTAGATAGAGATACAAATCAAATCACGAATAATTGCAAAATATTTGTTTCTCCCTTCTAAGATTGTGCGAATTCAATGAGAACTCTAGCCTTTTCATCATTATGGACTTTCTTGATCATCACATGCTCAACAATATCACTACTCAGCTTGGAGGTGACGTGGGCAGGCAAATGTCAGAGCGACCAGCAATCTTTGCTGCTCCAGTTGCAGAATAGCCTCGTATTTGAATTAGATCCGCTGCCGTGGAATCAGAGTACAGATTGCTGTTCTTGGGAAGGTGTAGGCTGCCAAGAGGGACTTGTTGTTAATCTTTCTCTCAGCCAGTATTATATCATCGGTGGATTAACGGACAATTCCAGTCTCTTCCATTTTCAATATCTCGAGACCCTTGACCTGACTGATAACTCCTTCGGCGCTCCAATTCCATCAAGGTTTGGTAATCTAACCAGTTTGCGTTATCTTTTTTTGACAGATGCTGGTTTTGTTGGGAAAATCCCTACTGCGATGTCGCGCCTCACAAACTTGGTTTATCTTGATTTATCGGGTAATGTTCTGTATGGAACGTTTCCTAAAGAGATCCTTCAGGTACCTACACTCGAGACTATTTACATAACAGGCAATCCACTGCTTCAAGGTTCTTTGCCAGAATTTTCTCCAAATAATTCTCTTCACATTCTAGTGCTCAGGAATACGAGTTTTTCAGGGAGATTACCACCATCTATGGGCAATCTTACAAAATTGTCCACACTGGACCTTACCAATTGCCACTTCAACGGAACACTTCCAAACTTCATGCTCCCCAAGCTGGTTGAACTGGACTTGTCAGTCAACAAACTCATTGGTCCAATCCCGCCATCTCTGTTTAAAGTTCCATCGTTGGAATTGATTGACCTTTCCAACAATCAATTTAGTGGCCAGCTTCCTGAATATCAAAATGAGTCTTCGTCCATGCTTAGCTTTCTTGATTTGAGTCGCAACAACCTGGAAGGGCCTGTTCCAACATCCATGTTTAAACTCAAAAATCTTTTTAGTCTAATACTCTCTTCCAACAAACTCAACGGCACCATACAACTAGACATTCTTAAGGGGCTCGTCAGCCTTTCTACCCTTGACCTTTCATACAACAATTTGTCTATCAATGCCAATGGCACCTCTAGACATTCCCTTCCAAAGACCATTTCCGCATTGTTTCTTGTTTCTTGTAAACTGAAAACCTTTCCTAACCTGAAGAATCACTCAACGTTAAATTGGTTGGATCTTTCGGACAACCAAATACATGGGGCGGTACCTAATTGGATTTGGGATTTGTGGTTGGGGTATTTGAATCTTTCACATAATTACCTAGAAGGAATACAAGAACCTTATGCTCTCCCTTTAATATCTCCATTCTTGATTTGCATTCTAACCAGATCCATGGAAAGATGCCCATTCTATACGAAGACGCCCAGTATATAGATGTATCTAGCAATAATTTTTATTCTTCGATTCCAGTTGACACATGCCATAAGAATTATCTTCAAGTTCTTGATTTGTCTAGCAACAACTTGAGTGGTGGAATACCTGAGTGTATATTTGCAAACAATTTTGTGGGTGCGGGTGTTGGTGCTCTCAAGATTCTAAATCTGGGAAGGAATAATTTCAGTGGCACAATTCCAGATTCTTTTTCAGTTTATTGTGGTTTAAGGTCCCTTGAGCTCAATGGAAATTCAATGGAAGGAAAGATTCCAAAGTCACTGGCTAATTGCACTCAATTAGAGGTTTTGGACCTGGGTGATAATCATCTAATTGACAAATTCCCCTGCTTCTTGAACAACATGTCTACCTTGCAAGTTCTTGTTTTGCGATCCAACAAGTTTCATGGAAGCATTCGATGCTCCAATGCCATTGACACCAACTGGTCGATGCTTCAAATAATCGATCTAGCTCATAACAATTTCAGCAACCAACTACCAGGACCCAACTTCTTCACCAAATTGAAGGCAATGATCTCCGGAGAAAATAAAGCTCAAGAAAAGCTCAATCACCCAATTGTTCATCTCAAAGATTTTCCATATTATGAGGTCTCTACAACAATTACCATTAAGGGTCAAGAAATGTTATTGGTGAAAATCCTGACATTTGATATATTCATCGACTTCTCAAGCAACAATTTCAACGGCCAAATTCCAGAGGAATTCGGAGCTCTCTCGTTGCTTTATTCTCTCAACTTGTCAAATAATGCATTCTCAGGCCCAATTCCATCCTCATTTGGCAGATTAAACTCTCTCGAGTCATTAGACCTCTCAAGGAACAAGCTGAATGGCACAATTCCAACGTCACTTGCAAGCCTAAATTTCCTCTCGCATTTGAACCTTTCTTTCAATAAACTGGTTGGTCTGATTCCACATGGAACTCAGTTTCAAACATTTTCAGCCAACTCTTTTATGGGGAATCAAGGATTGTATGGCTGCCCTTTGACCACAATTTGCACACTACCGGATGATAGTACACCTAATCACGACGAGCACCACTCAGTACCTTCAGAGTCGAAAGAGATCAATTGGGATCTCATAAGCGTTGAAATTGGATTTGTTGTTGGGTTCGGAAGTCTCATTGGACCCCTAGTATTTTGCAAGAGATGGAGAAACTTGTATTACGAAACAATTGAGGAATCTGCTTTCAGAATCCTTCCCTTGGCTGTCACAAGGAAGTGGTTGTCATGGCTGTCTGGTCTTTAAGTAAAATAATGCACATCTTCTACTGGCCACTGCATGCTTGCTTGGATGAAAATTGTATGATATCAGGTAATAGGCTCTGCTTTTGATTGTACCTTTAATTTTTTTTTATCTATTTCCAAGTTCTGGAATTCTCAATGGTCTGTAACATAAAGGTTGTCTGATTGTAATACTTGATTTGGTCATTAAGTAATATATGTCCTACACAGGTGCGTCACAATGATATTAGTCTGAGTTTGAAGTTGCATCACATGATCCATATTTGTCTCCTCTAGCTCCAGTATTTTAGTCTCTTTGCCATCCAACTGGAGAAAATAGATGATAAATTCAACTTGTTGAAGCTTGCCAAGTACCTTTGCAAGCTTATGATGATATAATTTATAGGTGTTTGATTAGGACAAACGACTATTATCTATCTATGTATTCTAAATCTTTAAAACAAATTCACGAATATATGAGATAATGAATTTTGTGACGGACTCTTTTGCTATTCTTTTGTCTCCCTTTGCAGTAGTAATTTCCTAACTCTTTTGTTATCTTTCAAGCCGAAGTATGTTAGCCATTAATGAGGCGGTGCAGTTAGGATACCTTTCCAAAAAAGGCAAAAAGATTAGATGATGGTTTAAAACTTTGTGCACCGAATGCATCACTTGGACATTTTATCAAATGAAGCCCTGCATCTTTTCAATAATGAAATGAAAAACGATAATTTTATAATTTTCTTTCCTGCGAAATTGCAAAAATTTGCACGCCTTGGCTTTCACTATGATCAATCATTTAAGGGGAAAAAAAAAAAGAAAAAAGAAAAGCAGAATCTGAAGTTTTATAGACGAGAATACTGCCTCAATACAGTAACACTAGAACACATATGGCAGCGTCCCAACCATTGAACATTTTTTCACAAAAGAAACTCAAGAGTTTTAAGTTCCACTGGTAAAGAAGCCTCATTGCTACTTCTGTCCCTTATAGCCATTAAACTACTAGTATCACCTTCTAAATAAGCTTTCATGAAGGCAACCACAATCCCACCAACAAATTTCCTCATGGGTTCTCTAGACTTTCCACTTTTACACAAGCAATAAGTGGCTTTCCCTCTGACCCCTTTCGTCTCATCATCCAACATGTCTGCATGACCATAATCCTTAACCACAAAGTACCAAGCAGGCTCTCTACACTCCTTAAAAAAGTCCTCATGGTTAACACCTTTAGGGGCACAGGGAGGGAACAAAGGGTTCTTCTTGACTTCACCTAAACCCGAACCAATGACCATTACCGGCATACCAAGATCAAATGAATGAGGGACATATGTGAGAACTGGCGGAGGGGTTTGTTTTCCTT
The DNA here is from genome assembly GCA_025403435.1 of Artocarpus heterophyllus. Taxonomy (NCBI): domain Eukaryota; kingdom Viridiplantae; phylum Streptophyta; class Magnoliopsida; order Rosales; family Moraceae; genus Artocarpus; species Artocarpus heterophyllus. Next base: position 6,465,872 of record CM046342.1, read on the forward strand.
TGCCCATTCCATCAACTGGGTCGATGCCAATTAGAGCTGAGAATTTAAGGGTTGTCATTTTTTCTTTGCTTAGTGCCAGGGCAAATGAGGTTTTGCCACCTCGGCTGTGGCCTGCTAGGCATAGTTTGCTTAGGTTAGGCTTGACTTGTGGTGGTAGCAAGTTTTGAAGTCCTTTGGATAGCCAATTTGTTACTTGAGCTGTGGACTTAATTTCATCACTTGAGTCTGGTCCAGCCACACTGTATAGCTGGTCAAGAAAAATAAAATAATTGAGCCTAGTGAGCAAAGCTCAATGACATTTGATATGAAGATTCTTGAGAGGATATATAAAACTAAGGTCGGGTTTACTAATTAGGAATTCGGAGAATCGGAGATAACATCCATGACAGAAGGAATGAAGTTTCAGCAAAATTCTACTTTAGTGTATACTACATTATTTGTAATTAAGTTGTACTGAAAGGAAATTCCAATTTCCTTGTTTAATAAACAAAGCACTTGAAATAACGATAAGTGTGATCACAAAAATATCTCAGTACGGAGGAAACAATTGAATTAAATAATGATATCTTTGAAAAAACTTAATTACAAAGCAAGTGGTTACTCTTTTTTCTCCTATGAAATAACTAAACTCTGTGCTTTAAAGTGAGTAAAAGAACATAATTCCCAATTTGTAGATATTTCAAAAATAAAAGTTAACATCAAAATTCAAAACTATGAACTGAATTTTCTGCATTCGAATTCCTGATTTGTAAGCATGTTAAAAAACAAAAGACCATTTTGAAAAGGCCTTGCCGAGCAAATGACAAAGTTATAGTGTGAATAAAATGTTTTTGGAGTAAACATGTTGGGGATGCATTTCAATGTGAACGACATGGAGAATGGCCTCAAAACGGCCACGTTTGTCAGCTAAAATCCAAAGGAGATTGATGGAAATTTCAGAGCATAAAAACAAAGAAGCATTAATTTTGGAGAAGAATGTGGTTTTGACAAAGACAGCCACTTGGCTCTTCTCAGTTCATCTATTGCCAACCAGAACAGGCCACATTTGACAATTGCAGATTGAACCATAAGAATCTAAACTCGCAAGGTAAGAAATGCCCAGGAAAAAGAACTGTAGATTGAATCAAAACTTGGAATGCTAAAGTCATTATAGATGTTACTTAAAACTGTATAAAATGAATGTATTAACGATGTTAAATACGGCACACTAAATAAAAATAGGGACCACTTTTTACTAGTTGGGATGCTTAACAGCGATGAGGCCCCAGAGCATTTCTCAGACAAAATTGAACCATTTTCACAGACACCATCAATTCTAATATTGTTTTGCAGTAAAGGGTCATTAGAAAACAGCAAAACAAGTTTCAGGACTTTTGCAAATAAGACCCCATTTGACTGAAAATCAAAGCCAACAAACCCAGCAAGACAAATTCTAGAGAGAGAGAGAGAGAGAGAGCACCTGGGGGGCTATAACGATGAAGCCATGAGAAGCAACATGTTGGAGAAGTTGAGAGTAGAAAGAGTTGTAGAGAAGGTAGCCGTGACAGAAGACAAGAAGTGGGAATTCTCCTTCTTCAGATGGCATGGCAATCAAAAGCGGCTTTGGAGGTGGAACTGGAATTCTTGTCTCGGCCTCCACTTTTTGGACTACTGTTGAGTACTTTCCTGTTTCAAAAACGTTGGAATTCACGGTTGAGCAAGTTAAGGAAGACATTTTCAGAGAAAAAAACAAAAATTAAGGATGGCATTTCCTTAAACGATTTGTGTTATTTTATAGCTGTGTGTAAAATTGGATTTGCCACTGTGCTGTCGCTTTTGTCTTAGCTTAGAAGATATTTTTTGAGCCTAAAAAGAGCTTAGAAGATATTTTTCTGTGGTGTTAAATATACAGCCCTTTTGCCCCACAGTTTCTGTGATATTTGTACTTGGGCCTTGGCTCAAGTCCTAGAATTCAACTTTTGCGGTCAATTTTGGTTCAATTTAAAAAATACAACTCTTGTAGAATTGTTTTTTAATTTTTTATTTTGTGAAAAAGTTTAAAATATATAACTTTGAATAAATATAAAAATACTATTACTCTCAAGTGTTTTGGGTAAAGTTAGAAAAATATATGTAATCTAAGGGAATTTTAGCTTTTTCAACAAGAAGAAATGATACGCATAAAATGAGAAAAAAAATGGAAAGACATAATAGTTGTAGTAAAAAAAAATGGTACACCACCAAAATTACTATCCAATTTTGGGGTGGAGGCAATTTTTTTTTTTTTTGAAATTGTCGCAAATAGCATATATAAGTAAATAACAAGTTTTGAAAATATTTACAAGAAACAACAGTAAATAGAAAATTTACTTGGTAATTTTTTTACTCATCTATTTGCTATGGATAATTTTTTTGTCTGAACTAAATTTTCTATTTATTTCCTATTTCCTAATAATTTTTTCAAATATGCTATTATTTAAGTATTTACTAAAAAATGTGATTTCCCTCATTCCTCTTCTCTTTTTTAGGTAATTTAAATGCTTTAAAATTCTTAAGAAATATCATATTTACACCATAAATTTAAAGTAAATAAACTATTTATACCTTAAGCATGTTTTTTACCTCAAATATTTTAAAACATATATTTACTTCCATAAGTTTAAAAAAAACGTTATTTAATGCAATTCTTTTTTATTATATACTTTAATTTTTTTTTCTTTTTAGGAAATCTAGTTTTCGATCAAAGTTGCCTTTTTGTTATTGGGCGTCTATGTTGCTATACTCATTAAAACGGCAGCTTGCAAATTTTATTTAAAAAGAAATTAGGAATTCTTCAGGAAAATAATTAGTATGAAATTAAGTCTATCTTACAAAATAGAAAAATTAGTACGAAATGCTTAAATAGCGAATCCATGAACATTTTTAACGTCTATCTTATACAACAAATTTATTAAAAATTCTGCGGGACAAAATTTTTAGAAACTCACTTTTCCTTTTCCAAGGCAAACATTGTGGAAACTAAAAGCATAATGGTTCCACAAAAAGCATAATGGCTGCTATACATGGAAAATTTTAAAAGCATAAATTTTTAATGAATTAATTGGGTGTTTGGAAGGAGTTGTGGTTCGAAACAAAATTATATTGTAGTATGTGAGATTTTTATATTTTATTTTTTTTAATATTGTAGCATAGGATAGCTTTACATTGTAGCAACCAAAAGTTTTGGTTAAAGTTGACACTATGGTTGTGTTTACCAAACCGTTAAGGAATGTAATAGAAAAGTTAATAAGATTGAAAAAGAAAGTAAAATAATTAAAATTCAATTCTTTTCTTGTATTTATTTATCTATATGATGGAGTAATGAGAAACAATCTCATTCATTTTTACTGATTACTTACTTAACAACAGGAAACTGACTCTGTAATTACTTAAATATTATTTTTACATAATTATAAAAATAACATTTAAATTTAGATACGGATGTAAATTTAGCATTCATTTTTTTGGCAAGAAATCATTACTAAAGGGAATGTGAGAATTGACATTCCCTTTTTTATTTCCTATATTGTGTAAGGCTTACAAAACTCTCATTACTAATTTATAAGTAAACACATTGTTAAAAAAGAGTCTTTAGTTTTACTTTGGAAAAATGGAAAGTAAACTAAATCTTTACGTTAAGCATTTCTCATGAGAGAGATTAATATAAGATTTGGAAGTTAATTCTCTTGGGCTCCAAGTAATTAAAACCCTGGATCCAAGTTTTCTCCCTTATTGCCCACTTTTACCCAATCATGCATTACCATTTTCTCTCCATATAAGCACATATTCCTTAAGTAACAAGAAAGCGAATAAGAAAACCACAAGAAAAATTTAGGGACCCTAATTCTGTGGTGCTACGACATGGAAATATCAATAGGAGAAAATAGATTATCATCCTTATCATCATCATCATCATCATCATCATATTGAGTCTCAATATGGCCATAGCAATAACAATAATATTGTTAGGCATGAGTCACAGGACCATAATCACGTACGGCAGTGGCGCTGCATGAAAATTCCAGACCTGAACTCTGATCCACAATGGGCTTTCATTAGCAAACTTTATGCCATCATCTCCATGCAACTCCTTCTCACCGCCGCCGTTGCTGCTGCCGTCATGTTCCACCGTCCGATTCCCTACTTCTTAGCTAAGACCACTCCTGGTCTTGTTGCTTATATTTTCATTGCGATCTTTACCGTATGTAATCTCCTAGATAGGCTAATTATATTATAATTTTTGTGCATATTATATTTTGTTGATTTCTCTTCATCAGTTCTCGGTTCATAATAAGTTGCTTGATTAGATTATTATTCCTTCTTTTCTTTTTTTTTTTTGGTGTTTGTATAACTATGCCTCCGTTGTACTCACATCACCAAAGTCATCCTGTGAATGTTGTTCTTCTTGGGCTGTTTACAGCAGAGAACGCTTTTTTTGTGGGACTTGCTTGAGCCTACACGAAAGATATTATTTATTTGTTCATTTTTTTTTCTATGTGCAATCCAAAAAAAAACATTCTAAAGTTCTTTTTTACTTTATGGAGTTTCTCTTCTTTAATTTGATACGTTCTCGTATACGGAGACCTACATCTACATGTTTTTTAATTTCATGTTATTTTTTAAATATGTGGGATGAAGATTGAACGCTACTTTAAAAATAAGGTTATATTGTGGACTTACTGTTACACTATATACATTTTTTTTAATTTCATGTTAAAAACCTCATTTTTCACAAAATTCAGTAAATTTTATGGTGTTGATTATGACATTGATGTATATGAATTTTTATTTCACTGTGAACCCGCCTAGTTTTGATTTCATGTTTTGACAATCATTACGAACTGATTAATTTTTTTACGGTTGATATAAATTAATTTTTACTTATTAATTCATATATTTCTCGAGTTAAGAGAAATTTCAACATTTTTTCTTTAGGGTCCGCTCAACCTTAGACCGCTTAAAGCAATTGTCGAAGACTCCGCGTTAAAACAATTAGGACCCAGTTATTTTTTTCTTTTGTGTTTATTAAACTCCCTTCTTCTTTTTTTCTTTTTGTTAAATATGATGTGTATATGCAAACTTCATCACCTCTTTTTGTGTATCTTGTATTGATTGGTAAATTAGTTTCTTGATCACAGCAGGGACCGTTATTTTGGAGGCAGCGATTCTTCGCTTTATCATGGTAGTTAGCCTAACTTTGTACACCTCCTGGGCTGTCATGAGAGGATCCGATTTCAGGTTTCTTGGCCTTTTCCTATTTGCTTTTCTCTTGGTTCTTATTGTTTTGCCCTCGTTCAACATATGAACTTATTTTCAATGATTACATTTTTAATAAATGTATATATATGTATGTTCTGGAGACCAAAACCTTAGTCCGTATAACTTTTAGACTAATATGTTAGTAGAATACGTTATAATTTCTATTGCAACAAAAATAAGATTATCTTGATTAATATTAATTAGTAAGGTTATTTAATTTATTAATGTTTTAAAAAATATTTCACAAATTTAAGTAATTTTAATAAGTATATGTTTTAGCGTTACACTCTCTTCTTTGTTTCTAGAAATTTTTTGGACCGAGTCAACTGTGATTGGCACCATAGCGATGGTCGGTTGAGTGGAAGATCAGAGCATGTTGACCACGGCGGAGCAACTTGTTGCCAAAGCTGGGATCCAGGCAGTCAAGATCGAGGACGCGACGGACCGAAGTGCTGACTGATACATCCAGGCTGATTCCAGTAATGAAGGTCAACGATAATCCTTGGGCTTAGCGGCGGGATGGTTTCTGTGGCTATCGACACCGATGTCATTGGCTGAGAAGCAATAGGGAGAAAAAAGCGAGGAGATCGCATGGATTTGTGGTGGTGGTTGGCGGCGTTTTAGGTCCATTTTTGTCACGGGATGAAAGATGCTCCAATGCGTGGGCAATGGAAGGTGGCGTGTAGAAAAGCGGTAGCTCATGCTTCAAGCTTTAGCAACCGATATCTCGTTATTATTTTCTGCGTAACGTTTTGTGAGTTTGTATTTATATTTACCTCTTGGTGAAGAAATTCTGTGTATTTATGTCAAATCAAATATATTTGAATTTGAGCATTTGGTTTTGTTTCTCAGCCGAACAAAGCTCATTCTTAAATATATCTGAATTTGATAAATGAAAATGATAATTTGGACATTTCATGTTCAAAAAATTGACCTCAAGGTTCTCAAATGTTTTTAGGAGCGTCAAAAGCCAATGATCAACATCAAAGAGATTTCAATTTCTACGCGAAAAAATAACATAGAAAAGAATCCAGAAAAAACAAAACGCTGACTGGGAACTGCGTAATTAGTAAACAAAACTGCCCCTCCAGCCCCGTCCCTCCATGGCCTTCCGCCGCCGTCACACCTCACTGCTGCCATCGTTAGCTCCAGCCGTCACCACTCCAGCTCTAGCCGTTGCAACTCGAGGCCTTGCAGGTCCACCCATCGCCAGGTCCTGCCACCGTCTCCAGCGGCCTTCCGCCCTTGACCCGCCACTCCTGCATATGCAACAATGGTATTGTTTGTTTTTTTTGGGCACTAATGGCTTTAAAATTTAGGATCTTTCTCACTTTATCCCATGAACTTTAAATGTCACGACTTTATCCTCTGTTCTAGAACTCTTTATTTTACCCCTTGAATTTTAAAATATTATTTTGTCCTTGAACTCTCAAAGCTTATCATTTAGTCTCTTAATTTTTGATTTTCCATTCAAATAGATGGAATTAAGCTCACGTGATTTGTATATGGGTCACCTGTAAGGTAAAAAATAAGATTTTATCACTCTTAGGTTTTGTTTCATTTTTACACCCTCATTAAACTTTTTTTATGTGCTTTCATCTAAGAATAGTCTATATGCACATTTATTCTCGATAATATTCATTGATATCTCCTTATCTTTAATGCTGACTCATCTTATTTAATATTTAAATTCAAATATTAGCAAACAATATTAACTTATTAAATGAGTTATACATTAAAAATGAGGAGAAATGTGCAGGCTAACCCTTTCTAAATGAGAGTTCAAATAAAAGACAAATGCATCAAGTGAGAATGCAAACATAAAACAAAACTTAAGAGTAATAAAATCTCATTTTTGTCTTTGTAAGTAACCCATGTGTGAATTACGTAAGCTTAATTCCATTTATTTAAATGCAAAATCGGAAATTTAGAAGACAAAGTGAGGAGTTTTGAAAGTTTAGGGGCAAAATGGTGATTTTTAAAATTTAGGGCCAAAGTTAGGAGTTTTGAAAGTCTAGCGGGTGAAGCAGTGATTTTTAAAGTTATGGAGGGTCAAGTAAAGGATACCCTAAAGTTAGGGGCCATTATTGTCAATTTTTTTTTTTTTAGGTAAATAGTAGTGTTATTTATGAAATTTGATTTGTGAAATTTGTTGAATTAAATAATTTGTGAATTTTGTTCGTATGATTTGTGAATTTGTGAATTTTTTATTTTTTTTAGAATTATCTAGTTTGTTAAATGAGTTAGTGTAATTGGTGAAATAAGTTAGTTTGATGTGTGAAATTTGTTAATTTTTATTTTGTTGGAATTATCTAGTTTATTAAATGAGTCAATGTAATTGGTGAAATAAGTTAGTTTGACGTGTGAAATTTGTTATTTTTCCTTTTGTTAGAATTATATAGTTTGTGAAATTGGATAATTGAAGAGATAGCTCTACAATGAGGAGGTACCTTTAAGAAAGATTGTGTGAGTTGAATCAATTGTGTTCATCTATGAAATGGCACCCTTGTCTATTTTTAAATCTCCGGAATATACAAATTTTATATCTTATTCTGAAACACCATTTATTGTTATATATAGTGTTTAAGTGTTTATTGTATCTTGGGGATAATTTGTTACAAAAACTCTCTAGCAAACTTGAATAAGTGAGAGCAAATAAAACCTTTAATGAAATTGTTTTATACATGCCTCATACACATTATGTTTCCAAAAATTCTTAGCCTTCTTTCTTTCCACTCTCACAAAATACTCTAACACTATCTTGATTATAAATTTGATCCCATCAAAAAAGAAATGTAACCTTTGAAAACATATCCACTAAAAATAAGTCTCTCTCTCTCTCTATATATATATATATACACACACACACATGCTCACAAGTATTTAAGAAAATAAAAATTTTGCTAAGAGGCTCGCACTAGAAGAAATTGAAGATTATACGACAGTTTTAAACCGTTGTTGTAACACCCACCTATTTTTATGTAACTGATTATGTTAAATTAGTAACGACGATAAGTGAATTATTAATAATTTACAATTTATGTTATGATTTATAATTTTATGTTACTAACTATTTATTTTAAGTTTTATGACAGGTGACGACCGTATGGAATCGTTATGCTCAAGTGTTCATATTAATTTTAATGTATGTTTATTTATGATGACTTGAATGTTATAATGTATGGTATTTAAGGACAGTTCGACAGGCCGGACTTTCAGGTTCGGCAGGCCGAAAAGCCTGCCAAGAATTGGCAGGCCGATGGAAACCATCGGCAGGCTGAACTTTGAGGAATCGACAGGCCGAAGTAAAGAATCGGCAGGCCGATGACAGCTAACGAGCAGTCAGTAGAAATCTCTCTAAATTTATGGATGAGACAATTACGTTGATTGGGTGTTTTAATATGATTAATTGGTATAATTATGGATTAATTTCCTCAATTAAGGAAATAAAATCATTGACTTTTAATTGATTGGTATAGTTTTAAACGGTTTTCTATTTTAAGAGGGCAAATTATGATAAGATGTGATGATTTGTTTGACTTTCCCTCTTTTCTCTCCATTCTCCACGCAATTAGTCTCAACCTTAGTCAGAAAATTTCTGACTTAATGAAGAGTTTTGACTCCCCTTTTTATGTTATACTCATTACGTGAAAATTTTTAACGTTCTTTTTCTCTATCTCTCTCTTCTTCACACGTTACTTTCTTTCTCTCATTCACTCTGAGACGTTTCTCTTATTCATTTCTTCTTCTTCTCCTCTCCACGTTTTCTATTCCTTCTTTCTCTCAAAAATTCTCTGCAAACAATTGATAGAAAAATTGAGTTTTCTTTGGAAGAATTTGAAGGATTTTGAGAAGAAATTTTTAAGGTAAAAACTCATTTCTTTTGGTGTTTCAGAAAAGCATTTCTCCTCCTTAATTTATCTACAATATCTTTGTCTAGGTATTGTATTTTGTTCTAAAATTTTTATATGATGTTCATATGTGTGTTATGTTAATGTTCTTTCAAGTTTCAAGTCATTTCAAATTTTCTAAAGTAAGTTATGAATTTTCTATCCTCTACCTCTCACAGTAAAATATTGCTGTTTGGCTATGATGTATGAAAAATATAATTTTTGTTCAAGGGGTAAATGTGTTTTGTTTGCTACGAAATTTAGCAAGAATATTTATGTATATGTTATGTTATGGACTGTAAAGTTTGGTAATGTTTTTATGAGTGAATTAAGTGATATGTAATTTTTATTGAGATTAGGTTAAGAAACTGTTTTAACAATATTATTATTTGACTTTTATTTTATATGATTTTTTACATGTTTAAATGATTTTATTGTTGATGAAATAATTATATGATATTGAAATGCATGATAATAAGATGTTAGTATGAATTTTAAAATTAAAATATATGAGTTTTAATTGTTAAAAAATGTATTTTAAAAGTTGTTCACTGCTTTTCTAATTCTGGCAGATTTTATGTTTGAAATGTATGGTATGTTTTTTTTATGATTATGGTTATGAATGCATGTTATGAATTATGTTTGAAAGAGATGAAAGTAAATGTAATGTTATATGGATGGATGTTTTATCCTATGTTAGCAAGTATTAATTTTATTTGTATTTTTCTTTAAATGAATAAATGGCATGAACACTCAAAGGAACGAGTACATCGAGACCGCGACATCGTCACCAATTTTTATAAGGTTAAGTAAGCTAGCTTTTAAGGTAAGTACATTCTCACCTGCAACATGATATGTTTTATAAAGTTTAATATTATGTTCATGATGATATTTATGATGAATTCCTTAAAGGATTTCTTATGAAAGATTTTCATGATTTAAAGTTATGCATGTTTGATTATGGCAAATTTTAAAGCATGAAAAATTATGTATATATATGTATCACCTAATAAGTGTTGCACACCAATGTTATGATATGATATGTTATGATGTCATGTTTGGTTTAAGATTAGCTACCCTTCTCCTCTCATGACGGCGCGCCTACAATGATGATTATGGTGTAACACTTGGGCCCTTAAGATAAAATGGAATAAGTTTGAATATGGTCAAATAATGAAAGATATGTTTCTATGAAAATGTGCTTAATGCAGTATTATGATATGATGTTGATGATGATGTTTATGAAATGTTTTAAAATTGTGAGAATTATATGTACTTACTAAGCTTTAGCTTATTCAAGTTTATGTCATGTTGCAGATAAGGGTAAGAAAGCCATGGATTAGGCAGAGGACATGGGAAGGCATGTGAGCATATGAAAGATGAATTGTAACCAGATGAACGCCAAGAAGAATGTTCATATGATTTAAATTAAGTTTTACATTTTGAACTTATTTATTTGTTAAGTTTTAAGAACACAAGAACTATGTTTCAACATTTTAATATGTATTTTAAGAATTAATCTTCCGCAATTTAAAAAAAAAATTTGAATTTGTTTTTAAAATTAAGTTTTCTAAAAGTTTTTCTGCCTCTGTCAGCCTACCGAACATCATTGGTCGGCCTGCCGAACATCATTGGTCGGCCTACCGATGTAAGAATGTTCGGCCTGCCGATCACATTTTCGGCCTGCCGAAATTAGAAAGATTTTAAGCTCAGATTTGCAAAGCCTCTGCCAGCCTGCCGGTTCACAAGTCCCAGCCTGCCGAAGTTCCAAGTTCGGCTTGCCGAACTGTGGGAGTAAATAACTTTTAATGATGAGATGTTTTATAAGTTATGATTTTATGATTTAGTATATTTATTTCACTAAAGCAAGTTTATGATCAATATTAATGTGAAATTATGGATTAAGTTGATGGACTAAGTAATGGATGTTATTGTTTAAAAAAAATAAAATAAAATGTATGTATGGATCCTGGTTATGATTTCCTTAATTACGTTTACAATTAAAGTTTCAATTAAGTTTTGTACTTAAAGTTTATCTTAAAGTTCCAAATAAGTATGTGATGTATGAATGTAACGACATCTGTGACGTCCAAATTAATGGGCGTTACAGTTGTAGTATGTTTTCACGACGGTAAAAAAACCATCGTACAATCGTTCTAATGGTACCAATGGGACTTTTCACGACAGTTAACATTTTATACCGTCGTAAAATCCTAATTTTGGTGGGGTTTTGGGGTCTTGGGGGTCAAGGTGTCACGGGGTCTAAATTCTTTCACGAATTTTTCACCGGTGATGGCGCCAAGTTCCTCACTTAGCCAGCCAACTCGCACGCACTTTTGATCAAAGGAAACACAAACACAGCAAGTACGAGAAAATCTCCCAACTCTTTATTATCTCACATAAAAGGAATACAACCAATGTTTGCTGGGATCACACACTCACAAAATCGTGTCCTTAGCCTTAGCCATCAATGGCTATAAATAAACAAAACTAGGCTACACGTGTTGGCAGACAGCCCCAGCCACTAGGCCTCACAATACTCACGGGACACCTGTATTGGGTCTCGATTAGCCACCTGGGGGAATGAGGGCGCGGGTCCAAGTAACTGCTCGTAACAGCTCGCACATGCACAGTAGTGGCGCAAACTTGACTTCACAATTGTGTGCCACATCGATCAAGTAACCGCCTTGCCATCTGCTACCTCTCCACGTGTCTCTAGGGCCTGGTCTCTCCAAGCCACGTGTTAGGTCTTGGTCTATCCAAGATATGTGCCTCAACTTCCCCATCATGTGCACCAACTAACTCTGAGTGCCTCACGTGTGTGCATGTCTACTCCCATGCACGTTGCCTCCTTTGCACGCTGGTCTTCACATCCATGCCATGCAAAACTCATCTGCCACCAAGTCAAGTATACTCAGGCTCTACTCTTGACTTGGCTGCTCACAGCCCGCGTCCACTCGCGTACACAGGTTCGAGTCAATTGATCAGGTGCTGACAAACCCACCCCCACCGGATGGAGCCGACGTCCTCGTCAGGAGGGTCTCTAAATACGCCTTCACCTGCTCTTCAAACTGCCAAAGAGTAACATCCCTTTCCCATGTAGCATCCGCCTCACTACTGCCTACCCAATGCACAAGATAATCAGTTTGTCGATTTCTCCTGCTCTCACCTTGGGTCCGATGGTCAAGAATCTTCACCATCTTCTTGTAGAACTCTTTTCTCACCGCTGGAGGGGCTCTTTTGACTTGCTGCCTATCACCATCTCCGTGATATGGCTTTAAGAAACTTACATGAAATGTCGGATGTATCTTCATTCTTTCAGGTAACTGCAACCTGTAGGCCACATTTCCTACTCGCTGCAACACTGGGAATGTCCCATCATACTTTTGGATCAGGCCCTTGTGATAGCGCTTGTCCGTCACTTTCTTCCAAATCTGTGGGGTCAGCTTCAAAAGGACTAAATCACCTTCTTGAAACTCCAAAGACCGCCTGTGCTTATCAGCATACTTTTTCATTCGTCTCTGTGCCTTGGTCAAGCTATCATAGGCTTGCTCGATTAATTCTTGTTTGTCACGAGCAAAGCGGTATGCAGCAGGACACTCCCCTTGAGACTTCTGCTTGGCCACTTCTAATGGGGTCAAGGGTTGATGCCCGAGTGCCAACTCTGAAGGGCTCAATCCCGTAGCAGATGACTTATGAATGTTATAGCAAAACTGGGCCGCATCAAGTAAATCCACCCAATTCTACTGGCTTGCAGTAACATAATGCCGCAAATATTCTTCTAACAAGGCATTTATCCGCTCCGTCTGGCCATCGGTCTGCGGATGGTTGGCTGTAGAAAACTTCAATTCTGAACCCATGAGTTTGAAAAGATAAGTCCAGAATTTACCGGTGAACCGCGCATCTCGATTGCTGATTATATCTAGAGGCATCCCAAACACCTTCACCACGTGTTTCATAAACAATTCGGCTGCCACCTTGGCTGGACATGCATGTGGTGCAGCCACAAACACCGTATACTTGGAAAAACTGTCTACAACCACCAATATTGAACTCAGCCCTTCCACCGTCAGCAATCCCACAATGAAGTCCATGGAAATGGATACCCAGGGCTTCTCGGGAATTGATAGGGGCTAAAGAAGTCCCGCTTGTTCTTCTTCTCGGTCTTGTCAAGTTGACATACTAGACATGTTTGGACATACATCTCGATGTCTTCCGCCATCAAGAAATAGTGTCTCGACACGAACGCCATCATCCGCTCAATGCCTGGATGTCCGGCCCATAATGGATAATGGGTCTCTTTCAATAACTCCTGCCTCAGTCCCCCGCCCTGAGGGACAAAGAGTCGACCTCCTCGTGCATACAACAGGCCACCATCAACCCAGTATTTCCGGACAAGTCCGTCTTCAACCTGCTGCCTCAACTGACAGTACGTAGAGTTTGCCTCCGCAGCCTGCCTGATTTTCTCAATAAAGTCAGACTGAACAAGGGTCAAGGAAGCCACATATGCCTACACTTATTTCCTGCTCAAGGCGTCTGCTACCTGGTTCTCACTGCCTGGACGATGCAGCCATGCAAAGTCAAATTCAGTAAGGAACTCCTGCCACCAGGCCTGTTTCGGAGATAGTTTCTTTTGAGACTTGAAGTAAGTATTGGCCACGTTGTCTGTCACAACAATAAACTTGGTTCCCAACAGGTAATGTTTCCACATCTCAAGACAATGGATCACAGCCACCATCTCTTTCTCATGGGCGGAATAGCGTTGTTCCATGTCCTTCAATTTCCTGCTTTCATATGCGATGGGGTGTCCTTCCTAGACCAACACCCCACCAATGGCTCCATCGGATGCATCTGTATGCACTTCAAAGGGTAATCCAAAGTCGGGCAACCGCAGCACTGGTTCGGAAGTCACCACTGCCTTGATTTTCTCGAACGCTTCTTGGCAGTCTACTGTCCAAGCCCACTTCTTATCTTTCCTCGGCAAGTCGGTGAGGGTATTCATCTTCTTGGAGTATCCTTCGATAAAACGCCTGTAGTAGTTTGCTAAGCCAAGGAACCACCGCAACTCGGTTACCTTCGTGGGGGCAGGCCAATCTACAATGGCTGTAATTTTTCGCTCGTCCATCCTGATCTGCCCCTTGCTGATCTTGTGCCCCAAAAACAAGATTTCCTACATACAAAACTCACATTTCTCCTTCTTGACATACAGAGAATTTTCCCTCAGTTTGTGGAATACCATCCTCAAGTGTTCAACATGTTGAGCCAACGACTCACTGTACACCACAATGTCATCCAAATAGACCACCACAAAGCTATCCAGAAACTCATAGAGCACATCATTCATAAGGTTACAAATGGTAGCAAGGGCGTTAGTGAGACAGAAAGGCATTACTAGGAATTCAAACGAACCATACCTAGTGACCATCGCTGTTTTAGACTCATCTCCCTCAGCAATGCGGACTTGCCAATACCCAGACCGCGAGTCAAGTTTGGTGAAGTAAGATGCCTTTGAAAGTCGGTTAAACAGGTCTGCTACATTGGGCACGGGGTACTTATTTTTCACTGTAACCTTGTTGAGTGCTCGATAATCCACACACATGCGAAGACTCCCATCCTGCTTTTTCTAGAATAAAACAAGTGCACCATATGAGGCCCTTGAAGGCTGCAAGTAACCTGCCTCCAGCAACTCATCCAGTTGCCTTCGTAACTCTGCCAACTCGGCAGGCGCCATGCAGTAAGGGGTACAGGCAGGGGGTCTTGTGCCTAGTTCAAGATCAATCTTGTGATCAAAGTTCCTCCGTGGGGGCAACTTTTTTGGTAGTTCAGGTGGCATCACGTCTTGAAATTCCTCAAGCACTCCAGCAACTTCGTCAGGCACATCAACAACTTTGTCTGGCTTGATCTCCACCAAGGTAGCCACTATCGTTTTCTCACCCCGCTTTAATCCTGACTTTAACTAGGAAGCCGACTGCAACAACGGCTTCTCTGCAGTTTGCTCACTAAAATCTGCCCGAACAAAACATGGTTTTGCCTCATCTTGAATGAAGAGGCCACTCAAGTGGGGCACTGCTACGGCTTTGGCCTTCACAAAAAACTCCATTCCAAGGATTAGATCGTAATCATCAAGAGGGACAGCCATGAAACAACACTCTTGTTCCCAATCACCGATCTTCAAGGACGACGTGGTCATTCCTTGGATAGGCTGTGCGCCAGAATTCACTGCCTTTATCCTACTCGAGGTCTTTGAGACGGTCAGTCTGAGGTCTCTGATCTTTCGCTGTGAAAGGAAATTGTTGGTCGCACCAGTGTCCAACATCGCTCGCACTGCATGCCCGTTCAGCAACACATTCACATACATGAGCCCTTTGTGAGAGCCCTGCTTGTCTCCTGTGATTGCGTTTAGTAACTAAAGGGGGTTTAGTCTCGGTTTTCCACCACCCGCCTCATCATCAGATTCTTCTTGGGCAATGAGGGCCGACAGTCTCTCCTTCTTTGGGCAGTCTCTCGCCCGATGAGGACCATCACAGATAAAGCATCTTGAGTTTTTCTTGCTACTGGCCACCTCTGTGCCTTTGGACTTTGAGGCCTCACCATCTTTCCTCTTCTGCTTATCTTTCCTTCCCTCTTTGCCAGATTTCTGACTTCTCTTGCCATCGTCTTTGGACTTCTTCTTGTCAACGTTGGATGAAGAAGGCCCAAATTTGTAGTCAATGAGGCTATCCGCAGCAGCAATAGCCATAGGCAAATCCTTCACATTCTGCCTTCTCAATTCAGCCTGCACCCAAGGCTGTAGTCCGGAGAAGAAATTGAACAGCTTATCTTTTTCCGACATGTTCTTGATGTCCAGCATCAAGGAATTAAACTCTCTCACATAATCCCGCACTGAACCTGTGTGTCTTAACTTCTTCAAGGTTTCCCTTGCTAACCAGGCCTAGTTCAGGGGCAAGAATTGCTCCTTCAACTCCTTCTTTAAGGCTTCAAACGTCTTAATCCGAGGCCTGCTTGAGTTCGCATCATCATCCAACCGAGTGCGCCACCAAAGTTTGGCGTCGCCACTGAGATACATGATGGTTATCGTCACTTGTTCGTTCTCAGCCACACGAGCAGCCTTGAAGTACTGCTCCATATCCCACAAGAAGTTCTCAAGTTCTTTCGCATTTCGGTTGCCATTGAATGGCTTCGGCTCTGGGACTTTTAGTTTCGAAGAACCAGGACCACCATTGGTTGGCTGAGGGGTTGCCACAGCCCTCTTGACAATGTTCAACTCGTCTTCCAGTTTCTTGGAGTTGTCTTTCACCAAGTCGACCATGGTGATGAAGTCGTGCATCATGGAAGAGAATCGCTCCTCCATATCTTTCACAAGGTCCGTCCGCGTTGCATTCAGCGCCGTAATCTACTCAGATTGCCGCTCAAATTGAACAACCAAACTTGTAGCATCATCGCTCAAAGGGGCACCAATGAAGTCTTCCAATCGGGTAAGCCGTTCCAGAATCTCGTTCATCGCTGCCAACCCATAAACGCCACAAGGCTTCGGCTCTGATACCAGTTGTCACGGGGTCTAAATTCTTTCACGAATTTTTCATCGGTGATGGCGCCAAGTTCCTCACTTAGCCAGCCAACTCGCACACACTTTTAATCAAAGGAAACACAAACACAGCAAGTACGGGAAAATCTCCCAACCCTTTATTATCTCACATAAAAGGAATACAACCAATGTTTGCTGGGATCACACACTCACAAAATCGTGTCCTCAGCCTTAGCCATCCAAGGCTATAAATAAACAAAACTAGGTTACACGTGTTGGCTGACAGCCCCAGCCATTAGGCCTCACAATACTCACGGGACACCTATATTGGGTCTCGATTAGCCACCTGGGGGAATGAGGGCGGGGGACCAAGTAACTGCTCATAACTGCTCGCACATGCACAGCAGTGGCGCACACTTGACTTCACAATTGCGCGCCACATCGATCAAGTAACCGCCTTGCCATCTGCTGCCTCTCCACGTGTCTCTAGGGCCTGGTCTCTCCAAGCCACGTGTCAGGTCTTGGTCTATCCAAGACATGTGCCTCAACTTCCCCATCATGTGCACCAACTAACTCTGAGTGCCTCACGTGTGTGCATGTCTACTCCCATGCACGTTGCCTCCTTTGCACGCTGGTCTTCATGTCCATGCCATGCAAAACTCATCTGCCACCAAGTCAAGTATACTCAGGCTCCACTCTTGACTTGGCTGCTCACAGCCCACGTGCACTCGCGCACACAGGTCCGAGTCAATTGATCAGGTGCTGACACAAGGCTTCCACGACAGTTTTTACTGAAAACCGTCGTGAAATGCTGAACTTACATGACGGTTCATGTAAGCTAGGCCTACACTATGGTTCGTGTAAGTTTCTTTTCCATGACGGTTTTGAGCAAAAACTGTGATGAAAAATTGGTCCAAAGTTAAAAAAATTGGTCATATAAGGCTCCACATTGCTCACATGACAGTTTTTGTGTTTTTACGCGTATTCCGCACGTTTTTCCCCTCTTATTATAACCTTTTTTAAAATAAGGTCATTAAATAAGAGTTATATAATCTCAAGTTTCTAGCAGTGTCGATCTTAAAGAGTACAAGATTAGGTTCATCACAATGACTGGACAATTCCTCCACAATTTCCTTAAAAACTTTTTCTTATACACGGTGGCTACCGTGTTGTTTGTGCAAGGAATGTCGGTCTTTAATTGAGTCCATTACTTTTGAATACTTGTGGAAAAATTGACTTTACCAGAGACTAACTAATGGAAGTCGGTCTTTAATTTAGAAAATAAGTTATCGAATCGTTTTCAATGGGAAAGCACTGTGAAATGGACCAAAATCAATAAATTTGAAAAACAAAAAACAAAAAGATGGTCGTGTAAGGCTCCGCATCGCTCGCTCAAGCGACAGTTTTTGTATTTTTTGGTGTACTTCATGCGTTTTTCCCTTTGACCATGACGTTTTTTTGAAATAAATTCATTAAATAAGGGTCATGTAATCTCAAGTCTCTAGCTGTTGATTTTAAGGCACACAAGATTAGTTTCATCACATTGACTGGTTAATTCTTGAAAACTTTTTCTTCCACATGGCAGCTACCGTGTTGTTTGTGCAAAGAAAATCGGTCTTTAATTGAGTCCATTACTTTTGAATACTCATGGAAAAAATTGATTTGACCAGAGACTAACTAAAGGAAGTCGGTCTTTAGTTCGAAAACAAATCATCAAATCGTTTTCAATGGGAAAACAATGTGAAATGGACACAAATCAATAGATTTGGAATAAAAAAAATACGAATAATTTTCTTTGCTGCAAGTTTCATAAATTTCGAAGCTTAGCCTCGACACTGCTTCTATCCCTTATAGCCATTAAACTACTAGTATCACCTTCGAAATAAGCTTTCATGAAAGCAACCACAATCCCACCAACAAATTTCCTGATGGGTTCTGTAGACTTTCCATTTTTACACAAGCAATAAGTAGCTTTCCCTCTTACCCCTTTAGTCTCATCATCCAACATATCAAGAGGACCATACTAATTAGCAGGTTTTCTACACTCCTTAAAAGAGTCCTCATGGTTAAAGCATTTAGGAGCACAAGGAGGGAATTAATTACATTAATATCATCTGGACATAACTCCATAACTTTTGCTCTAAAAGGACAAAATTAAATTCTCGGTCATTGATTGAAAGACACTATATCACAGATACTAATGTTATGTTAAGAAATTCATAAAATTCTCTTTGTTGGATCAGATTTTTTCACTTTTGAACAGATTCTTTAGTAAGGGTTTCAATCACCGTCTTTTAAGTCTTGAATTCTTGCACCATATCAAGTTAGAAACTTTTCATATACACATGTTCTACTATTAGATTTTATGATACAGTTAAAAAGGGTGTTTGGAATTTTAGTTCCAAGTTTATTAGCTATAATTGAACATGGTAAAGCTCTCAACAGCTATAATAAAAAGCAACAAATTGCTATAGTATAATGCTCTCACATGCTATGATTCTTAAATTTAAAATGTCAGTTATTTCAAACAGAAGCAAAGTTTGTACTTACCTTATTATTTTTTTTTAAGAGAATACTTACCTTACTCTCAAGTAAACATAAATTGATTTAAAAAAAAATAGTGTTGAGCTAATTAGTTATGTCTTTACTTATATAAGAGGCTAGCTCTAATGCCTTCTTTGACACGCTTTATGAGTAGATGGAGGGGAACAGACCCTTTTTTTGTTATTATTATTCTTAGCTTTGAGGAGAACATTTCATTCCCTTAAAGGCTTTTTCAAATGGGAAATTGTTGTTAATAACAGTTTTTCATGTTTTAAAAATATTTGTAGCAAATGTTAAATTTATGATGTATATATTTATTTATTCTTTTAACAATTTACACAATAAATAGATTTAAGATGCAAATAATTTATTTACCTCATTGTTTATAATATATATAACTCTGATCTATATGATGAACAAGTTATTTACATCGTAAATCAGTTCTTTATTACAAATATTTTTATAAGCTGATATTTATTTCAAAAATTTTAAAAACTACTATTGCTCTTATTCTCCCTTTTTTAAGTTTTTTCTTTTTTGGGCTTTTTTCCACCTCTTTTCTTGTCTTTTCATTTTTACTTTTATCTCTTTTTTTTTGCTTTTCTGTCTTTTTTTTTTTATTATTTCTTATTATTTTCTTTGTCCTCCCTCCTTTTTAAGTTGTTATTCAGTGTTTCGTTTTTGTTCATTTTTCCTTTAGGCTTTTTACGTTTCTTTCCCACTAATATTTTATGTAATTTTAGATTCATTTAATTAAATAATTTTTTTAGTGTGTATCATCAAAACTTTTTCTAAGTTATTATTATTGCATATGCTTTTACATCTTTAAAACATTGTTTTATTAAGCGTGATTTTCACATTTCGTTTTTCTTTCATTTTTTGGGGGCAACGTTTTCCTTCCTAATCTACTTTTATTAAAACAATTTTTATCAAATGCAAGATTATTTTACCTTTTTTTAGTAAATTATTATCTCAACTATGATCTTATAAATGTTTTTTCTAACTGTTCCTCTTAAATAATTTCTTTATAGACATATTTTTGCCTAAATATTTTTATAATATAACCATTAAAAAAGATGTAACTATTAAAAACTCGTTCATATATATATATATATATACACACACACAGAGAGAGAGGAGGTTCTTTACTTTCTAACAAATTCTATAATTAATAAAGATAAAAAGAAAAAAAAAGAAATGCAAATTAATACCAACAGTGTGAAATTGTATTCCTTAACAGTTGTCATAATACTACCATGTCACGCCGGCCGAATTGTACAGTTCGGCAGGCTAGACTAGAATATTCGATAGGCCGATTGTGAACCTTGAAATTTGTATTTTTCTTCTGATTTTCAATGTTTAATGATTTCGAAATGTTTCAAAAAGGATTATAATTAAGTTATGATTATTTTGAGTCAAAAAGGTACGCTGATAATTAAATTAATATAATGATATTTGTTAAATATGAATTCTGATTTTAAATGCAGTTTTCAAGGTTTTGAATGTATATGAAGCATACGTCGAATTTTATTTGGAGCTTACATTATTGAAATTTCGATTGAGGTAGGATATTTTCTATCCCCTTTCTTTGACAGCCCCTTTTAAATTGTTTTGGCCGAAGTTTAATTCTTAAATGTTTCCTTTTAAGAATGATTTATGTCTTGATTTTGAAGAATTGTATTACGATATTCTATTCAAACTTCCAAAACCCATACGATGATCTTTTATCAAGTTGCTTTCAAGAAGTGTTTTTATTGATTTGTTAAGACTTTGAGATTTATTTCAATTAGAATAAATTGTGAACAATTCTTTATTTTTTACCACTATTTTTAAATAACTTGTTTTTAATTAATTATCTTATTGAGCCTTTCGCTTATGTTTTTCTATTTTTAAAAATCCCCCTTCCACGTTCGAAGAGGAAGGAAGGTCCTAGGATTGAAACCTGGCTCTTTGGGTAGCAATGGTATTTTCTATGTACCTATGGTATAATGCGTGTACTGTACAATTTGGCCCGATGTCGCTATTGATGTCATTTTCGTCTTTGTGAGTCTCACCGCGTTATTTATTTCAAAGATGATGGTTTTCAATGAATTTATATTAATTATATGATTTACCGTTACTTACCTACCCACCTTCGTGGCAAGCTTCCAGGTGATGATGAATGATAATGATACCTCGATTGTCCTCTTTCGTGGCATTCACATGATGATGACTACCGATGATATTTAATGATAATTAATGATATTTATTCATCTTATGAGTAAATTTACTCTATTTTTCTTATTTTTATGTATTTTTCTTTACTTATTTTATTTATTTTTTATCTTCGTTACCCAAAACTTAATGTACCCTCCCCAGGCGTCATAGTTCAATTGAGTCAAATAATTTTGAAACTTTTAGATGTACAGGTGAAAACTTCTAGAAATATTGAGTTTATTAGAAACTAACCACACAGGAAGTCAGTCTTAAATTTGAAAAATAAGGTCATCAAATCGTTTTCAGTGGGAAACTTCCAAGAACAATGTGAAATGGACCCAATGCATTTTCCATTGTCTTCATTAAGAAAACAGTGATCAGTCTTTTCTAAAAAAATGCAATCATATATATACATTATTCTTAGTGGATAGAGAGACAAAATTAAATTTCAAAATATTTGTTTTTCCCTTCTAAGATTGTGTGAATTTAATGACGAGAGCTTCAGCCTTTTCATCATTATGGACTTTCTTGATCATCACATGCTCAACAATATCACTACTCAGCTTGGAGGTGACGTCGGCTGGCAAATGTCAGAGCGACCAGCAATCTTTGCTGCTCCAGTTGCACAATAGCCTCGTATTTGGAGATGATCAGCTGCCGTGGAATCGGAGTACAGATTGCTGTTCTTGGGAAGGTGTAAGCTGCCAAGAGGGACTTGTTGTTGGCCTTGACCTCGCCGGCTATTTTATCATCGGTGGATTAACGGACAATTCCAGTCTCTTCCATTTTAAATATCTCAAGACCCTCGATCTGTCGTATAACAACTTCGGCACTCAGATTCCATCAAGGTTTGGCAATCTAACCAGTTTGCGTAATCTGACTTTGGCAGATGCTGGTTTTGTTGGAAAATTCCCTATTGACATGTCGCGCCTCAAAAATTTGGCTTATCTTGATTTATGGGGTAATGATCTGTATGGAACGTTTCCTAAAGAGATCTTTCAGGTACCGACGCTTGAGACTATTTACATATCATCCAATCCACTGCTTCAAGGTTCTTTGCCAGAATTTTCACCAAACAATTCTCTTGGGAAACTTGTACTCAGTAAAACCAGTTTTTCAGGGAGATTACCACCATCTATGGGCAATCTTACAAAATTGTCCACATTGGACCTTTTCTATTGCTACTTCAACGGAACACTTCCAAACTTCATGCTCCCCAAGCTGGTTAAATTGGTCTTGTCCCTCAACAAACTCATCGGTCCAATCCCACCATCTCTGTTTAAAGTTCCATCGTTGGAATTGATTGACCTTTCCAACAATCAATTTAGTGGCCAGCTTCCTGAATATCAAAATGAGTCTTCGTCTATGCTTCGCTCTCTTGATTTGAGTGGCAACAACCTAGAAGGGCCTGTTCCAACGTCCGTGTTTAAACTCAAAAATCTTGAAGTTCTAAGCCTCTCTTTCAACAAACTCAACGGCACCATACAACTAGACAATCTTAAGGGGCTCGTCAACCTTTCTTCCCTTGATCTTTCATACAACAATTTGTCTATCAATGCAAATGGTACCTCTAGGTGTTCCTTTCCAAAGACCATTTCCTCATTGTCTCTCGCTTCTTGTAAACTGAAAACCTTTCCCAACTTGAAGAACCACTCATCTCTAGTTGGGTTGGATCTTTCAGACAACCAAATACATGGGGCGGTACCTAATTGGATTGGGGATTTGGGGTTGATGTATTTGAATCTTTCACATAATTACCTAGAGGGAATACAAGAACCTTATGCTCTCCCTTCTAATATCTTCGTTCTTGATTTGCATTCTAACCAGATCCACGGAAAGATGCCCATTCTACACCAAGGTGCCCAGGATATAGATTTATCTAGCAATAATTTTTATTCTTCTATTCCGGTTGACACATGCGACATGTATTCTCTTGAAGTTCTTGATTTGTCGAGTAACAACTTGAATGGTAGAATACCGGAGTGTATGTTCACAACGACACGTGAGGTTGTGAGTGTTCTCAAGATTCTAAATCTGGGAAGGAATAATTTCAGTGGCACAATTCCAGATTCTTTTCCAGTTCATTGTGATTTAAGGATCCTTGAACTCAATGGAAATTCAATGGAAGGAAAGATTCCAAAGTCACTGGCTAATTGCGCTGAATTAGAGGTTTTGGACCTGGGCGATAATCATCTAATTGACAAATTCCCCTGCTTCTTGAACAACATATCTACCTTGCAAGTTCTTGTTTTGCGATCCAACAAGTTTCATGGAAGCATTGGATGCTCCAATGCCATTGACACCAATTGGTCGATGCTTCAAATAATCGATCTAGCTCATAACAATTTCAGCAACCAACTTCCAGGACCCAACTTCTTCACCGAATTGAAGGCGATGATCTCCAGGGAAGATAACGCTCAAGAAAAGCTCAATTACCTAACTGTTCAACTTGAAGAATTTCCATATTACAAGGTCTCAACAACAATAACCATTAAAAATCACGTCACGTTATTGGTGAAAATTCTGACAATTGATATATTCATTGACTTCTCAAGCAACAATTTCAACGGCCAAATTCCAGAGGAATTAGGAGCTCTCTCGTTGCTATATTCTCTCAACTTGTCAAATAATGCATTCTCAGGCCCAATTCCATTGTCATTTGGTAGACTAAACTCTCTCGAGTCATTAGACCTCTCAAGGAACAAGCTGAATGGCACAATTCCAACGTCGCTTGCAAGCCTTAATTTCCTCTCGCATTTGAACCTTTCTTTCAATAAACTGGTTGGTATGATTCCACATGGAACTCAGTTTCAAACATTTTCAGCCAACTCTTTTATGGGGAATCAAGGATTGTATGGCTGCCCTTTGACCACAATTTGCACACTACCGGATTATAGTATACCTCCTAATCATGACAAGTACCGTTCAGTACCATCAGAGTCGAAGAAGATCCATTGGAATCTCATAAGCGTTGAAATCGGATTTTTTGTTGGGTTCGGAAGTCTCATTGGACCCCTAGTATTTTGCAAGAGATGGAGAAACTTGTATTACGAAACCATTGAGGAATCTGCTTTCAGAGTCCTTCCCTTAGCTGTCACAAGGAAGTGGTTGTCATGGGACGTCTGGTCGTTAAGTAAAATAAGGCACATCTCCTACTGCATGCTTGCTTGGCTGAAAAATTTACAATATCAGGTACAGGCTCTACATTTGATTGTATCCCTTTTTTCCCTCTAGTTTCTACTATTGGATTTCTCTATGGTCCGTAACATAAATGTTATCTTGTTGTAAGACTTGCTTTAGTCGTTAAGTATTCCATGTCCTATATAGGTGCGATACAATGATATTTCTCTAAGTTTGTTTCTTATAAAAAAACTGGAGACCCAAATAAGAAAGCACAAGGCTTTGTTATAAAAGTAGTGTATGTTATCTAAGGCTACATTTGAAATTGCATCACATGATCCATATCTGTCTCCTCTAGCTCCAGGTATTTTGGTCTCTTTTGCCATCCAACTCGAGAAAATAGATGATAAATTCAACTTGTTGAAGCTTGCCCAGTGCATTTGCAAGCTTATGATGATATAATTTATCAGTGTTTGATTAGGAAAAACAACAATTATCTATCTATTTATTTTAAATCTTTAAAACAAATTCAGGAATAGATGAGATAATGATGGTTGTGACTGACTCTTTTGTTGTCTTTCGAGCTGAAGTATGTTAGCCATTAATGATGCCGGTGCAGTTAGCATACCTTTCCAAAAAAGGCATTAGAGGATGGTTTAAAACTATGTGCACCTAATGCATCACTTGGACATTTTATCAAATGAAGCCCTGCATCTTTTCAATAATGGAATCTAAAAATATAATTCTATAATTTTCTTTCCTGCGAAATTGCAAAAATTTGGCTTCCGTTACGATCAAATTTTGGGGGAAAAGAGAAAAAAAGCAGAATCTGAAGTTTTATTTATAGACCAGAATACTGCCTCAATACAGTAACACTAGAACACATATAGCAGCGTCCCAACCATTGAACATTTTTTCACAAAAGAAACTCAAGAGTTTTAAGTTCCACTGGTAAAGAAGCCTCATCACTACTGTCCCTTATAGCTATTAAACTACTAGTATCACCTTCTAAATAAGCTTTCATGAAGGCAACCACAATCCCACCAACAAATTTCCTCATGGGTTCTCTAGACTTTCCATTTTTACACAAGCAATAAGAAGCTTTCCCTCTTACCCCTTTAGTCTCATCATCCAACATGTCTGCATGACCGTAATCCTTAACCACAAAGTACCAAGCAGGCTCTGTACACTCCTTAAAAAAGTCCTCATGGTTAACACCTTTAGGAGCAAAGGGAGGGAACAAAGGGTTCTTCTTGACTTCACCCAAACCCGAACCGATGACCATTACTGGCATACCAAGATCAAATGAATGAGGGACATATGTGAGAACTGGTGGAGGGGTTTGTTTTCCTTTGCCCATTCCATCAACTGGGTCGATGCCAATTAGAGCTGAGAATTTAAGGGTTGTCATTTTTTCTTTGCTTAGAGCTAGTGCAAATGAGGTTTTGCCACCTCGGCTGTGGCCTGCTAGGCCTACTTTGCTTAGGTTTGGCTTGACTTGTGGTGGTAGCAAGTTTTGAAGTCCTTTGGATAGCCAATTTGTTACTTCAGCGGTAGACTTGATTTCATCACTTGAGTCTGGTCCAGCCACACTATATAGCTGGTCAAGAAAAGGAAAATAAGCGAGCCTAGTGAACCATGCTCAATAACATTTGATATGAAGATTCTTGAAAAGATATATAAAACTAAGGTCGGATTTACTAATTAGGATCTCAAAGAATCAGAGATAAGATCCATGACAGAATGAATGAAGTTTCAGCAAAATTCTATTTAAGTGTTTACTACATTATTTGTAATTAAGTTGTACTGAAAGTAAATTCCAATTTTATTGTTTAGTAAACAAAGCACTTGAAATAACGATGCGTGTGATTACAAAAATATCTTAGTACGGAGGAAACGATTGAATTAAATAACGATATCTTTGAAAAAACTTAATTACAAAGTGAGTGAAGGAAGTGGTTACTCTTTTTTTTCCTATAAAATAACTTAATTCTGTAACTTAAAGTGAGTGAAGGAACTAAATTCCCAATTTGTAGATATTTCAAAAGTAAAAGTTAACATCAAAATTCAAAATCATGAACTTAATTTTCTGCATTGAAATTCCTGATTTGTAAGCACGTTAAAAACAAAAGACCATTTTGAAAAGGCCTTGCCGAGCAAATGACATGTTTATAGTGTGAATAAAATGTTTTGGAGTAAACATGCTGGGGATGGCATTTCAAAGTGAACGACATGGAGAATGGCCTCAAAACGGCCACGTTTGTCAGCTGAAATCCAAGGGAGATTGATGGAAATTTCAAAGCATAAAAACAAAGAAGCATTAATTTTGGAGAAGAATGTGGTTTTAACAAAGACAGCCCTTTGGCTCTTCTCAGTTCATCTATTGCCAACCAAAACAGGCCACATTTGACAATTACAGATTGAACCATAAGAATCTAAACTAGCAAGGTAAGAAATGCCCAGGAAAAAGAACTGCAGATTGAATCTAAACTTGGAATGCTAAAATCATTATAGATGTTACTTCAACTCTATAAAATGAATGTATTAATGATGTTAAATACCATACACTAATTAAAAATAGACACCACTTTTTACTAGTTGGGATGTTTTAACAGCGACGATCCCTCCAAGTATTTTTCAGACAAAATTGAACCCATTTTCACAAACACCATCAATTCTAATATTGTTTTGCAGTAAAGGGTCATTAGAAAACAGCAAAACAAGTTTCAGGACTTTTGCAAATAAGACCCCATTTGACTGAAAATTAAAGCCAACAAACCCAGCAAGACAAATTCTAGAGAGAGAGAGAGAGAGAGCACCTGGGGGGCTATAACGATGAAGCCATGAGAAGCAACATGTTGGAGAAGTTGAGAGTAGAAAGAGTTGTAGAGAAGGTAACCATGAGAGAAGACAAGAAGTGGGAATTCTCCTTCTTCAGATGGCATGGCAATCAAAAGCGGCTTTGGAGGTGGAACTGCAATTCTTGTCTCGGCCTCTACTTTTTGGACTACTGTTGAGTACTTTCCTGTCTCAAAAACGTTGGAATTCACGGTTGAGCAAGTTAAGGAAGACATTTTCAGAGAAAAAAACCATAATTAAGGATGGCATTTCCTTAAAACGATTTGTGTTATTTTATAGTTGTATGAAAAATTGGATTTGCCACTGTGATGTCGCTTTTGTCTTGGCGTAGAAGGTATTTTTAGAGCCTAAAAAGAGCTTAGAAGATATTTTTCTGTGGTGTTAAATATACAGCCCCTTTGCCCCTCAGTTTCTGTGATGTTTGCACTTGGGCCTTGAGCCAAGGCCCAGAATTCAACTTTTGCAGTCGGTTTTGGGTCAATTTGAAAAATACAGCTACTGTAGAATTGTTTTTCAATTTTTTAATTTATGAAAAAGTTTGAAATATACAACTTTTAATAAATATAAAAATACTATTACTTTCAAGTATTTTAGGTAAAATTAAAAAAATATATGTAATATAATAAAATTTTGGCTTTTTCAACAAGGAGAGATAATACGTATAAAATAAGAAAAAAAAATAAAAAGACAGAATAATAAGAGTAAAAAAAAATGGTACACCACAAAGCTTACTATCCAATTTTGGGGTGGAGGCATTTTTTTTTTTAAATTGTAGCAAATAGCATATATAAGTAGATAATAAGTTTTGAAAATACTTGTAGGAAACAACAGTGAAGAGAAAATTTATTTGGTAATTTTTTTACTCATCTATTTGCTATGGATAATTTTTTTATCTGAATAAATCTTATATTTATTTCTATTTACTAATAATTTTTTCAAATATGCCATTATTTAAGTATTTACCAAAAAATTTGACTTCCCTCATTCCTCTTCTCTTTTTTTAGGTAATTTAAATGCTTTAAAATTCTTAAGAAATAGCATATTTACACCATAAATTTAAAGTAAATAAACTATTTATACCTTAAGAATGTTTTTTACCTCAAATATTTTAAAACACATATTTACTTCCTTAAGTTTTTAAAAAACGCTATTTAATGCAATTCCTTTTTTATTATATACTTTATTTTTTTTTTTTTGTTTTTAGGAAATCTAGTTTTCGATCAAAGTTGCCTTTTTGTTGATTGGGCGTCTATGTTGCTATGCTCATTCAAACGGCAGCTTGCAAATTTTATTTAAAAAGAAATTAGGAATTCTTGAGAAAATAATTAGTATGAAACACTTAAATAGAAAAATTAGCACGAAATACTTAAATGGCGAATCCATGAACATTTTTAACGTCTATCTTATACAACAAATTTATTAAAAATTCTGCGGGACAAAATTTTTAGAAACTCGCTTTTCCTTTTTGAAGGCAAACATTGTGGAAACTAAAAGCATAATGGCTACTATACATGGAAAATTTTAAAAGCATAAAGTTTTAAGGAATCAATTGGATGTTTGGGAAGGAGGTGTGGTTTGAAACAAAATTATATTGTAGTATGTAATACTTTTACATTATATTTTTTTTAACACTGTAGCAGATGAGAGCTTATATTGTAGCAACTAAAAGTTTTGGTTAAAGATGACACTATGGTTATGTTTATCAAACCATAAAGGAATGTAATAGAAAAGTTAATAAGATTGAAAAGGAAAGTAAAATAATTAAAATTCTTTTCTTGTGTTTACTTATCTATATGATAGTGTAATGAGAAACAATCTCATGCATTTTTAGTGATTACTTACTTAAGAACGGGAAACTAACTCTGTAATTACTAAAATATTATTTTTACATAGCTACAAAAACAACATTTAAATTTGGACACTTATGTAAATTTAGCATTCATTTTCTTTAATAGGAAATCAATGCTAAAGAGAATGTGAGGATTAGCACTCCCTCTTTTTTGTTCCCTCTATTGTGTGGGGCTTACAAAGCTCTCATTACTAATTTATAAGTAAACACATTGTTAAAAAGAGAGTCTTTACTTTTACTTTGGAAAATGGAAAGTAAACTAAATATTTACGTTTCACATTTCTCATGAGAGAGATTAATATAAGATTTGGAAGTTAATCCTCTTGGGCTCCAAGCAATTAAAACCCTGGAGCCAAGTTTTCTCCTTATTCCCACACTTTTACCCCAATCATGCATTACCATTTTCTCTCCATATAAGCACATATTCCTTAAGTAACAAGAAAGCGAATAAGAAAACCACAAGAAAAATTTGAGAAATAGATTATCATCCTCATCATGGTCATTACGATCATCATGATATTGAGTCTCAATATGGCCATAACAATAACAATAATATTGTTAGGCATGAGTCACAAGACCATAATCACGTAAGGCAGTGGCGCTGCATGAAAATTCCAGACCTGAACTCTGATCCTCAATGGGCTTTCATTCGAAAAGTTTATGGGTCAATGAGACAATTGGCTCAATTACGTTTTTTGAATTAAAATATGACTCTAATTTATAAAAATTCTACAAATGTCTCATAATGATATCATTAAAATTATTTATATGTGATTATATAGTACAATATGTAATATCATTAAGATAATTACTATGTTATTAAGGACATGTTTAGGATATTTTAAATATTGTGTTAGATTTTAATTTTATAACAATAATTTAGATACCTATTGTAATTTTTTCAAAGGTTTATGCCATCATCCCCATGCAACTCCTTCTCACCGACCGTCCGATTCGGTACTTCTTCGCCAAGACCAATCCTGGTCTTATTGCTTATATTTTCATTGTTATCTTTACCTTAATACGTATGTAATCTCCTAGATATGCTAATTATATTATAATTTGTGTGCTAATTATATTTTGTTTGATTTCTCTTCGTTAGTTCTTGGCTCATAATAAGTTTCTTAATTAGATTATTTTGTAATATATTTTGCATCCTTTTTCGTCGTAACACGGTTTTTGTTTGCCTTTCAGTTGTCGTTTAAGTATTGTTGCCGTTTCTATTTCAATGTCGTTCATCATTCTACTGTCGTTTGTTTTTTTGGCTTTTCTTCTTCTTCTTCTTCTTTTTTTTTTTTTTTTTGTCGTGCTTGAACTCCATGATCGTCTGTATCTACCTCTTTGTTTTTCTAATAAGAGGCCGAATTAACCCACAACCTCCCTCAAAATTCCACTTTATTCAAAATCTTGGTGTCATTTGATCAAATGATCTTATCCGTATTTGATTCGTAAATTTGAATTGGTTCACATTAATTTTTTGTTACATATTTTTTTTCACAATTTCTATTTAAATTTGTAAACCAAATAGACACTACAAGAAAAACTACATTTAACGACATATTATTTACGACATGTAGTTTTTGAATGTCGTTGAAAAGTATATACAATGACATCTTCAACAACGATGTCATTAACGATATTTGAAACAATAATTAACGACATCTATATAGATGTCGTAATAAAGGTCTCCTTTTAATGACAATAGTTTAGTGTCGTTAAATTATTTAACGACAAGTAGGAGATGTCGTCAAAGCCTTGGAGATTCTACGACACCCCTTATAGATGACATTGGTCAAGATGTCGTCTATAACGGGTGTCGTGAAATCTCCAAGGCTATGACGACATCTCCTACTTATCGTTAAATACTTTAACGACACTAATCTATTATCGTTAAAAGGAGACCTTTAACACGGCATCTATATAGATGTCATTAATTATTATTTCAAATGTTATTAATGACATGTTTGTTAGAGATGTCGTTATATGTATTTTTAAACGACATTCAAAAACTACATGTCGTAAATAATATGTAGTTAAATGTAGTTTTTTTTGTAGTGAGACTACGAAGCATTTTCTTTTTTTTTTTTTAATTCTTCTTCCTTAGTCTTGTTTATTTATTTATTTATTTTTTTTGGCCCTTGAATATCTTACTGTCGTTGTTCGGCATTCGCTCGCATGCTACTAATCTTCTAATTCCATTGGAATAAGCCCCAATACCACGGATTCAAATCCCTTATCTAACTTTAGTATTTTAAATAATGTCTAACCAATCATTTTATGAAACATTATTTAAGAAATTAAAAAAATATTTAATTGACTTTTATATACTTTACATTAAATGATATATCATAATATAATTAATTGTGCACTGAAAAATTAAACAGAGGATTTGGATCCTAATACCCATATAGGCTACCACCTTGGTTTTTTTTCCATAAATATAATTTGCTTTTCTTAGCTACCCACGGCCAGGTTTCTAATTAAAACCTCCCTTCCAACATTCTCTCTCCAAATTTCTCTCATTCTCACCCTTTCTCTCTCTGCTTCGAAACAAAACCCAAAACCATTTTCTGTTCCTCCTTCCACGAGGGAAAAAAAGAACAAAACCTGTTATACAGAAGAAATTATAATCCAATCCCTTTTTTCTGTATTTTCTCTTTGTGATCACATTTTTCTCAACCGTTGTGGTATAATCAATGGGAAAATCCAAAGGTGACATTGAATCTGGCTATAATTTTGGGCATGGCAATATTTATAATAATAATGATCAACTCTATCCCACGATGCTTGAAAGCCCTCAGCTCCGTTGGGCTTTCATTCGCAAGGTTTACGTCATCATCTCCATGCAACTTATTCTCACCGTGGCCGTCGCCGCAGCCGTTGTCTTCTACCGTCCAATCCCACATTTCTTCGTAAAGACCACGGGTGGCCTCATTGCCTACATTGCCATCATCATCTTTACCTTCCTACGTACGTAAATTATAACTCCAAAGTTATGTACAATAATTTGTTCCTCTTTTTTTTTTCAATTTCTCCCTGATGGTTAAGAAATTAGTTTATATTTGGGAGCCTCAAGTTTTATCGGTAGGAATCTATTTTTCAACTATCAAAATACATGCCAAAAACTATTTGTTATATATATATATATATATATATATATATATATATATATATATATTATTTTGATCAGATTCAACGTTAAAAAACTATACACTATGAGTATATGATCCTATCGAAGATATGACCAGATTCAACGATAAAAAAAATATACACTATGAGTATGTGATCCTATCGGAGAAAGACCTTTACGTTTGACATGATTTCTTTTTTCTTTGGTGTAGTTATGATCCCGTTGTACTTTTTTCACAAGCGTCATCCGGTGAACTTTTTCCTTCTCACGTTGTTCACAATTGCAATCGCGTTTTCTGTCGGACTCAGTTGTGCCTTCACGAAAGGTATTATTATTCCACGTGCAACATTTAATCCTAAAGCATTTTTCTTTTCTTTATGGTGTTTTCTTTCCTTAAATTTGTATTCTTAGTTTTAAGGGTTTTGAAAAATTTTTCATAAGAATTACATTGTTATGCATTTGTGTCGTTATCATATTGTTACTTTGTCCTGAACTAATATCTAATCGGTTTTTTTTTATTATTATTTTGGTAAGTTCCTAAAAAACCAAAAAAAGAAAGAGAGAGGAAGGATTTTCCTTGCAATATATACGTGGACAAAAATATTTGATTGCATCAAAATCCTAACTCATGCCTAGTTTTACATGCATGCAATTGGGTTGTGTCCAAATTACAGAAAAGTACTAGATATATTTAGAGTCAGTTTTTTCTGTATCCGCAAGTAAGTGGCAAAAAAGTCATTTTGGTCGTAGATCAAAACAGATTAATAATGAGTTTATGCATATTGAAAAACATATGTGTGGATAATTTTTTTTTTCCTGAGCAAATACACACACAAATGACAGGAGAGTTTTGAGTCAAATAATGTCAATGTCACCTATTTGACTCCTTTTTTTTTTTTGGGTGTTAACAGGGGTGATTATTTTGGAGGCTGCAATTCTGACCTCTATTGTGGTAGTTAGCCTAACTTTGTATACATTCTGGGCAGTGAAGAGAGGCTCGGATTTCAGCTTTCTGGGGCCTTTCCTATTTGCTTCTCTCTTGGTTCTTTTTGTTTTTGCCCTCATTCAGGTATCAAAAACTATAGGCTTTCATGGTTGTAAGCATAATCTAGCAGTAAAACTGCATCCGACTTCACCAAGAGTTTAAATCCCCGTCCCTTGAATTTAAAAAAAAAAAACTCTAGGCTTTTCTTGAAAATTATCTAAGTTCTTTGGCTAATTAATTTAGGATTTAAGTGTGACAACATAATTAAAGACACATTTTTTAACTAATTAAATTCACAAAATTTTCAGTTTGTTTGCAAACCCTTGTGTGACTTGCACTGCAAAACTTCATGATGACAAGCAATATATATACGCGTGATTATATATATCATAGCCTTGATTATATAATTAGCTGTAACTTCACTGAATTTGACTTATGATTTTAGACCCTTTTTACCATTGTCAAGCTAAAGTTTTCACTTCATGAACAGCGCATTTGAATCGCTAGTTCAACTGAAAGTTCGAATTGCAAATCCCTGTAAAAAGTTAAATTTTTGTGAAAGAAAATACTATAACAAAACCGGGTTAGAACTAAATGAGTTATACTAAATTAGTGTTTGCAAACGTCCTAGATATGATTTTAAGAAAGGGAAAAAAAAAAGTTTTAAAACACACATCATTTTTTTGCGGTATTTTTTCTGGTTACTTTAATACTGATTTTTTTTTTTTGTGTAATTTTTTAAAACAGGTATTATTTCCGCTGGGAAAGCTGACGTTGATGATATATTCAGCCTTGTCAGCGATCATATTCTGTGGCTATATAATATACGACACTAACAATATGATCAAGCGTTACACCTACGACGAATATATTTGGGCTGCAGTCGCTCTGTATCTTGATGTCGTAAATCTCTTTCTTAGTATTCTTAGTATTCTCAGATTGAGTGACTAAGAAAATAAACTATAAACTTCACTAATTTCATACTTTTCTCTTTAATTTTTTGCATGTTCAGTATGGGAATAAAAGGACGTGAAAATCTGATACTGTACGACATTTGTTCTTTCTTTTTGTTGTAGTAATTTAGATTGTACTCTTATATAAGTTCAGGCATTTTCATTTCATTTTAGTTTTTTTCCCCTTTTTAAACTGTGGTGGGGGGATTCGAACTATAGATTAAGTTTATGAATGTGGAAATTAGTATCATGAAAATAAATTATTAGAGTGTACCGTTGCTATTGTTAGTTTCCCATTCCGAAAAGAATACCACTTTTTAGAAAATTTAAATTCAAGCAATCATTTTTGTGAACAAGTTTAACATACTTTTCATATTAAATGGTACAAATGATTAGAGAAAATTATATATTATGTCATTTTTAAAAAAAATATATTTATTTATGTCACACTTAAAATCTATCCCTACTATTGCTCATTGATAAAAAGTAATGTTTAGAGAGAAAATAAGAGAAATATCAGATTTTTAAACCTCGTCGAAGTAAATAGCAAATCTTGAAAATATAAATAATTTATTTGTTGTATCCAAACAAATTGTTGAATCCAAACTTAACTCAAAGTTTGAAAAAACTTGCACACAAGTAATAACATACCGGATTATCAAAAATATATTTGCAATTCAAAAGAGCTATGAATCTGATAGAACACGATATAACTTAGCCATGACATCAACAAATATAACCAGATAACCAATTTGAAATCAAAACACAACAGAATCTAAAATTTTAAAGAGAATTATTTAATCATCAAGCTAACCACCAATCCAGATAATGTTACTTGAAAATTAAACATAAATAATCCGGATAAAGACAATAACACCTGCAGGAAATTTTATCGCATTAATCTCCACGTCGTATCCTAAGAAGTCAACAAAACGCACGTGTAAAATTACACACATAGAAGGATCAAAATCCTAATAGAATCCATTTTTTATCAAGCATGTCACACTCCATATCTCCCTCAACTTCGCAACTATAAAGTTAACATAATTAAACATAGCTTTGATTTTGAGTACTAAACCAATCGAAAAGTATTATTTACCTTGGTGAGAGACAGTTAAATATGTTAGCCGAAAAAAACCATATTTACGATCACCTAAAGTCTCTAGTAAAAACATAGCGAATTTCCTGGAAAAAAAAAAGTCAAATATCTCACAGAAAATTCATCAAATATTCTAGTAAATAATCTATCTAAAAAAATCCCTTCAAGTATATAAATAAACAAAAAAATGACATCATAATTAACGGACCAAGCAATTTGTGCATGACTAGCTAGGAGAGGATTTGAAAATCATTTCCATTGTACAAATCAATTTCACTCAAAATGAAGGAAAGGGAAAAACAAGACTTGCTTATGTTACAATATGGCTTAGAAAAAGCATTTTAAAATATTATTTTGAGGCTCAATTTGAATAGGACTTATTGTATGTTAGTGACAGGTCAAGGTGAAAACTTGTTCTCCTTTACATGGAGAATGAAATGGTATATTCATATGCTCAAAATAGTGAATGACTGAACAAGAAATTGACATCCAAAGTGCAAATATGCATATACAGGGTACAAAAACTAAAATTAGAAAATTTTCTTGTCTCACATCGAAGAGAGAGTAAAAACACGGTCTTTTCTGAACCCTATATAAAAGAACCTATTTTACTTTTCAAGACATATCAAAAGACAAAGTCTTCTCTACTCTCGTAAATTCTTAAAAATAAAGAAAGAAAAAATTTGTAATCTTTATTATAAATCAAATAAATCATGCGGTTGATGTTGACACCTATATAGCATTTCCGCTAATTATAAGGTAAACGGAGCATCCAATGGGATTGCGGCATATTCAATAGTTAAAAAAAAAAAAAATACATGCTTCCAATCGTAAGGTAAACACGGTATCCAATTGGATTGCAGCATCCTCGACAATTGCAAAAAATCTGCAGATATTTTGGTGTGTGTATATGTGTATATACTTAGGAATAAGAACAACATTCAAAAAAATTTTCAAGCAAAAAAAATGGATCAAATAAAACCATATTTAATTTTGCATAATAATGTATATGAAGAAAGAAAACCAAATAAAATAAATAAAAAATATTCACTATAAACAAGAGGGTAAATATATTATTTTCACCTTACTATATAAATAAGAATTATTTACCTTAGAAATATGAGTGTATGTAAATTATTTACACTATAAAATCATTATTTACTATAGATATTATTAAAACCTGCTATTTACTACAATTAGTTTTAAAAAGTGGTATTTACTACAATTTCTCAATAGCATTTATGCATAAGATTAACTGGATTTTAAAAGTGAATACAGTATAATTTGAGAAATTACACAAAATATCATATTTTGCTATTAAATTGATATATAATGTCAGAAGTTTTAAAAATGTGTAAATAATAGTATATTAAATTTCTTACAAACATACAAAGCCCAAAATACCCCTATTGAAATCTGACATCAACTTTTCAATTAAAAAAACGGTTTCTCTCCCTACCTCTCTTTTTCTCTCACCCTAATACTCGTTTCTCGTTAGATCTTTTCTGGTCAGGAATCCAACATATGGGGCCAAGCTCTGATGAGCCAAGGAAGTGCTGCCACCACCTGGAGAATGAGCTCTAAAGATTGGCGACACTTGAGGAGTATCCTTGTGTTAGACGTGTATGCCCTAAGGAGTAAAAATGTAATATGTTCTTGGAGACATTTTTATCAATAAAGAATTTATTTATTATTTATATATCAAATCTTGTCATCATTACGTTCATATTTGTTGAATGTATGTTAAGCAAACAATAGTCTGAGACTATCGGTCTAAACCTTTAAGAATTGGAAATATGATGGACAGATTATGTTGAAGACGGAATTCTTAAGGTGACGGTCTAAATCATAAGATCGGCAATCGAGGGAATAGAGTTAGGCACTTTATTCATGTAAAGATTGTTATATTGTCTATATCCCTATTGGAAGATGATTTGTCTTGGCCATTGGAGGTGGACTCCGTAAATAGAAACATTGGCACATTGTCATAGGTGACGATGGTTGGATCATGATATAAAGTAAATTGATTTGGATTAATAATTCTGTCTCGACAAATCGATTCACTTTAGATAATTATTTGTATTTTATCTTAATCTTGAGATGAATGGTGGGCCCGTTGTCTTCACTTATGTCTTTGAATGTACCAAAGGGTGACACTTACATTTTAATAGTGGTACACATGCCAGTATATTAAAGGTATGACTCTTGATAGCATAGACCTATTATTCATAAATATGAAATCCATAGCTCCTCTTTAGGAGTAGTGATATTCTCTTATATGCGTTATCTTATAATTAAAAAATTAGAGCGCTCAACTATTTGGATACATAGGTATAACCAAATGGTATACTGTCCTTGGATGGTAAGTTTTTCAATAGTGAGATAATGGAACGTAAGATAAAAATAATCGAGAAGGTAAGACAGAACTTGTCCTTAAGCCGATTATGGATAATCCTATAGGGATACGATACATTATGCTATGTCATGGAGACTTAGCTATACGGGCTTTGTAATTCTATATAGTTCGAGAGTGCAGCTCTAAGCTTTTAGTGGAGTAGCGTTAGAGTTGATAATTATGAAATGTATATATGGGATATTAAGTTTCATAATTATTGGGAGCTTGAACTATATAGATCCATTTGGTCCTCTTTGCTAGCTCACAAAAATCCTATAACGATACGGCATGTTTTTTCAATAATTGGTGACTTATGTCAAATTATTAGACTAGCTAAAATTTGAGTTACTTGGATTTAATAATTCATGTTAATTTATCGGTTGAATTAATTCTATAATTAATTTAAGATAAACATATTAATTTATCAGTTGAATTGATTTAGTAAATTAATTCAAGATAAATAAGTTGAATTATTATGGATAATATCTTATTTGTATGGGTTTATCGGGATATGATTCTTTTAATCAAATAACTTCTCTATTAGATTATTTGAATTAAAATTGAGATTCTATCAAAGATACCCAAAACTAATAAGATAGGAATTATCCAATAGGTTGAGATAATATCTATCGGATCAACCTTAGAGTTCAAATTAAAGTTCAAACTAGAATATGCGACAGTGCAGTCGACCGTGCCTTTGTATCACGGTCGACCGTGGCTATCAGACTCCAAGTCTGATTTTGTGGGTTCAAATTTGAAATTAATTCAAACTAGAATTTTGAGGCCTTATCAGATAATGACTGACCCCAAGTCTGACCTCTATATAAAGGGAGTGAGTCTCTATTATTATTTAGATCAATTGAGAGATTAAGAGTGAAACTCTGTTGGTGAGATTCTGAAAACTCCCTAAGAGCTCTTATTCACAAATCACGAACTGAAACGCCCCTTAATTCAGACGTCATAAATATCTTACATTCATACATTCATACTTATTAAACCTTAAACATAAACGTAATTACATAGCTTATATGATGTTTTCAAATATAAACGTAGTTAAACATACATAACCAGGATCTATTCATACATCTAAATTTTTTTTTTTATAACTTATCATTGTTTAAAATAACATTGTTTAACTTATTCCATATCATAATTTATTCAATTATACTTTAAATTAATCATAAACTTATTTAATAATATAGGTATATTAAGTTGTTAAATCAAGACTTATAAAAAAAAAACATCACATCCAATCTCCTTAATCAACACATCATATAAAAGTCATTTACTCCCACAGTTCGGCAACCTGAACTTGGGACTTCGACAGGTCGAACATGATCGGCAGGCCGGAGTTCCCTTAACCGGTAGGCCGGCAGAGGCTTTGCAATTCAGACCTAAAAACTTATCAACGTTCGGCAGAACGAAAACATGATCGGCAGGCTAAACTTTCAGACTTCGGCAGGCCGACCAAGGATGTTCGGCAGGCCGACCGAAGCAAAATCTTTGAAGAACAACTTAATTTTAAAACAAACCAACTTTTCATAAAATATTGCGTAAGTTCATAATTCATAAAAAAAAATGATAAAATAACTTATAAAACCATAGTATAAGTATTCTTAAAACTTAATATAAAAAAAATATGTTCAATATATATAACTTGATTAAAAACATAAAAACGTTCTTCTTGGCGTGCTTCCGGTTACAATTCATCGTGCTTAGTGCTCACACGTCTTCCCATGTCCTCCTCCTATTCCATGATTTTCTTACCCTTATCTACAACATGACATAAAACATGATTAAGCTAATGCTTAGTAAGTACATATAATTCTCACAAATTAAAAACATTTCATAACATCATTATCATCATTGTCATCATATCATAAAAGTGCCTTAAGCACAATTTCATAAAACATATCTTTCATTGCGTTAATCATTTAAAAACTTATTCCATTTTATCTTAAGGGCCCAAGTGTTACACCATAAACATCATCATAGGCGCGCCGTCATGAGAGGAGAAGGGTAGTTAATCCAAAACCAAACATGACATCATAACATTTCATTTCATAACATTGGTGTGCAACACTTATTAGGTGGTACATATATACATAATTTTCATACCTTGAAACATGCCAAAATCATCATGCACAACTTAAAATCATGAAAATCTTTCATAGAAATTCTTAAGGAAAATATCCATAAAATCATCATGAATATCATTATGAACATAACATCAAATCTTGTAAAAACGTGTCATGTTGTAGGTGAGAATGTACTTACCTTAACAGCTAGCTTACTTAACCTTAAAATGATTTGGTGACGACGTCGCGGTCTCGAAGTGCTCGTTCCTTTGTGTGTTCATGCCATTTTTTCATTTAAAACACAATAAAATCAATACTTAACATCATAGCGTAAATCATCCATTCATATAACATTCACATATACATACATTCATAACCATAAACATTGTCATCACATAAACATGTTATTATGATTTTTCTTAAATTATAAAAATTACCTTAAGCATATAAAAAACAAACCATACATTTTAAACATAATTATTTTTTTTTAAATAAAACATTTTCAAACAATTAAAATACATATATTTTAATTTAAAACTTCATACAATCATCATATTATCATGCATAAAATTATTTTATTATCATAAAATCATTTAAACATAAATAACAATTCATAAACAAAATCCAGAAATAACATTGTTAAAATAGTTTTCTTAAAAATAACATAAAATACCTTCATCATATATCCTACATGTACATTCTTGACAACTTTCATGAAAAAACATCATATTTACCCCTTGAATATCATTACATTTTTCATACATTAAGATTAAACAGTAATATTTACTGTGAGGGGTAGAAGATAAAAAATTCTTATTTTATCATAAAAACCGAGAAGACATGAAACTTAAAAAAAATTCATCTCATAACACATACATGCATAACATATTAAAAATTTGGAACAAATACAATACCTAAAGAAAGATATTGTAGACAGATTGAGGAGGAAAATTCTTTTCAAAAACACAAGAAACGAGTCCTTACCTAGAAAATTTTCTTCTCAAAACCCTTGAATTTTAACCAACGAAATATGACTTTTCTTTAAATTTTCTTGCAGAACATTTTTGAAAGAGAATGAAGTGAAATGCATGGAAAAGAGAAGAGGAAGAGAGGAAATAAGAAATGAATGAGAAACGTCTCAGAAATGAAGGAGAGAAGAGTGAGAAGTTGAGAGAAAAATCTGAGGAAAGAAAACGTTAAAATTTTTTAACGTGACAATCATAATGAAATTCATTGCCCTTCATTAAGTCCCTCCATTAAGTCAGAATTTATGACTGTTAGGTGGCAATTGGCGTGAAGGAGAGAAAGAAGAAAAAGTAAAGTCAAAACTCTCACTCATCACTTACCATGTTTTGCCCTATTTAAATGGGAAACCATTTAAATTAACACAAATCAATGCAAAGTCAAACCCCTTATTTCCTTAACTGATAAAATCATTCTATTAATATGCCAATTAATCACCTATTTGACGTAATTATCTCAGCTATAAATTTAGACAGATTTCTGCTGACTGCTCCTCAGCCGTGTTCGGCCTGCAGATTTTCCTCTTCGGCCTGCCGATGGGTTTCTTCGGCCTGCCGATCTCGGGCAGACATTTCGGCCTGCCGAACTGTCCATAAATGTCATATATTAAAATATTCAATTCATCATGCATCATAATTAAACATACATTAAAATAATCATGAACACTTGAGCACAACGATTCCATGCGGTCGTCACCTATCATAAAACTTGATATAAAAGTTAGTAATATTAACATCATATATCATTACGTATATCATAAGTTATTAATAAAATATTCTTAACATCGTTACTAACTTAACGTAATTCATTACATAAAAATAGGCGGGTGTTACACGAACACTAGCTTTGGGTTCTCTTAATTGGTTAGAAGGAGAGTCGCCTGGTGAAAGAGCTGTACGTGTGAGCCCACACTCACTCCGATCGTGGATAGAGAATAGCAAAGAAAACTAGTTGGTTGAGGCTCTTTTGGAACGTTACTTCTCTTCACTGATTGTGGAAGCTTTTTGGCATTTACAAGGTTAGTAAGATCTGGTTAATTTATGCACATAGTGTGTCAAACTTGTGTTTTAAAAAATACTCTGATATAAAAATTTTTAAAATTCGCTGCGTACTATTTTTCTAACACCTTGATGAGCAATGGGTAAGTTATGATGGAGATCATCATCGCGACCACCAAGTTTCGCAATGTTTTCATCATCAATGGTGGCAAAGTTACGACGGGAGCTCCCGACGTTTTGATTCCTATTGGCTTCTGAGTTGATTAAACATGACTGTGATGATCGATGCGTAATAAACAGAGAAGAGATACATGGCAGTTGCATTAATTTTTATCACGAGATTTGATGACGACAAGCATCGGAGGAGCACACAGCTGCTACTAGTATGTAACGCCCCTATATGGGGGTTAACAGTTTTTAATGAGATAAAATAAAAATAAATAATAAAAGTAAAACCTTAAAAATAAAATTTGCCCGGGACTTAAATAAAAACTCTCAACTCAAAAATAAAAATATAAACGATAAATAAACCACAGTTTTAATGTAGCACCTTAAATTTAATAATATAAACTGTTGTCATCATCATTTTAACCCTCAACACATTGTAATACAGTCACAGAAAGTAACAATTGATGCTTACATTATCATGAAGAACATTCTCAACGATTGAAGCAGTCCCAATGTAATATAGCTACATCACTTCCTCAACTATATTTCTCGTAGCCACCTCACACTTAGTGAGTCCTGAAAAGATATAAACATAAGGGAATGAGCAACACTATGCTCAGTAGAGAAAGCCATTACTCACCTCTATCATTACCACATTAAAATCTGCATGGTTAGTAAGTTACATCATATTCCAGATTATGAGGTTTATTATGATCACATCTTATGGATACCGTAGTTAATCATTACCAAGTGTCATAATTACACATTTATACAAATATTAACAATCATCATTGTTCCTAGGTATCCATATTAAATTGAGTATCACTCAACTCATCGAAACCCAAATGGGCGCACTTGATCACCCTATAAACATTCCAAGGGTGTTCCGGTGAGGGGACATCAAGCCCCGAGTCCTCACCAAATCAATTCCTGTACAGTGTGTTTTGGGACTTTCAACCCAAGGAAGCGTCATCACCTTCCCCCTATTTTACCTTTTAGGGTATTCATGCCCAAGGACGTAACCGTCGCCCTTTTCATGTCTCACAATTTCTCTATATTAAATCATTATTAATAGAGTTAATTTTCCTAACCATGCTTCTCAATTTATAACATGTGTCAATTCATTATGTTCCTCGCCGTACAATACAAGACGAGTCCATGTCACAGTTTCATATGTGATACACATATAATATCAGTTCAACATAGATATATATATATATTGCGGCAAAACAATCAATTTTAATTCTATAAAAACCTCACAAAAGATGAGTAATAGAATCCCTACCTTTCAAGCTTATCAACAATCTTTTAATCCTGGAATCAGTTAACGTTAGCTCCATACTCCCTTGATCCTAAGGCGTGCATAAGGACAATTAAAACTAAAGCACAACATACAACTACATTCATAAAATTTATTTTAATTTAATCTTAGAATTTCAAGAAATAACCACTGCCCATAGAGGTATTATAAAGTTTAACAATATAAATTTTCTGTCTAGGGCATATACACTTAGACTTCATATATATGCTCCAAAATAGCAACAAACATATACTTAGGTTTAAGAACGCAAATTTGAATAATCCTTTAGTATAAAAGAAAATTTATAAATGAAAGACTAAATTTGTTCATAAGATTCTAACCTCGGATTATGGTTAGTTGGAAGCTTGAAATGGCTTCAAAACAGGTTCCTTTACTTCGGTATGACTGAAATTCTTGCTCAAATGGAGGTGATTGTGGCTGATTTTTATGGCTGCCTTGAAGAAGTTCTCTAAGTATTTTGCTTCAGCAAAGAAATAAGAAGAAGAGTGTGGGAACCGTGGAAGAGAAAGGAAGAAAAGATGAAGTCTTTGAAGAGAAGTGATAGAAACAATTATAGAGGAGACATGTTGAAGCATGTCACGGAGGAAATAAAGAAAATGAGGGTCAAGAGTAGTTGGAAAAGATATCCTTATGTCTCATCTAAAGACTTTAACACACATAATACCAATATGACCTTTTTGAGATTTATTAGAAGTTCTAAGACTTTTTAGTAATCATACTAAATAAATATAGGAGAATTTTAGAAAATTTAAAAATAGATAAAAATAAATATTATAAAATAAATTTAAATGAAGCAATTTTTTTTTTTATACATTAAAAATTAATTTAATTACCTCAATACCCGTTAGGAGAATAACGGGTGTCACAGCTCTACCCC
Source organism: Artocarpus heterophyllus (assembly GCA_025403435.1). NCBI lineage: Eukaryota > Viridiplantae > Streptophyta > Magnoliopsida > Rosales > Moraceae > Artocarpus > Artocarpus heterophyllus. The sequence continues at coordinate 6,510,159 of CM046342.1, forward strand.
CCTTAAAGAAATTTCGTCCTCGAAATTTCAATTCTAGCAATACTAGTAAAAATTATGATTCCACTATGATTCCAATTCTGAGTCTAAACCGTTAATGTTGTTTGTCCTCCAAATTTAAGTTATCGTATTTCCACTTATTTACTTGCATAATAAATCTTACTCCTAAATCCCTCAATAAGAGTATTTCTGACAAGTTTCAACTTATAACACCGTATAATAGTCTAAGAATCTGATCAGGCATACATATTGACCATATCATGATTCCAGTCCTTCATTGTCCATGGACTGTGATTTACAATCACATTTAAGGAGATTGCCAGAGAAATTTTATATACTTCATCTTTAGGTTCCTTTTCCTTTTTGAGTAAGGAAAAGTCAAATATATTTGATTTCATACCTCAACTAATAAACTAAAACATAATCATAAAACATATATCACAAACGCTTTTATTCAAAACTATACATTAAACTTACTCATAGAGATATTAAACGGAATCTCAGAGTTGCAAACATACCCGGCATATTTTTCATTAAACAGCTATCCTCATGACACAAACATTCAATCCAAATAATATACTCATATTTCATATGGAATATCCCCATAACTGACTTTGGTACTTCCACATAATATTAACAGAATATTACACATTACAAACATGATACGGATACGTTTCGAGAGTACAAGGCACTCCGTATACCAGCTATCCATATCATGCATGCTTAGAGGATACAAAAACATCGATAAACAAAAGATCGGACCTTAAGAAGGATGCGTTTCGAGAGCATCAAGTACTCCGTATCCAGCCATCCCGGCATTAGGCTCAATGAATCTAAAAGATTGAACAACAACGTACCACAAGAAACACAGAATACAAGGCAAACGGTTATTTGTAACACACGAAATACGGACACACATGCCTACATGCCAAAGATAAAACAAAAAGATTACAGATGGAGATTCAAATCAATTGGCCGCTCCCGGCTTTCCCTTTCCCATTCAAGCTTGGATGTTGCAGTGTCGGATTCTGGATGTATGATTTGCATTTTATCTATCAATTCCTCAGCTGTTGAAGCAGTGACAAAGATTTGTCTCTCCGATTCTGTAGTGATGTTTTCTTCCACAGCGTAATCTAGAAATTTCAAAAGACCGTCATAAAAACCCTTTACGTTCAGCAGTCCCAAAGGTTTGGAATAAAAGCCCAACAATTGCCCACAAGCAACTATAAATATTTCCTCAAGAGTACCTAGACCACCAGGTAATGCTATAAAAGCATCAGAATTATAGATTATGTCTTTAAAATTTTTAGGGATACTCCTGACTCCTTCTCCCTTACCTATGGCTTCCTTACAAAGGTTTCCTTCAACTGGAATATGAGGCCAAATTCTTACATCAGTAGCGTCACTAGACCTAGCTGCTAGTGCCATATTTACCATCATTTTTATACTACCACCCCCATAGATTATGTTAATCTTCTTGCGTGCTAGGACTTGCCCTAAGTGATTTGCAGCTTCTAAATAAGCTTTATCTTTTCCAAGGCTGGAACCACAAAAGACACAGACATTCTTTATTTTCTTCGTGGACTGGGAGGTAGACATATTTGGTTTATAGAAGTGGTTGCTTAATGTCTGCTCCACTTAGACTTCGGGTTCTACATGAGATTTTAAAGATGAGAAATATACAAAAAGGGCTAAAGAGATAGACGAGTAGGTAATGAAAAGGTAATCCAAAGATTTAAACAAAATCTTGTGCGGATAAGAAAGTAAGATAAGGTGATTGATAGTTTATAGAAAATCTGATTCACTTTTTGAAAAAGATTAGACACTAATTGTATAACTTTTGACAATTGAGAACAATTCGACAAAAGACCCTCTTGACACAACTGTAGACTTTTTGACAAATATACACCAAGTCTAGAAATTTAATATAAACGACAAATACTGTAGAACTTTTGAAATTTGAGACACAAATCTTGAAATATCTGGATAAGCTTTTCAAAATTCAAACATATTACTGTACCGTATGTAACGTGTTTGATAAGATAATATATTTTATTATATATATATTTAAGAAAATCATAAATTAAATAAGATATTAACACTTACTGTATCAATCTAATAATCACAATTATTTCAAACACAAAAGCAAATATTCTGAGTAAAAGAAAAACACAAACTGTTGAACATCAGCTAAAACTGCTTCAAATAAGTAAAGACTAAATAACCTTTATAGAGCGATGACTTATTCCCCATCCAGTTTTCTTATGGCTTGGCAAACAGGATCTAAAAATACCATATTCCTGAGGCGTTGTCTTTCTGTATAAAATTTAGGCCAGAGTTTAAAAATAGCTCCTTGAACATATCCACTAGGGTGACCGTGGAGAGGAGGATGGATGCTATCCAAGTTCTCCTTTGAAAGTCCATCCCTACAAAACCTTATTTTATCCTCTCTATTCGTAGACATATAACCAGGTGAAGTACATTTACCGTTACAATTTTGTCTTCCACATTTGTTACAAGTGACCACGATGGCACGAGCTCTTCTTTTCATTGCACTACGACTGGTACCTGTTCCTGGTAAACCGACATCTTGACTAAAGTCACTCGGACGGATTTTCCCCTCTATTAACATTCTCACATCACAAGGGATGCCAAAACGCATAAGAATCCACAACCGAGTAATTCTAGCCTTGTATTTCTTTCTAAGAATCTTTTGGGAGAGTGATGGGAAATACTTTCTCAGGTGTTGGTACTTTGGGTCCATGATGAGATGAAAGAAGAGTAAATAGAAAGGAAAAATTAAGATAGTAAATTGCAGAATCCTAGAATTCCTTCTTCTTTTAGAGAAAAAGAAGAATTTTTAATGAAAAAGAAGAGGATTTGCGATTTAGAGAGAAAATAACAAATTAAGAGAGAAAAAGTGAACTCGGAGAAATAAGCTCCTATGCACAGTAACCGTATTTGTAAACATTAATTAAACCACTGTATATGACACGTATAGAGACCACGTGGGAGAGACAGTGTGAATCAAACTGATTTAGGATTTAAACTAGGCCCAAATGTTCTTAGTTGAAAATGGTCAGGTTGTTTCGGGCCTTAACACATTTAGAACGAGTTAAATAACAAACATAAAATTGAAAACCAATTTGTATAAATCTTAAACCCAATTTAAAGCCCACTATAGATAAAGTTAACTATGAACAACAAATCTAATTTAATGACAACAAGGATCTTCCTAAATGATATTTAAAATCATTTCATAACAACATAATCTTCCAGCAACTCAAATAATTTTGTTTTAATCAAAACCTTATTGAACAATGCATACACCCATATGTTATTCCTAATACTCAACATCTATCAATGGATTCATCATCATTACTACCAAGGGTTTAGAATGCGACTAACCTTGAAATCAATACGATTTACGTCTTTCAACGTAGACCATATCAATGAACAAAGACACTTGATGTTACTACTTAAGAACATCTATAATCCCCACAATTCTACTCATACAATATATAATTTCCTCATATAACAAAACCTTAGGTAACCAAAAGATTCACTGATACACTTAAATACAATGTACGTAACAAAATATTCCAATTTTGAGATTCATGCATTCTAGACTTTACACAGTCTCAACAGACCAAAAGTCTAACATTTATCTCTCTCATGATTCAATACCATGATTCCCAACTTATATCATATTCCTCAAATATATAGAACTTTTAAGAAAAGATATTGACACTTATGTGCTCCATCGAATCCACACATAATCATTACTTAGGTTTGAATAGATTACGAAAAATTTGGCATATCTATGTCAAACTTTAAAATCAATAAATCAAGCCTTATATTTCTTATTGTTTTTCACGAGACAAAAGGCTTTTAAATCCTCGTATCTATACGAATTTCTCATCGTTTATACGAATTAGATATGCTTATAGATCCAAATATTATACGAATCTCTCATAAGCATTCTACTTATAAACTCATTCCATATAATTATCATTCCCTTATAACTATTAATACTTTCCTTCTATATAATTATTGTACTCATATAACTATTGATATTTTCATTCTATGGCCTTTCCATGTTACATCCTTCTAGACTGTATAAATCAATGTGAAGGTTCATTTTGATGATGACAATAAAAATTCAGCTTCAAAACCATCTCAAAAATATATTTTTTTAAAGTGGTGCTACACTCCCTAGGTTAACCGAACCTAGGCTCTGATACCAAAAATTCTGTAACGCCCCTATATGGGGGTTAACAGTTTTTAATGAGATAAAATAAAAATAAATAATAAAAGTAAAACCTTAAAAATAAAATTTGCCCGGGACTTAAATAAAAACTCTCAACTCAAAAATAAAAATATAAACGATAAATAAACCACAGTTTTAATGTAGCACCTTAAATTTAATAATATAAACTGTTGTCATCATCATTTTAACCCTCAACACATTGTAATACAGTCACAGAAAGTAACAATTGATGCTTACATTATCATGAAGAACATTCTCAACGATTGAAGCAGTCCCAATGTAATATAGCTACATCACTTCCTCAACTATATTTCTCGTAGCCACCTCACACTTAGTGAGTCCTGAAAAGATATAAACATAAGGGAATGAGCAACACTATGCTCAGTAGAGAAAGCCATTACTCACCTCTATCATTACCACATTAAAATCTGCATGGTTAGTAAGTTACATCATATTCCAGATTATGAGGTTTATTATGATCACATCTTATGGATACCGTAGTTAATCATTACCAAGTGTCATAATTACACATTTATACAAATATTAACAATCATCATTGTTCCTAGGTATCCATATTAAATTGAGTATCACTCAACTCATCGAAACCCAAATGGGCGCACTTGATCACCCTATAAACATTCCAAGGGTGTTCCGGTGAGGGGACATCAAGCCCCGAGTCCTCACCAAATCAATTCCTGTACAGTGTGTTTTGGGACTTTCAACCCAAGGAAGCGTCATCACCTTCCCCCTATTTTACCTTTTAGGGTATTCATGCCCAAGGACGTAACCGTCGCCCTTTTCATGTCTCACAATTTCTCTATATTAAATCATTATTAATAGAGTTAATTTTCCTAACCATGCTTCTCAATTTATAACATGTGTCAATTCATTATGTTCCTCGCCGTACAATACAAGACGAGTCCATGTCACAGTTTCATATGTGATACACATATAATATCAGTTCAACATAGATATATATATATATTGCGGCAAAACAATCAATTTTAATTCTATAAAAACCTCACAAAAGATGAGTAATAGAATCCCTACCTTTCAAGCTTATCAACAATCTTTTAATCCTGGAATCAGTTAACGTTAGCTCCATACTCCCTTGATCCTAAGGCGTGCATAAGGACAATTAAAACTAAAGCACAACATACAACTACATTCATAAAATTTATTTTAATTTAATCTTAGAATTTCAAGAAATAACCACTGCCCATAGAGGTATTATAAAGTTTAACAATATAAATTTTCTGTCTAGGGCATATACACTTAGACTTCATATATATGCTCCAAAATAGCAACAAACATATACTTAGGTTTAAGAACGCAAATTTGAATAATCCTTTAGTATAAAAGAAAATTTATAAATGAAAGACTAAATTTGTTCATAAGATTCTAACCTCGGATTATGGTTAGTTGGAAGCTTGAAATGGCTTCAAAACAGGTTCCTTTACTTCGGTATGACTGAAATTCTTGCTCAAATGGAGGTGATTGTGGCTGATTTTTATGGCTGCCTTGAAGAAGTTCTCTAAGTATTTTGCTTCAGCAAAGAAATAAGAAGAAGAGTGTGGGAACCGTGGAAGAGAAAGGAAGAAAAGATGAAGTCTTTGAAGAGAAGTGATAGAAACAATTATAGAGGAGACATGTTGAAGCATGTCACGGAGGAAATAAAGAAAATGAGGGTCAAGAGTAGTTGGAAAAGATATCCTTATGTCTCATCTAAAGACTTTAACACACATAATACCAATATGACCTTTTTGAGATTTATTAGAAGTTCTAAGACTTTTTAGTAATCATACTAAATAAATATAGGAGAATTTTAGAAAATTTAAAAATAGATAAAAATAAATATTATAAAATAAATTTAAATGAAGCAATTTTTTTTTTTATACATTAAAAATTAATTTAATTACCTCAATACCCGTTAGGAGAATAACGGGTGTCACATAGTATTGCAAAGATCTACTTCTTCTTGTATTGGGGAGATTGGCAGTACCGTCGGAAGACCTTGACATAGGCAACACTTTGGTGATCACTGCTAAAGCGTGCGCAGCCACTGTTGAGCGTGAGTGGTAGTGTTCAAGTTTTTTTTTTTCTTTTGTGCATAATCTGGTTTTATAGAAACATTGAAATTTTTGTGTAAAAATTGAAATATCTAAAGCTAAATATTTTTTTTATCTATTGTCAATGATGCCTGATGACAGCATCGGCATATTTTTATAGTTTCTGGCAGTCGACGTTTTGGAGAAGTCACTAGTGAATTTTTGTTTTTATATAGTATTACAATATTACCAGGTTAATACTGTATTTTACGGTCACCGTTAGTCCGACAAAGTCACCGGTAAATTCTTACATTTACATAGTAATATAGTATTTACCAAGTTAATACTGTATTTTTTAGATGTAGATGATCTGGAAAAATTGCCAGTAGATTTTTTTGTATAAACACGGTAATACAATATTACCATATTAATACTATATTTTCTAGACGATGGCAGTCCAATAAAGTCGTTGATGAATTTTTGTATTCATGTGGTAATATAGTATTACCAGGTAGTATTTCCCAACTATCGGCCGTCCAACAAAATCACCAATGAACTGTTATACTAGCACGATAATACATTAGTACTAGATTAATACTATATTTCACGATCATCGGCGATCTAGCAAAGTCATCGGTGAACTTTTGTATTTACACAGTAATACAATTTTACTAGGTTAATATTATATTTTCTAGCTCCTGGTGATCTAACAAAGTCACTTGTATTTACACGGTTATGCAATATTACCAAGTAAATATTGTATTTTTCAGTCACTAAAAATCCAGCAACATTGCTTGTGAACTTCTGTATTTTCATGGTAATACAATATTGCCAGTTTTATATTGTAATTCCCAGGCATCGGTGGTTTGACAAATTAAGTCGCTAGTGAATTTTTGGATTTACACATTAATACAATATTATCAGGTTAATACTGTTTTTTTCTGTTACCGGTGGTATCTTAAGGAAAGAGGCTGAGAGATGTAGAGGAGAAAATGGTAGGCTTATTTTAGGATTCTTGTTATCAATTTCTCATGCGATATTACTTAATTTCTCATAATATGTTGTTTACTACACATTTTAAAACTATATAACATTATTTACTAAGATTTAACTTAAATATGTTATTTTGCTCTTTCTCCCATCTAATTTACATATACTAATGGGCCAAAGCCCAACGAACTTATCCAAATGAGAGTAAATTAGGTGGTATACCACTTGTTTACTTTCATTATTGTGTTTTGTCACTTATTTTTTCTTCCTTTAATTTATACTATTTCTCCCAGCCATAAAGGCCAAAATGCCCATGATAACACTTGTTTACTTTACCCTAAGATAAAATATTTATAATTAATTATATCTTTATGCTCTTTAAAAATAGGACGTTTCAAAGTTTCTCGTAAAAGTGATAAGATTGAAAACAATGCTACATAAATCGTATTTCTTTAATTGACCCTCCAAATGACCCAACAAGATTTCCAGCCCACTTCACGTCAAGAAAAAGCCCGTGGCAATGATGGCCCATTACTGTCGCCGTTAGTTAAGCAAAATATCTCCTTAATCCCTTTTTTTCATTACACTCTTTGGTTAATATACTGAAGACTATCCCTTAAAGCTGAGTACATGTGTCCCGTTAAGTTAATTTGATGAAAAGTAAATTTCATTATGCTACCAAGAAGGTTTATTTGATTAAAAGTAATTTTTATTGCTTAATTTGATTAGCAAAATGGTTAATTTGATTGAAAGTAATTTTCGTACTATATTCGTACTATGTCAATAAGTTGTCTTATTAAGACATCTTATCGAGACTTGTTACTAAACTAAACGAATTCCCTGGAAGAGGGCTTAAAGAGGTTTAAACTTCAAGGAAAAGACAGCATAGAAATTTGAAATGAAACGCTAAACTCCATATTCAGGAGGGCTTAAGTGGCAGACAGACAAAAAATCGATGATGCCTGTCGAGTGAAATATTAAACTATTAAGCCTATTTGGTATTAATTAGTTCTAACCAACATTTGAGTTATAAACAGTATAACGCTTTCACATGATACAGTAAAAGCAAAAAAGTTTGTTATAATGTAAAACTTTCACATACTACAATATTTACAGTTTTAACCAATGGTTATAACCATTATGTCCAACGCCATCTAATATTACTTGAATGTGAAACTTGGCCATTCAAGAAAAAAAAAATTAGAATTTGCATGTCTAATAATGCCATACTTAATCTGATAAATTAGCTTAACGTCGAATGACAATATTGACAATGTAGACATTGCCAATTACTCTACATATGCATTATTTCTTCTTCAATAAAGTTCTCTTTTTTTTATTACAATATTCTTTAACAAGGTTGAAGAATTAATTATTTTGTGATTGATTAAAATTCTAGTTTCCGTGCATATTAGGTCTTAAACTATTCCAAGCTACTTTGTAAAGCTTAGCGAGAATCAAATAAAGTATTTGCCACATTTGTTCTCTTAAGTTTTTAACCATTAACACAGCAACGCTCTTATACATATTACATGTTATATGAGCTTGTTTAAAGGAAGAGACAAAAAATTTCAAATGACAGCATAATAAGTCAATTGTTATGTCATGTATTTTTGGATTTTTTTTTTCTAAATTTTAATATGATTCATCAATTCAAAAGCCCTCTTCAATATTTTATTAAATTTACAAGTAATTTGCCACGATTAAGAGTTCAATCTGCACCAATTCAATTAGAGTTCAAGAAACAAAAGCCTCAAAAATTTTAAAATATAAGAAAGACAAGAGACAGAAAAGTGGATTTTTTTCGTTTAACACACAGCAGATTTTGATGACCTTAACTTTAATCGCCTAAAATCCCATTAAAGAAACTTAACTCATCCCTAGAAGGATCGCACTAATCAAGAAAAATGCATAGTGTTTGAGCTTTCCGCAGTACATTTTAACCACACAATGCAACTTTTCTTTTTAAACCCATGTTTTGCTTCTAACAAAATTAAACTCTTTAACAGTTCAAAAGATCTAAAGAACAAAGTTCAGTTAATCAGGTAAACAGATCAGAATTTGTCTAGTTCATGTTTACGAGCAGTGTACTAAAGAATCTTAAGCCCACTCTTTTTTCTTTTTTTTTGTTGCTGAATGTCTAAAGCCCACTTGGTTAAATAAGCATCAATTTCTGACAATTGGGGCCTAATTTTATGCTTTTCACTAATTAAAAATATTTGTCATCAAGACTTTCTTGGCTGGCAATGTTTTATTAAAGTATGATCCTTTGATTTGCTTAATCCAAACAAATTAATTAATTACCATAAAGTGGAAGGGTCACAAACCAAGACAATCATGATCTCACCAAATCAAAAACCTTAAACAAAGTTCCAAAAACCAAGTTGAGGACAAAAGCCAAAACCCACAAAAAGAATTTAAACACAAAACACCAGAGAATCTGGGCCATGTCTTTATCTTCAACTTAGTTTTCTTTACTCAAATGGGATTCTCTTCTTTTTTTTTTTTTTTCCTTCATTCTTTTTTGACTGCATTAGTCCAAGATACTTCTTTTGTTTCCTCATGGACAAGGACTTGGATCCTCACATGGTGTCACAACCAACTTTAAATCCTTCCCAACTTTACCTTTCTTTTTTCACATTCAAAACAAAGACAAAGAACATAGAATAATGTATTCATTCACACAAAAAGATTAGAGGAGACCCCATTTGGATAAAACTTATACCTTTAATTTATCATTCCTTTTTTACAATAGGAAAAAAAAGCCCACCAACAAAAATAAAAAAGAAATTACCCATTGCTTTTTTCAAGGGGGGTTACACATATATAAAGACAAATACATATATATATATATATATATATATATATAAAGATCCTACCAATCAAAGCTTCTTCTTCTTCCCCTAACACAAAACGTAAAGATAATTAATTAATTAAGTACAAATTCAAACTCTATGTCTATTGTTCTTTTCTGCAGCAATTGAGAGAAGCCTTGAAACACCTTGAGTCCAAATATCATATTCTCTTTGGCTTCTACACTCAAATTCCACAAGTCCACGCATTACAGTTTTCAACCCAAAATAACGCCTGTTCTCACCACCTTCAAGCAAGTGACGCCCCGGCCAAGCTGGCATATCTTTTATCACTTCCAAAACCACATCTATAAAATCAAAACAAAAAGAAAAAAAAGAAAAAAAAAGAATTAGATTAGGATTAAAGAGGAATAAAAACTTTTCTTTTTGTATCATTAAGTTCTTTCACAAATCCCCAAATGGAAGAAGACCCCTCCACATCAAAAAAAAAAAAAAAAAAAAGTGGGGTGAAAAAAAAAATTGTAGTGAAAGATAAAAGTGGTGATGAAAATAAATAAAAACTCACTCTTTTTCTTTTTTGTGATGGTCCCAGCAACGTGCCTGCTCTTCATCTTCAACATAACCTGCACAAAAAGAAGTTCCAAAGTGTCCAAAGGTTGCTAAAGAAAAGAAAAAAAATGAAAAAAGAAAAAGCAATCGAAAGATCCAATTCCTTCAATCATACTCAAGTCTCTTTTTTTTGCCTTATGGAATCCTTTTGGTCCATTTTGGTTCTCACACACAATCAAACAAACCAAAAGTCCTATTGATGCCCAAATAATTGACCAGAACATTAAAAATCTAAGGGCATGTATGCAGGACGTTTGGATTTAATCTCGTGGTTTGAACGGAAAACACTATAGAAAAATTAATTCGAACCGTAATTTATGACTTGAACCATGGGCTCCCAAACGCCCAAATATGATCAAGTTTAAGTTCTACCTGGTTCGTTCTGTTGATGTAAACAGAGACAATTTTCCAATGAAGATCACCTGCAAATAATAGAAATTAAATTAAAATAAATCAAAAATTAAAATTTCAATTTAGAATACCCTTCAAGCAGATGGGAAAATGTCCATGGATATAATTGACTTTGCGAAATGGAATATAATTGTGAGAAAATGACATTGGAATAATGTCAACATAGGAGGAATAAACAAGAAGCATGAAATTTATTAATGAGTTTGAAAAAAAAAAAGAAAAAGAAAAATAAAACCTTTGCGAGTACGCTTGAGAAGCTCACAGCCCCTGGCAAGTAATTCCTTACTGCAAATACCGAGAAAATTCTCCTCAGGGACTAGTTCACCGCTGAAGCTGCTGTTGGAGTTACCGTTGCTACCGTTGCCACCAACTCCCATCCCTTTCTCCACCGGAATAACCGCCGCTATGTTCCACACTTCCTTCAATGCCCTCGCCTTCAACGTCGCTGCCCCGCGCAAAGCTGCAACCCCACAAGGGCATTTTTGTCACATAAAAATTAAAAATAATTCTAATTCAAGCAATAATATTACATTTTTAAGGGCTAAAATTAAAACTCATTGTTACATGATTGTATGCATAATTTTGATGAAATTGGCCAACAACAATATAAATAACTAATTAGTACTTGATATAGGAATTTTGATAAATAAAATAGGCTTTTTATATGATCTTTCAACATTACCAGTACCCAGTCCTACAACTGAAAAAAATAATAATAATAAATACATGCTCACATATGAAGATTGAGGTATAACTATTTATCTGCTATGATAATTATTTTAAAGACATATAATAATAAAAATAATACTTTTTCCAGATAAATTGTCACACTTGTTCTAAGTCAGCTACTTTTCCTTCCCCAAAAGAATAATATCAACATCCAGAAATTACTATACTTTTAGTGTTAACAAATGTATTATTCCAAAAATGTCCACAATAAAAGAACTGTGGCTTATGAGTCCTACCCGTTGCAGCCGCGGCAGTCAAGGTCATGATGTCACCAGCAGAGCGGACATTGACAGCAGAGCCAACGACGGAGGCGAGGTGCTCGCGCTCGGCGCCCATGGCTTCGGCCGCCTCTACGCACTGTGCTGCGACAAGCGTGGCGGCTGACGCCACAGCCATGTCGGTTTTCGCCATCTGCTCGTCCTTACTGGAGCCAGACGAGGCAGCAGTGGCGGCAGCAATGGCGGCAATAGCCGCAGCAACTCCGGCAACCGATATGGCGGCGTGAAGCTGGGCATTCTGTGCTCTTGTCTCCTCTTTTTTCTTCTCCTTCCTGTCCTTCAGCCACCTGCCGACAGTCTTCCCACCGCCGCCTCCGCCTCCGGCGGCCGCCGGAGCTCTGAATTGGGTGTTCAATGGATTGGCCGTGCGATAAAACTGCAAAAAAAAAAAAATGCCATTAATGAGCAGCCCCTTTTCGGGTAGGTTCGACGTATGTGATTCGTTTAATAGCCACCAAAAATTATAGTAATAATAATAATCATAATAAATTTCAACAATCAATAGGTCCGTGTGTTATTTAATGGTGGACAAAGCTTATATATTCTTAAATAGCTTCGTTTAAATCATTTTTTTTTTATCTCTCTGTGTATCTATTTTTTGGGGTCCCCAGGTTTTATATTAATTAGAAACCAGAGTGAGACGAAGATGAGGCACAAAACGGTCTCGTGGCAGTGTCGTTGGTTGTTAATAAAACCCAAAGGACAAAAACGACAAAAAAAATAAATAATAAACAAAAATAATACATTCTTTGTTCAAGCATAACTAAAAAAAAAAGAGAAGCAGCTCAGCTCAGCTCACCGTGATGTGGCCATGTGGTTGGAACTGGAAGCGCGTGGGAGAGGGACCGAAATTCTATATAAAAATATAAATGTACGTACAACCAATTCATCATTATACACAACATATATATATATATATATATATAAGAAAGTATAAACGACACAAAAAAGGGAAAATTGAAATTGGTGGTTAATTGTATGAGAAAACCAATTATCCTCCAGGCAAGAAATGTTTTCGTTCAACGACATGATGAGTAGTTTCCTAAGCTTAGAACAGAGTGGTGTCTCAATTTTTTGGGTTTTTTTTTAATTATTTTTTGCATTTAAGAAAGTAAAAACAAAGTTAGTTGAATGTAAATACTCTCCGGGTGTGAGTGTAATTAAAGTTAAGCGTTGGTTAGTGAGAAAGCTGAGCCGCGCGTCAGGCTCAGGCGTTATTTTTTAGGCCCAAAAAGAGCGTCGGATATTCAGACTTCCGGCCACCGTGTACGGTGGTTTCCGAGCAAATTCATACCCCAAAAAAAAAAAAACAAAAACAAACCTTAATATCGTCGATTTCGGAAGGAGAAACTGGTGGGCTGTCGGTCAAGGAGCCGCAGCTCTGAGTTCCGTTGAGCGGCCCACTGCTGTGTGAGAGCCTTCCTGAAGTCCTTGGCGATACCTCTTGCTGAAAAGAAAAGTGAGGAAATTTGAGAATAAATGTTTTTTTTTAAGAAAGAGAAAAGATGACCCAGAATTGGAAAATGGTGAAATTTGCTTAAGCAGAGAAGAAATGAGGAAGAAAAGAACAAAACCAAACTACCCAGAAGCTAACAAGGAGAAAAAAACAAGAAAAAGAAGCTAAAAACAATAGTGCTATTAATATATATAAAAAAAAAAAAATCCCACAATTTGTCCACGCATGATCTTCTGATTCTTTTCACTTTACTTAACCATCTGAGAAGTCTCGGAGGAAGCGAAGGAGAAGGGGTTGCCGGAGACGGTGGCACTTTCTTCTATTTCACCGGCGATGTCCTCCGGTATGGCGGCGGCGGCGGCGGAGTTGCCGTTGGCTACGCCGCCGCCGCTGATGGTCTTGGCGAGGACGAGGTTGGGGTGAGGGGAAATGGCTTTGGAGACTTCCAAGGCGGAGACGCTCCAGGAGCGGGAGAGGAACTCCATGGGCTCGCGAGGGGTCTCCGGTGGCCGGAAAATAGAGGCGTAAACCGGGTCCGACCGCCACGGTTCGGTCGCGGTTTTGTCCATGTAGGAGGGCGCTGAACCGGGTTTTGTTTGGACTGGTGATGCGTAGGATAAGGAGGTGTGGGAGAGGGAAGGGGGGGGATAAGTGAGGAGGATGGGGAAGGTAGGCGCTTTATAGAGAGAGAGAGAGAGAGAGGACGGGAGTCCACTGGACCGGACTGGACTGGAGTGACAAGCACCAACGTGACCCTAAGTGTTGTTTCTATTTTCATTATTAATTAGTTAATTTATAATTTACTTTGTTCTCTTCCTTTTTGAGAATTAAAAAAGAAAATTAATAGTGCATAGGGTGATTGAAACCCCAGTTAAAACTGTAAAGAGTATAAAATTTTAGTAATTATAATAAAAAATAAAAAATTATTATAGTATAAAGTATTTACATGCTTTAGTTCTTGAACTTAATAAGGTGTTTAAAAAAGTAGTTTAAATCAATGATTTAAATTGTAAACAATATAAAACTCTTACATGCTATAATAAAAAGCTACAGTATAAAGCTCTCGCATACTATAGTTTTTAAATACAAACCGATGGTTTAAACTACTTTTTCAAACATAATTTAAAACTTTAATTATATAACTACTTTTTCAAACATCATTTAAAACTTTAGTTATAATTAAAGTTTTAAATAGAAGCTCAATTTCAACTAAAATTTTTAATTGCTATAATATAAAATTCTCATATATTATAATGTCAAGAAAAAATAAACTAAAATATAAATCATATTTTCTAAACACCCTATAAAAACTATTTAGGCTGGTTCAAGTGGTTTGAGTACTCCAGTGTGTATGCGTATTCATTCATTATGCTGATTTGTAAGGTATTTGATAACTTTAATTTAAATTCGTCAGTTCAAGCTCAAATAATTTAAAACTTCACAATATTAAGATATAAAATTTTCATATAGTATAAAGTTTAAACTCATCAATTTGAAGAAGTTGCCAACTCTTCATTTCTTCCCAATAAAAGTGAGTTCTACTTCTTGTGATTTCTTTTTTTTTTTTAACTTTATAAAAGTGGGGGCTAACCCCCCAACACCGTATAAAAGAGAAAGAAAGTAAAAATAAAAATGAGAGATATATAAAAAAGAAATTAAATAGAAGTCCTTATTCGACGAGACACTATCGGCAGCTGGAGTATTTCTTAACAAAATAATACTGAGAATTCAAACTTCTCAATTTTTACACTAATAGGGTGTTTGAAAACACGTTAGAACCATAAATGATAATTTAAACCAATTTTATCTCTCACTTTATGAGAAAAAAGCTATAACAAAATAGTTTGAATTATAATTTTATAGTTGCAACTATATTTTTAAACACCTATAATTTTTAAGACGTCAACTTTCAATAAGTAAATATAATATTCTATCATTAATAAATTGACAATATTTTAACCTTGCCATTAAAAATAACAAACTTAAAAAATAAGGCAAAAATTAATATTCAAATTAGTATCCATAACATTATTTTTCTTCACAATAACTTTTATAAAAATACATGGTTTAATTTCTTCTTCTTAATAAAAACTTGTATAAAAAATTATAGGGTTTGTTTTAGATTCTTCACAAGTTAACTATCGTACTCTATAATATGTAGTGGGAAGTGTAACATAATATTTACTGGGTATGAAAATGAGTTTTTAAAAATATAATATTGATATAGGATAATCAATTATCTTATCACCTTCTCAACATTATTGTTACACCGAATAAATATTATGCTTCATCTACATGTTACATCATTAAAAAATTGGCCCAAAATTATATAAGAATTAGGACAAAAATGAACGAAAGTACAAAAAGGGAGGTTGGGGTGAATGCTATTCTCTTCTTTTTTAGAATTTTCTAATTCTTTTTTACACAAAATAGATTTGTTGTTTTTCTTCATCCTTGTTTTTAACTCCCTTCTTTTAAATGAAAAGTTCATTCTAAAAGAGAAAAGGCCACCAAAGCCTAAAATATGGAAGGATTTTTTCCTTTTTTTTAATCAGTATCAGAGAAGTATCCTAGTTATAATTAAAAACTCCCTACAATAAGAATCATATTATTATTAAGCATCTCACTCATATATGGATATTTTAATTCCTTAGGGGGATATAAATTAATTTTATGTTGAGATCTTCAATATTATTCGTGCGATGAGTAAATGTTTCTCTCTATTTAAGTGTATTTAATTGTGCATGTCTTGTCATGTTTGCCTGCTGTTATTCAATTTGATAATTACGGAAAGCTTAAATCTTCTCTATCCTTGAAATTCTAACTGTTATTAGGGAATTTTTAGGATAAAGAAGGCAATTTTATTTCATTAATAGTGTATTGCCATCCACCAATAGAGTATTGCCATCGAATTAACCTTTTAACGGTTTGATCTACGATTGAAAATAATTCTATATCTATATCATACATTGTAAATTTTTAATTTTTAATATGTACAATCACTGACTAGATTGTTAAAATTCTAATTCAATGATTAAAATACCTACTCAATTGATAAAGTCAAATTGTCTTTTTCCGATATAAAAATTTATTGTTATTTATTAAAAAAAAGAAATTCCAAAAGTTGTAATGTAACTATAAAAGGATGAGTAAGAAAAGCAAGATTTTTTTTGGTGGTATTCTAAATTTAGATTTTCTTCTCCTAAAAAATAATTACAGTAGGAAATGTCCTTTTTCCCTTTGACAGTAATTGTGATTCAGCAGTTAGATTGACGTTTGATCTTTATTTGAAAACAGTTTTGAGTCATAATTTTTAAAAACAAACAATTACATATTAGATTTTTAAAAAATGAATCCAACCGTTAAAACAATAGTTTTTATCATCTATAAGTTAAAAAAGTTACAACTATATCAAAACTTTTAAAAAAAAATAATAACAACTAAAAAGAAGTTTGGTAATTGGTTTAAACTAAAAAAATTAGCTCAAAAATAATAATATATAAAAATTTTATACCTTAATAATTTTATATTTTATATTATAATATATAAGACTTTATATTATTTCAAAGCAGTTCGTCAAACCGACAGGTAAGAGTTAATTTGAACTTCACATTTACAAGGGACACACGGAATCTCTCAAGTACCACCCATGGAGCATACAGATTCTTTTTTTTTTTTTTTTCTCGAAGGAAAAAGAAAAGAAAAAGGAAAAAGGACAAAGACAAAAGACATCCTCCTTGCATAGCATTGGAACCGACTTTGCCGGCTCGGTTAATACTGAGAGAAATCAATTGGGTTGACTTTTCTTCCTCTGTTTTCTTCTTTGCATTTTCTTGAGAAAATTTTGGCTTGCTCTTTTGGCTGTGTGGTTTTGTCAAGATATGGGAAGTGAAAACGGCAAAGAACGAGTTATACAGCGACGAAAGAAACGCTGCAGATCAAATGTGTTTCGAGTGCAAATTAGGTACAATGAGCAAATAAAATCATACGGCTTGATCTTGTTCGTCATGTAAGAAGGGACATATGGAATCAACATGCATGGTGGTGAGATATTCTTTTGAAGGTTTCGGTAATTTCTCTACAAGTTGTCAAATAATGTATAATGTTTTAAAGAAAAAGAATTTATCTATATATTTTTTTTCAAATTTTTAGTAAAGGTAACTAATAGTTCTTTTTCATTGTTTAGTACATAGTGAGAAAAATGCATGTACATCCCAAAAACTAGTTGTAAATGCTAACCTATACTTTCATTTCAAAAAAAAAAAAAAAAGGGGAGATATTGTCTATTGGTAAGAACCCTATTGATAGTATGTATTTTTAAACGTAAACTCGATCAGTGTTACATTAAAATGAATTAAAAATGCAAAACTCTTTTATTAAACTTATCACGACGTTTTTTGAGAAACGGTTGTAGCGTCGCAGACATCCCGGGGCCAAGCATTTTCAGATCCAAGTAGCTGACAATGGAGCCATCATTGTCCAGAATTAAGGACTCGTAGAGTGGCTCCTTCGACATGGGGCCACCCGTAGCAGACGAGGACTGGACGTGATCCGGTTCCTGTGCCCGTTTGGCCAGCTCCAGATTGGAGGTGAACTCCGAGTTTTTTTTTTTTTTTGTCAAGCTCGTCCTGACTTGGAGAATTTTTTTGGGTTCCTGCAGATATGTCTTCCCGACCGAGCAACGCAGAAGAGAGGCGTCCCTGATGGAGCGCCTTCGCCTTTCAAAGGGGAAGCCAGTGGTCAAGAAGAAATGGAAGAGGACCCCTAGGCCAGAGCTGCCACTGTGGTCTGAGCAACTGCCACGATCCGAGCGACCGCCCTAAACAGTCCAAGTCCCCTACCCCGTCAACGAGCATTGGGGCTTCGTCGAGCCAAACCCAACCTCCTGCCGTCACAACCACCATGGTGCCTTCCACAGGAGACCCTCCGAGGAGGCGACCAATTATGGCCGTCACATCCTCGAATACCTGGGGAGGTTCTTCCTGAGGAGTCATTCATGGAGAACCTCTGATGAGAGGACTTTAAGGGCCTATCTAGTGCTGCCTTCCGCTCTACTGCCAAGGTGAGTTAAAAATCTGGAACCGAGCTTCATTTGACTTAAATGTGCTCTGACCTCTGTCTTTTCGGGCGTGCACGTTCTTAGGCTTGGCCTACATGGCTGGGCGGAAGGAGCTGAACCTAGAAAAGAGAGGCACAAGAAGACCGCTCTTGAAAAAGTTGAGGTCAAGAAGGAGCTCGATGCCAAGAACATCGAGCTTGATCAAATCAAGGAGGCTTTTGCTCGGATCAAAGACGTGGCCAGAAAGGCAAAGGAGGAGGCCTAGTAGGCCAAGGCAACAGTGAAAAAGGCGAGAAAGGCAACCGAAGGGGAGACGTACAAGGCCGACCAATTAAAGGACGAGGTTATCCACCTCAGGGATTAGCTGCAGGCCTCCCAGGCTGAGCACCAATGATTCTAGGAGGAGCTGCCCGGTCGCCCCACCCAGACAGTGGAGGAATTCAAGGCATCCCCAGAGTATGCCGATTACTACTACTTTGGGATGACCAAACTCTGAGACTACCTCATCAGGAAGCATCCTGAGGCGGCGAGCTTCGACTGGTCACTCATAGTTGAGCCAAAACAGGGCAGAGCGCAACAGCCCAAACAAGAGGAGTTCGTCGAAGTGGACGTCGAAGACGATGGGGAGGACCAGGGCGAAGACGGTGGAAATGGTGATGTCAGGGATGGGGCCCAAGCCTAGTTTTTATTTCCTTTTTCTTTATTCGAGCTCGGGAGGTGCCCGGTTATTTGTACCTTCGCACCGCTTCATGTAATGAAATTTTTATTTTCCTCGAAGTTTATCGCTTCTCAACATTTTCTTTTAGTTTCCTTAAAGTGCGACTGTCCTCGGATTAAAATTTTCACCCTTCGAAAGCTTATGGGCCGGCTCCCCAAGAATGAAGTTTGAACTTCCTTCCTTGGAGTTAAGTGCTTCTCGGGAGAGGAATTGAGTTAAGGGTTTTCCAAATCGAATGTTCTTCAGGAGATGACTTCTTGGATCAGAGCTTCCAAACTAACTTTCCCAATTGCATTCTCGTCGAGTTTAGCGTCTTGGTGATGAAGCAACTTACTTTCCCAAGTTAAACGTTCCTCAGGAGGAAACCATTACACCGACCAGCCCCCAGCCTAGTTGTTTGGGTTGACTCTCCCTCTTCTGGATTTAGCATCTAGCCCCCCAGGCTAGAGCCATGGCATCCTTCTTCGAGATTGTATCTTCCTTAAGACGCATTACTCAATGAAATAGTGTGGAAATTAAAATTTTTATTAATATATAATATTTACATTCCAGTCCTATTTAGTAGGCCTAGTTACAAAAAGAATATAGCCAGAGATCAAAAAGAGTTTCTAGCATCAATCAGCAAAAGAATTTTTTTAGGAGCTCGGCATTCCAAAGATGACCGAGCAGGTTGCCCTCCATGTTAGATAATTTGTTGATGCCTAGTTAGACAATTCTGATGACCTTATATGGTCTGTCCCCTTTAGACTGAAGGACCCTAGCCCGGGCTGCTGAACGGTGACCTTCTTTAGCACCAAATCTCTGACTTTGAAACTCCTCGGTTAGACCCGTTTGTTATAGTACTGAGCAATGACTTGGTTCCGAGCTGCGTTACAAATCACTGCACAGTTTCTCTTTTCCTTGAGCAAATCAAGTTCGGACATCATGGCCTCAACATTTTGAATTTCTTCGTATTGTTCAACCCTGAAGCTTGGTAGTCCTACTTTCACCGGGATGACTGCCTCGGCCCCGTACACAAGGGAGAATAGAGTCTCCCCAGTGGCAGTTTGGGCTGTTGTTCGGTAAGCCTAGAGCACCTTTCAGAGCTCGTCAATCCATGCCCCCTTGAAGCCTTCGAGTTTCTTCTTTAGATTGTCTTTGATCGTTTTATTGACGGCTTCAACTTGCCCATTGCTCTGAGGGTAGCTCGGAGAAGAGAAGACTTTCTTGATGCCTAGCTGCTCGCATAAACGAATGAGACTTGAGGATTCGAACTGCTTTGCGTTGTCGGTCACTATGGTATGCGGGATCCCGAACTGAAAGATGATGTTTCTCCATACAAAGTTTGTGCACTTGGCTTCAGTCATGTTCGTACATGGCTCCACTTCCACCTATTTGGTGAGGTAGTTGATGGCTACAATGCAGTACTTAAACTAAGATCGGGCTTGGGGAAGGGGCCCAATAAGGTCAATGGCCCACTTAGCAAAAGGCTACGCTGACGTCACCGAAGTGAGTGGCTCGGCGTGGTGCCCAAGCACCCTCGTAAACTACTGACATTTTAGACATTTTCGCATGAAGTCCTTACAGTCCTTCTCCATGGTCGGCTAGTAATAGCCCTACCGATGGCATTTTTGGGCCAAAGATCGCCCCCTAGAGTGATTACCACATAGCTCCTCATGGACCTCTTTCATCAGATATTGGGGCCCAATACACTTCAAACACAGTGTAGTATAGCCTCGTCGATATAGCTTTCCATCGATCATCGAATACTAGGCCGAGCTGTTGCGTATACAGCATGCCTCTTCTCGATCGCCGGACAATTCAGCTGTGGTCAGGTATCAAATGATCGGGTCTATCCAGGTAGTCTCCTGCTCTTCAGCTACACTTGCCACTTCTTTGTTAATACTTGGCTCAACTAATCTTTCAATGGGGACCATGGTTGGCCCACTATTGCCCAAGCTCGAGGCTAGCCAAGCAAGCGCATCAGCCTCGGAGTTTTCTGATCTAGGGATCTGTTTGAATGAGTAAGATTTAAACTACCAAAGCAATGTTTTGACCTCTTACAAATACACAGTCATGGACTACGTCTAGGCTTAAAACACCCGTGACATGTTGGATGATGAGCATGGAGTCGCTATGGATGACTAGGCGGTGTGCCCCAAGATCCCTAGCGATTTTAAGTCTGGCCAAGAGTGCTTTGTACTCCGCCTCATTGTTAGAGGCCTTGAAATCGAATCGAAGTACGTAGATTGCCTTATATCTGTCCGAGCTCGTTAAAACGAGCCTAGCACCGGAACCTTCAATGTAGGAAGATCCATCTACAAAGAGCTTCCATTCTAGTTCTAGTGTGGCATGATCACCTTCACTACAGCTGGGGGCATTTGGGACTTCCACGGGTGCCTTCTCGGCTAGCGGTGTGCCCTATTCGATATCGATGACCTCGGCAATGAAATCTGCGATGGCCTAGGCCTTGATAGCCATCCTTGGTACAAAATAAATGTCATACTGGCCAAGTTTGACTGACCACTTGGCCATTCGTCATGATATCTGTAGGCTCTAAAAAACTTGCTGGAGAGGAAATTTTGTTGGGATCCAGATAGTGTGGCCTTGAAAATATGGTCTTAATTTTCGAGCAGAAGTGACTAGGGCAAACGCCAATTTTTCAAGTGGGGGGTACCTCTATTCAACACCTTGAAATGCATGGCTTTTATAGTATACTGGCTTCTGAACTCCGTCTCCTTCTTGGATAAGAACCAAGCTAATAACTTTCTTGGACATGGCGAGGTAGGCATACAAGATTTCTCCCGGTAAAGGTTTAGATAGGAGCAGAGGTGTGGCTAAGTACCTCTTTAAATTCTGGAAGGCTTCCTCATATTTCCTGCTTTACTCAAACCTCCCATTGAGCACCTAAAAAAATGGATGGCACTTATTGGTAAACCGGAAGACGAACCTGGAGAGAGCCGTTACCATACCAATAAGTTTCTACACCTCATTCACTGTCTGAGGTGAATGCATGTCCATAACAGCTTGAACCTTGGCCGAGTTGACCTTGATTGCTCTTTGATTAACCAAAGATATAAGAAATTTGCCCGAGCTAACCCCCAACACACCATTCATCGGGTTGAGTTTCATCCCATACTCCCAAACAATGTCGAAGCTCACTCGGAGATCAGCCATGTGGCCCACTACGGATTTAACTAACATATTGTTCACGTAGACTTCCATGGTTTTGTCGATCAACCGAGCAAACATTTTGTTGACTAGACGTTGGTCGGTAGCCCTAGCATTCCTAAGTCCAAAGGGCATTACTACATAGCAGTAGAGCCCTTGGTCGGTGACAAATGTTGTTTTTATTTGATCTTCCTCAGCCATCTGTATTTGGTTATAACCGGAATAGGCGTCCATGAAGCCGAGTAGCTCGTGCCTAGCAGTTGCATCAACGAGTTGGTCTATTCGGGGCAGTGAAAAGCAGTCCTTTGAATAGGCCTTGTTTAGGTCAGTGTAGTCTATACAAACCTGTCATTTTTCATTCACCTTCTTGACTAGGACCACGTTCACCAATCACTCTGGATACTTTACTTCTCGGATGAATCCCACCTTTAGCAGTTTCTCGACCTCTTTATTAATGGTTGAATACCTTTTCGAGTTGAAGGCCCTTCTCTTCTGAATAACCGATTTGTGCTCTAGTCAGACGTTAAGCTGGTGGCAGATTATGTTAGGATCAATGTCGGGCATGTCCTCGTGAGACCATGCGAACATATCCTGATACTCTACAAGGAGCTTCGCAAGGTCAGCTCGGATCTCAGGCTTCAACTAAGAGCCGAGTTGGACCATGCGGTCAGGATGTCCTAGATCAAGGTTGAACAGCACTAGATCCTCGACGGGGGTGGCCCTCACCTCCTCCTTGGGCATACGTGGGTCAAGATAGGAAAGCATCTTGGGTGTCGGCTCAATTGGGAATTGTATTTTATCAATCTTGTAAATGGCTGAGACATTTAACTACCGAAAAGATACAGCCTTAATAGCATTAGCATAACAAGCTCGGGAATCATTCTGCGGTGACTTGATTACTCAGATCTCGTTGTCTGTTGGGAACTTAATGGCCAGGTGATAGGTGAAGACCACAGCCTTCAGTGCGTTTAACATCGGACGGCCGATAATAATATTGTATTGAAAGGGTTTGTTGACAACCAGGAAGTCGACGTTGTGTGTCACCCAAGCAACGCCCTCACCAAAGGTAACCGGTAGGCCAACCTTCCCAACTACTCGGACGCATTCACTTGTGAAGCCGTAAAGTGGTGTCTGAACTGGAATAAGGGTAGCATTGCTGATCTTCAGCTTATCATACGCTTGCTTGAATAGGATGTCAGTTGAGCTACCATTGTCGATCAACACACGCCGTACTATGTTATTGGTGATGTGTAATTTGCACACAAGAGCATCATTGTGTGGATGGATTAATTTGTCCACCTCCTCTTCCGTAATGGTGATCGGTATGTCTTACTAGCTGTAAATTTTATTGGCATGCTTGGACATGTTAATAAGCTCGTCTCTCTCGACCAGCCGAGCTTCTCGGACGTAAGCCCGCCGCCCACTCGATATGTCCTCGGTGGTCGGCCCTTCGAAGATTGTGTGAACTATGTTCGAGGGTTTCGGGGCGTTCCTACTATTGTTGTGGGTGCAGTTTGGCGCGCCTCAGCTCGGTTGGTTGTTTTTCCCGGCCATGGAATCTGGAGTTAAAACTCGCTTAACAAACTCTCACAAATGTCCATCTTGAACCAGCCTCTCGATCTGGTCTTTGAGTTGAATGCAGTCACAGGTGTTATGTCCCACGTCCTTGTGAAAATTGCAGTACTTGATTTGGTCTCCCTTTGCTTTGCTACCCTTGAGCTTGGGTGGGTCAACCAGTAGATTCCTTTTGCTCACCGAGGCAGGTACCTTATCAATGCTTGCTACTAGGAGCGTGTAGCTTTGGAACTTGCTGGTCAGTACTTTTGGCTTCTTGGTCTTCTTTTCCTTCTTCTGCTTCTTGTTTTGCTCAGCGTCGGTCTGTTTAGGCGCTTTCTTCTGCTTTTTCTCCTTCTTTGTGCCACTACTGCTAGCTTCTTATCTGCGGCTCTTCATATATTCAGTCGCATCGGCATACCTTTATGCTTAACCGAGCATCTAAGAAAATATACTCGACTGCTCGAATGCAAACAACCAAGTTTGCTTCTCGTCTCGGAGACCCCCTACGAAGGCATGTTTCAGGGTCTCGTATTCGACGTGTTTAACTTAGAGCGTAGCTCTGGTAAACTAATTTATATAATCTCGGACATTGCCATCTTCTTGCTTAACAGCATATAAATAAGTTATCTCTTTTCTCCTTGTTTTTGTTGTGGAGAAGGCTACTGAGAAGGCATCAGATAGCTATTGAAAAGAAGTGATCAAATCTGGTTCAAGTCACTAGAACCATTGTCGAGCTGGTTCGCTTAGGGGCAAAGAAAAGGCCTTGCACATGACTACGTTGCTGGCGTTCTGCAGGAGCATGTGTCCTCGATACAATTCGACATGCTCATTAACGTCTGTGGTCCCATCGTAGGCCTTGATTTGTGGGACTTTAAATTTAGGCGGCATCAGGGCTCACATGATGGCGTCGATAAACAACGGATCTAAGGCATCGACGTCGTCCAAACCGAAACGATTGTTGCAGATTTCATCAATTTGGCATGCTAACTCCCGGAGCTGGCAACTATTAGTATCTTTGGGCAGTTCAACCCTATAGGGTGCTCCGCCCTTAACCTTGTCACCTGCTCCGGGGTGGCGACCCTACTGTGCTTCCCTCTGGCACCCTAGTCGATCAAAAACAGATGTTCGAGAGCTCTGTGGTGATGGAGCCCGTGCCTCCTGAGGGCCAAGGCGTCCTTCTCAGATGAGCCTATTATTTGTCGAAACACCATGCGTAGATCTCCTGAAGCGCTTGGAGTCAGCTTCATTAGGGTCGGTGACATCTCGTCCTGCCCGACCCCCAGCTTGGTCAGCCGGGGCTGGAGGTAGGAGGCCAAGAGCTACCTGGCGTTGAACCAGTTGTGCGAGCTGCTGAGTAGTATTCGAACAGCATTGGTCAGTTCCCAGATAGGGTCTTGGACAATTGGATCTTGCGCCTATTTAGCCCTCGCTGGGCTTCCTTGACCCCTAGAATGGGATCTCGTGGCTCGAGGACGGCCTCTATGTCTGGCTGGATTCTGGTTTTGGTGTCAGGCTTCTCTTGACCCCTCTTGTCGGGCAACATCGTCCCAAGCGTTGCCTCGAGTTACCATCTTGGTTCACAGGCCTACTGTGGCTGGTGATTTGGAGTGAAGGCGTAGGCGCATTCCTTCCAACTCCAGAATGTTGATGTTTACCGGAGCCTGGCGGCGGATCAACATCATGTGCGGCTGTGCACAGTGAACAGCTCTTCCCCTGTTTGTCTCTGCTTGGTCGGGTGACCTACAACAAGAGGAGGGATGCTTCAGGAGCAAGAAAAAGACGGGTCAGTCAATAGACAAGAGCTCTCTGACGCTTAAGGCAGGGGTTGCTCGGCAGAGAACGAGAACTAGTTAGGTAGGAAGGAGCATGCATGCATAAATGCAATAAATGCACCATATTTATAGGTTGCCACTTGGACCGGGTGTTAGGTAGGTTTTGTCCACGACCAGTATATCACATTAAGGCGTGTCAGGTGGCAAAGGACAAGTGTCGTGCCCTCCGTCGTTGGATTGAGCTCTCTGACGCTCAAAGCAGGGGTTGCTCGGCAGAGAACGAGAACTAGTTAGGTAGGAAGGAGTATGCATGCATAAATGCAATAAATGCACCATATTTATAGGTTGCCACTTGGACCGGGTGTTAGGTAGGTTTTGCCCACGACTAGTGTATCACATTAAGGCATATCAGGTGGCAAATGACAAGTGTCGTGCCCTCTGTCGTTGGATTATTTCCCATCCGACGGCGAGTTGTCTGCCGTCTTTTGGCCAATGATGGCAAGTAGCAACCTACTTACAAGTGAGAAGAATTCGACCCGAGCTAGTGTCTGATCCGAGAAGGCGACCAGTTGCAGTGCGGCCCAAAAGACCCTAAAAAGCACCTCAGACGAACGATCCAAACTCATCAGGATCAGTTGTTAGTTCACTGTAGCTTTGCCGAGCTTCTTGGCCGACCACCTAGAGTAAGGCTCTTTGGTGGTGATGCCAAGTTCACCCTCAGCAAGTACTGTAAACTACAACCATATGGGAGGGTTTTTTTTTCATAAAATAATAATATTTAAAAAGGTAATTTTTTAGTAAAAAAAGTATTTATTAATAGGTATTTATTTTTCAGCCGTTAGATAAGTAAAAAATAATAATTTTAATCAGATCTAATGTTTTAACACTTGAAGAAATCCTCAGTTAAAAAAAGATAAAAAAAAAAAAAAAAAAGTGAGTTGTGCTCATTAAAACATTTGCAAGAGCACTTAAGGACAAAGAAAATTTAAGACACTTGTCCGCTTCTGATTGGTTGGGTACTTTCTTAGGCTCCTGTTACTGCAAGTTAAAGATTTCCTTCCGTCATTTTCGTTGGGATGGGTTAAATAGCTTATTTTTTAATCTCTTTTATTCGCCATTGAGGAAGAGCGAAAAAAAGAACCATCAAAGGTCCAAGATTGGATAGGGTGGGACAGGGATTGAAATACAATGATATTCTTTTTTTATATATATATATACGTGTGGCCTATGTTTTTAAATGTTAGATTTGATTAATATAAAAAATATACAAGAAAAAACCTATCACAAATTTAACGATTTAAAACAAAACTCTACCAATAAAACCTAGTATTTTTTTCATATCCTAACGTAACATGCTCCTAATAATGGTTTTTTGAGTTTTCTAATTGGATCATCCCCTTGGGAAAATAAGAAAAACAAAACTTTATTGAATGTACAGTATAGATATATTTCTATCAATCGAGACCCTCAATAACGCAGGTGTTGATTTGGGTCCTTGTGCATTTATGGTAGTCACATCCAAAATTGATATAGAAGAAGCATGGACGATATGCTGAATTCAAAGATGAACTCGAACCACAAATTTGCAATCGAGACAGCCTGTTGCTTGATACATGAATTTGGCCAAACCCATAAATATATAGCATATAGAAAACGATGTTGGTTTGATCAAGATTTTCAGCAAGGTATTTCTCGGATTGACACAATAGAGTGCTCTATGAGAATTATAATTGGATTGCTTCTTTACAATATCTGTCAACATAAGGCTAACAATTCAGGCTACGACACGATCCGTGAGCTTGAGGACTTGCGGATCATGTTGACTTGTTTGTATGGCGAAGTCGTATCATCTCAACTTCATCCAAATAAGTCGTGTTTGGTTTTATATATTCCAAACCCATCTAGGTTAGAGCTGTATTTGGACTAATTTGGAAGTACTTGTTACAGTTGGACCATCAATTCGACACCATCACAACATATAAATAAAAATCTCTACCCATATATTAGCTTAACATTCTTTATCTCATTAACTTGACATTGTTTCAAGCTTACTAGCTAGATAAGAGAAGCTGGATCTTCACCCCCTTTTTTTATATCATCAAGAACTTGAATAAAATAAAGGAAAATGAGAACGTACAGCTGTAAAGAATTAATAAGGTGTTTGGAAAGGTGATTGGAACTACTTTTATTATAGTATGTGAGAGTTTTATACTGTAGCATATTTTTTTTATTGTTACTGTAGCATGTGTGAACTTTACACTGTTTATAACTGAAATTGTGGTAAAAACTGAGTGGTTTTTACAACTACCAAACGTCCCCAAAATTTACAATCAAAATAAACACATACTCGTGTTAGCATAAGAAAATTAAAATTAATACTAAAAGACAAGTGGCAAGCCCAGCTCGGATAGACATTCCTTAGTCACAAGTCAAAGATAGGGCCTGCCATTAATTGGCAAGGCTGAATTATTTGTTTCTTTTGTTTTTAATTTACAACTAAAAAATAGTTATCAGAAAAAAAAAATAATAACAAAGACTCACGTCTCTTATGACAAGGGGAAAAAAATCAAGATGAGGAAGAAAATGACAATTCGGAGCCTCCGTACCTTTTGGTAAGAACTATAGAATTGGATAAGAGGATCTGCTTACTTAATGCTTTTTAGAAAGAAAGAAAGGGGGGAAAAAACACTTTAAATCGAGCAAGTCAAAATAGGCAGTACATTTCTTTGTGACGAGTCCTAAAAAGTAGTACGGAATTGATTTAATCTCAAAGACTCTAGACAAAACATGTGACTTCTTTACTAGATATGCTCAGAGGGTCATGGAAACCAGATATTAAATTTCAAATCAGCTGTTTTAGTGCTTGTAAAGCCAGTTAAATGAAAAGAGCATTTTGTCATAGAACAACAAGAAGTTCGAGAATTTTGTCATAGAACAACAAGAAGTTATGTGTTTTATATGTTTTTTAATTAAAGCCTTGTTTGGTATGCGATAGTTTGGACTATTATTTTAATTATAAATAGTATAAAGCTCTCATATGTTACAGTAAAAACAGTTCTAACTAATGGTTCCTACTATCATACAAAGCACCTTATATATAAAAATGAGATACAAAAATAGTAATTTTCTTGTCAAAGCTATTTAGAACCAAATGAATCAGAAAATTAGGCATTTTATGATATTAGGGATTTTAATTTTTGCCATTGACATATTGTCGACACCTTTTGGATTTGTGTGATTCCAACATTTTAATAAGTTTGCAAATACATGTGGACTGATCTTAGGCAAAATCTATAATAAGACATACATTTTTACCTTATTGATAGTTTAAACTTTTGAAAATTTGATCCATGATTGAAGTAGTTTTTCATCACAATTTGTAAAATTTTAATGTAGACATTTACAAATTAGACCGTTGAAAGATTAGCTCAGCAGTTAAAATAGTAATATCTATTAATAAAGTAAAAATAGATGTCCTATTATAAAAGCTTCCTTAATCTCATATTATAAGATAATGTAGAAATTGAGTTATAACAGAACATTTAGATGTGATAATATGGCTCACAAATGTGTAAGATGATACTTAATTCTTTTTTAAAAAAGGATCAAAGTTCAAATATTGAATGTATTATAGAGTGTTTGATTACTCAGTTAGAACTAAAAATTTGATGCAATTTCAATGTAGCATTTATAGCCTATTTTTATTTTATACTATAGCTTATAAAAGTTTTATATTGTAGTGTTCCAACTATGTCGTTGGAAGAAGATTGTCAACAAAGGAAATTCAAAAATAGAGAAGGGTGGCAAGTGGCAAATTAATGGACCCTACAAGAGGACACAAGAGATGCATGAACTGTAACCATCTGGAAAATGTAAAATTGGGCCGTTTTCTATGGGAAGGATAAAGGGGTCATGGTGTAGACCCTGGGAAAGAGGTAAAGCCATCAATGGGTAGTGGAGGGTCAATGATTGGGAGTCACACCCTCCACATGCCATGCAAATAAAACCCCATTTTTTTATGGTGAGGCTTTGGCTCCACCGCTCTAATTGCCCATTTAGTTTTATTCTTTTTTATCACTACTGCCACTTCACTGCCTATACTAAAAAGCTACTTATAATTGCTAAGTAAATGATAGGGACTATATATATGTATATATATATATTCTTTTAGTGACAATTTGCATTAATTCTTCTGTTTATTATTGTTTTAGGACATAATGTTTCTTTAATTTCAGTAGTATTTTTTTTTTTGAAGGATATTTCAGTAGTATTTTACTTTTCATTAATATAATCTTTCTTTAGAACGAGACGTCATGCACTTTCAATTATTTAAGCTAAGATGCGTACCTTTTGTTTTTGATGAAGTGTCTACTCATATACAAGGCCGAGCGTACAAAACAGTTGATAATGATAACTACGATGTTATGAGATCATTACAGTGTTTCTCCACGTGTAAGGCCTTTTGATTCTACTCGAAGATAGCTACAATTAGTCGTATTTTCACAACACGACGTACTGTAGGATATATCATTTGCATGTTTGTGAATATTAATTTGGGTGTTTAGAGAGGTGATGGAAATCTGAGAACTATTTTTATTATAGCATATGAGAGTTTTATATTGTAATATATTTTTTTATTGTTATTGTAGCACGTGAAATATTTACATTGTTTATAATTGAGATTATGGTGGGAACTAAGTGGTTCCCACCACTGCCAAACACCCCATAAATTTAATTTAAAATTTATATCCAACCGAAAATGCATATTAAAGTGACAAAATGTGATTTTATATCTAATTGTTGAAAACTGTAGAGAACTCTACTATAAAAATTTCATTAAAATATTATTGCTTAACTCATTAGCTTCAACTTGTTTAAGAAAAAAGCGCCCCCTCCCCCACCTAAACATGGACCTCCGGAGCCCCCCACACCCGGTCATTCCCCTCCTCCCTCACAAAACATACAATTTCTGATACAGCTCTGACACTTAAAAAAGAAAAAAAAAAAGAAAAAAGAAAAGGGTCCCCATTGATTGTGTATTTGTTTCAAGTCCGTAAAATTCTCTTTTTAACTCTACAAAACCAGAAAGGGATGGCATGGTGAGTATCAGAGTAGTTTTTCTGAATTAATTATATTGAAGAGAACGTAAAACTGTAACATTCCATTGATATTGACATATTTATTGTACAAATGTACTAGAGGGTCAACACAAACTAAATGACCAAATCGATTGAATGGCTGACAATGCTGGTCATGGAACTTCTTTTTTCTTTTCAATCAAGATAAAATAAATCAAATTATAGAACGAGAGATCAGGAAGACTTGGTTTTAATGTGTTGTTGGATTGTACTTGGGACGCGATCCTGGAAAATTTAACTGTGTTGGTCGGTAGTTTGCTGTTCATTAAGCAGAGAAAGATCAGGAAATTCACTGCCAAAAACTTATGATGAATCTCAGCCGCACCACCAACAGTTTCGCAAGCAGAAATTTGCTATTTGAAAGGTCAAAGATGCCCACCAAAAAGAAAAGAATTTTTCATTTCCTCACTCTTATTCCTGCATGTATATGCATGCTAAAAGTTTTGAAACTTGTATGTTATCTTCAAATTTTCAACTTTGAATTTGTTGAATATTTGGTTTTTTTGGTTCATATTTACTCCCAAAAAAAAAAAGAGTTCTTTAGTTCGTGGTTCTTAGGTGTTGTTGATTTTGTTTAGAACTTGCAATTCATTTTTTTTAAAATCTCACTGGCCAAAAAATAAACAATTATTAATTTGCATGTAGTTTTGACTTGTATGATTTTTTGGACTTGAGGAGGGAGAATTCAAATTTTAATATTACAAATATATGTAGATGTAACACCTCGAAATTAATTAAACATGATTAGTGTATGAGATGTGAATTAGTGTACCATAATGTAATCTAAAACTTAATTTAACTATTTTATGATATTTTCAAATTGATGTTGCTTTTAATTATTTTTATTTACTTTTTATTAATCTTAATTATTTTTAATTGTCATTTTAAATTTTGAAACAAAATAAATTGTCAAATGTCAACTACGTTTCTTTTTGCAAAACCGTAGATAGCACATGATTTTCCCTCTACAAAGCCTCCCTTTCTCTATTTATCTCTCTTCCTCACTCTTTCCTTCTCACTCTCTTCTCCCATGCTTTCTCTTTCTCTCTCTCTTTCCCTCTTTCTTCCTCTTTGTTTTCTCTCTCTCCCTCCTCTCTCTTTGATTCAAAAATTTTGAATCCAAGCTTTGATTCTTAGCTGGATTGGAAGTCAAGGAACGTGATTAAGTTTCCACAAACTCGTTTTAAAGCTCCGATTCAAGGTAAATTCTTTTATTTTTAAATTTTTAAATTTTGCTCAAAATTTTCTAAATGTCTTTGAAACGTTGTGATTCAAGTCTTATGAGCTTAGAAAACCCTAAATCTAAGTTAGTAGAACTCATAACATCTAGAATCTAGGTTTGGTTTGATAAAAAACAGATTTAAATTAAGTTTTTCTATTTTTTTCCATTTTTTTATTTTCAGATTTCTTTAAAAATTTCTATGCAAATCTTGTTTAAATATGTTTAAAAGTGTTTTAGTATGTTTTCTTGAGAGGCCGAAGCTCGAATTTAGAAATTTTCAAATTTTTTCAGTTTGCAGGCCAGACTCATCCCTTCGGCAAGCCAAACCTAGGAACAACTTGGCATGCCGGTTCCAGTTTGTTGATTCAGTTCGGCCTACCGAACCAAGGAATCCGATAGGCTAACCAGGCCTTGCAAAAATTTGTCCTTTTTCCTCCGTTTTTACTGTTTTAAACCCAAATTAAGATTTTAACCTTATAATATGATTTCATAGACATAAATGGTACACTAGGATATTATGAAATAGCACAATAGTGTAGAATAACCTAAGCTAGATATTGATGAACTTAGTTTATATTTAGGTCGCTCGTGATTTCGTGGAGCTAACGTATAGCGGGTCGGGACTACAGTGATGAGTTATGATGCAGGATATCAAGGTAGGACTTCTACCCCTTTCTTTGGTAGCCAAGTTTTTAAATGGTTTTGGCCTTAAAGATCCTTTCAAAATATTTTCAATAAATGATAAAATGTTTTAAATATTTTCAAAGGGGACCTCTAGCCACAAAATGATTTCTTTTAATTTGATTTTTAAGGAATGATAAAAAAATGAATTTCTTAGTATTTTTCATTTCTTATCTAAGAATGAATATTCATAATAAATCAAATAATGAATGTAATTGAGAATATTCGGTAACATGGGATTTAAATAGTAATAAATACACATAAGGACATGATACCATAATAAGAGATCAGGCCGTGTAGAGTGCGACCTTGGGGACAGGTCCCGAAACCCAACTGGGTCACTATAGTGAGACTTATATGGTTTGCCCAAAAGAGACAACAAGATTCTTTCTAGATGAATAAAGAACCATTTTGGTAAGAACATTTTAAATGAATTATTTGTTCATTTATTTATCAAATTCTATTTTCTAAATACTTTTCTAAATGTAAAATTTTGTATTCGAATTAATTTTTTTCTAAATTTTTATCTTACTGAGCCTTCCGCTCACATTTTCTTTAACTATGGCCGATTGCAGCTTAGGATAGACAGGGAGGCAACTGGGCAACAAAGAAGTCGTAGGAATACCGTTTTAGGTTATTGTGTTATTCAAATCAAGGCATGTATTATTTAAACTCTTATCTCTCATATTGGACTGTGATTGTAATATTTTATTGTCGATACCATGTGTATGCACTAATATAGGTCCAGTGGGGTCCATCTTATGTTTGACTATCTTTAATATTTTATTTTCTGAGTAACTGTTTTAAAATGTTTTAAACTATCACGTTTTTCAAAAAAATAAAATAATAACTCAAATCTTTTAATTGGTGTTTTTAATAAAAAAAATTTGCTTTAATTAACTTAATTAATCTACCACGTTACTACCCGTACTTCGGGGCGTGACAGTAGATTAACTTAATTATCTTACTGAGCCTTCCGCTCACATTTTCTTTAACTGTGGCGGATTGCAGCTTAGGATAGACAGGGAGGCAACTGGGCAACAAAGAAGTCGTAGGAATACCGTTTTAGGTTATTGTGTTATTCAAATCAAGGCATGTATTATTTAAACTCTTATCTCTCATATTGGACTGTGATTGTAATATTTTATTGTCGATACCATGTGTATGCACTAATATAGGTCCAGTGGGGTCTATCTTATGTTTGATTATCTTTAATATTTTATTTTCTGAGTAACTGTTTTAAAATAATAATAACTGTTTTAAAATGTTTTAAACTATCACGTTTTTCAAAAAAATAAAATAATAACTCAAATCTTTTAATTGGTGTTTTTAATAAAAATTTGCTTTAATTAACTTAATTAATCTACCACGTTACTACCCGTACTTCGGGGCGTGACAGTAGATTTACAACTAAGCTAAACCTACAATCCTTAGATTCTTGAAAATAAATATAAATATATATTCATATTTTGCATATTTCTGCAAATAGTACCCAAATTTTTTATTCATGTGTTATTCTAAAAATATATAGAGGTATGTGAAATTGTTCACTTTTCTAGCTTAAACTATTTTAAAAAGAAGAATCATATGATATGTTACAAAAAGAATAAACAAACTATTATTAGTGCTCAATTCTAAACATAGTATATCCATCAAATTTTATTGAATTGTTATATTTGTTTTTAATCCAATATGAGTTTAATGTGGTTTAAAGTTTCAAAATTTTGTCCTATTAGTAGATTTTTTCCCCTCTCAATCCTACTACAAAGTTCTTCCAGAAGCAGACATAAACTCAAACTAATTAATAAAACATTTAGAAATATAGTTAAAACCACAAAAAAATATTATTGCATGTAAGACACCGTAAAAAAAAAATCGGTTTGGTTTTTCCAAACACAAGACAAAAGGGGTAAGGAAAAAAAAAAGTTTGGAGATTTCTTTTTCCCAGACCTATCATCGGAATAGATCATGTTATAGTCATTTGGTGATGGGTCCTAAATAATTAAGGGGGAAATGATGGAGATGTAGCAACTAAATCTAAATCCAACGGCTTGTGGATTGACCATTGTCATAGTCCTTCAAGTGGAGACGTAAGCCTAATAATTATAAGTACCCACAAAAGGAAGTTAATATGCATAGTGACACTTCTCTCTCTTTAATTTTTTTTTTTCCTAAGCTACACGGAAAAGGAGGTTTTTGCACAAAATTTTCAAACAAGTCCATTTCTCTACTAGATATAAGTCTCTTTCTCCATGAGCTACAATTAGAACAATAATCCATATCTTGAAGCTTATCCATTTATGTATAACAGATTCCTTTTGAGTTGACTCAAAGTCACACAGATCCATGAATTTCGGGTTTCTTGTTTTCAGTTGAATTTGATGTTTTCTTCTCAGAGTTGTAATGACTGGCGCAATTCCAACAACACATATGACTTCATTATTTGTCAAGTGGCATGAAAACGGACTCATGCATGCATATATAATAGAGTTAAATTTATGGGGAAAAAGAAAGTTGAGAGAGAGAGAGAGAGTTCTCACACATATTTAAGCTTGAAAATTTGCTCTTTTTTTTTTTAGTGTAATTTTGTTGGAAAAACGTAATAACTTATGCTAGAGAAAGAGGTGTGGAGTTCCCGTATAACTTGGGGTGCTCACAATATGAAGTATCAAAGAAAAAATGAAAAAATCTATCTTCTTTAATAAGTAAATTGCATCGTTGTACTCTGAATTATTCACTTTTATATAATACAAATTGAATTTTTAATTTTAATAAAGTGCATCCTAAACTTTGAAATCATTGGCAATCGATTGAGCTTCAATATTTTTTCTTAAAATGACGAGCTCCGCTATTAAACAAACTCACGTGCGATTTTCGTGACCAAATTGTTCGTACTTTTTAATACTTGTTAGCTATTGGACCTCAATCATCAATAATTTTAAAATTTAAGATGTATTTTGCTAAAATTGAAAGTTCGAGATGAATTATATAAAAGATGAATAGTTTATAGTATAACGGTGCAATTTACTCCTCCTTTGACTCACAATTTTTTTTTCCTGTGCCCTTCTCCTAAAATGGTATCCTCTTAAAAGAAAAAATAAAGGCATTAAGTTTATTAGTGTTTAAAAAATTGCACAAATATGTGTGTGTGTATATATATATATACACACACCCTAGTGAAAGAACATTTCCCTACATTTTCAAATATTATAACGACATGTTTTCTTTTTATTTTTTATTTTTTGTTAAGCACATATATTTTTATAACTATATGGTTAATAATTTGCACCAGAAAAATAATGGATAATAATGGTTTAGATTATTATTATTATTATTATCATTTTGTCACTACAACATCAGTAAATTACCATAAGTTATTATTGTAATTCTCACAAGTTATTCTAATGTGCACAATAATCATTGTTGGCAATTATAACTATTTCATTGGTGTTTATTTAAAACTGTACGATTAGAATCACAACTTTAAACACCTTAATTATTATATCTGATTTTTGCTAGCGTGTGATTTTCAACACCATCGCTTCTCTGTCATAATTAGTGTGTGATTACCATGTTCCACGCCCAAGTTATGCACATGCGGCTATGCTAACCAGAAAAGATCAAACCGGACCCTTACGCGGGGACCACAAGAGAAACAACCGACAGATGACTGCCACGTAGGACAAAGCATTTCTGGTAAGGAATGGGACCCCACGATTTGTCCTGAGCCCAACAAAGCCCTCAGCTCTTGGTTCTCACTGCGGCAGACAAACGTAGGAGACCTCGCCCTGACATTATTAGAGGACCCTTTTTCACAGGAATGCATGTTATGGTGACATTATTTTAGAAATGAGATTATCAATACTGATTCGGTGCTTCTATTTCTCAACAGTTGTTCTATGTTTAGGAGAATCTTTGGTATGAAAAAACACTTCTAGCTGTACAAGAGCAATTTATTAATTTTCTTGATATTAGTTCGAAAATAACATAATTTAATAATACACAAGTTGGACTTATTTTTATTTTAGGTTTTTGGGTTTAAGACAAACAGCCAAATTATATTTGTTGAATTAAAATACAGTTTTGGTTTGTGGTTTGTAAATATTCTACTTATGTTTAAAATAATATCTTTAAAATAATTACTATGTAAATATATAGTACAAAATTATGATATGATTAAAATATTTATTATATAATTAAGGACATTTTTAAAATGGATATTAAAGTTGAATTCTAATTTTGTAACAATAATTTGATCATATATTGTAATTTTTTATTTTTTAAAATTTATGTCATGTATTTTATGCTTATTAAAAAATCAAACAATATATTTAAAATTTGGAGTGTTCCTATTTATACACGCACAATTCTTCCTGCTATCAACGGTCAATTTCGATCACAAAAAAGACCTAAATATCATAAAAGAAAAAAATATAAAAAAAACTAAAAAATAGGAAAAAAATTCAAAAACATGAAAGACATTAACCGAGAAAAAAAAAAGAGTGAAGGATTTAATATGAATTCTATATGTGAAGTTATAAATGCGCTACACTCAAGATGTAAGGTATGGGGGATTTTTAAAAATGACTTTTTGGGAAAAAAATTTTTGGCCAATGACTTTTTTTTTTTTACAATTTTTGGCATAAAAAAAGGCTTTTTAGACATCAAAATGGTTCCATTTGTTTTTTCATCCTGTTGAGGTTCCTTATCATACTACAGTCATTTTCTTTATTTTTTTTTTAAAAAAACTGGAACAGTTTATCTGTACAAAAAAATGTATTTTTTGGTTCCAAAAAAAAAATCATTTACTCAATTCAATTTTTTTTTCTCCCTTTCTTCAAATTCTTCCCATTTTTTATGACCTCAAAATATACAGGCATATAAATGAAGAAGAAAAAAAAAAAGAACCATTATTTTATGGTATTTTTTTGGAAGTTTGTCTCCGGGATCTTGTTGCAGGGCCTTTCCCAGTCGGCAGATCAGGTCCCAGGAGAGTACACATCTGCTGGTTGCCGCTATTATCCGCGTGGAGGCGTGCCTGGCTACGTCATCATCTTCTTCTTGTCTTGATTTCATTCGCTCTCTCGCCTCATTAAACATTTCATTTTACAGACCAAAAGCCTAACAAAAAAACAAACACTGCAGGCTTTTTCTTTTTTTCTTTTTAAAAGTTTATGATGGATGTTAAATCTTCCCCTTGGGCTCTGCTTTTCTCATTTCCCATAGTGCCCCTTTAGCATTTTCATTGCCAATTGGGCGGGTTTGTTTTATTAATTCAATCTACTTCGACTCAATTTAAACAACCATCATAATTTAAATTGATGTTTAGTAAAGTATTTGATACTAATTAAGTTGTCAATTCAAACTAAGATGAAATGCTCAACTTAGAATTCAAACTATTCTTTCCTCCGTTTCTACATTTTGACTTAATATTGAACAGTGATTTTAGTCTCACATATTTGTATTTATAATTTAACTTTATTATTTCACATTAATTTTTCAATTAAATAACTTTTTATACATATTTCATGATTATTTTCTAATTAAATAATTTTTTATTCTTCAAACTAAAGTTATTAATGTCCATTTAAACATAAATTCAAATTAGATTTCTTGTTTAGATTAGCACTTTAACTCTACACCTGAACATTAGTTCGAATTACTATTTAAACTATATAATTTAGATTACTCTATCAAATCAAATAAGTTCAAATCAACATAATTTAAACTAGCAAACCGAATAGGGTAGGACTTTTGGATTGAGACTCACTTTATTTTTATCTAGTTTTTAGTGTTTCTTTGGTGCTCTTTTATCTTATAGTGGTTTTGCTACTGTAAAGTGAACCAAGTTATAATGAAGTGTGAAAATGTCGTCAAATATGTGGGGCTGCTAACTAGACTTGCAATGCCTCGAGTTAGCTAGATTGGAAAAAAAATTTCTTGCCTTTATTTATATAAGTGCCAAAGCCGCAAAACTTTTGTTGGTTAAAATAATAAAAGGGAAATAATTGTTCAAACAACCAAACTATAAAAACTTGTTTGGTTGGTTCTTCAATAAAAAATTTTGGTTTGGTGGCATGAGCATCATGTGACACAATATTTGATTCAAATGTGATAGATTAAGAAACATTCACAATACTAAATTATCATATTAAGAGAGTATTTGAGAACCAAGTTAAAACTTGAAATTAGAACTTAAATACTATAACATATGAGAGCTTTATATTGTAGCAGTTGAAATTTTAGTGTTAAAACTTAGGTTGTATTTGGTTGGGGAAAGGAATGGAAAGGAAAGAAATTAAGCTTCATTTTGATGTTTGGTTGGTTTTTGAAAAAGAAATAATTATTCAAAATGGAATGACTTTTCCAACAAATGGGTGAATCATCATTCCTTCCTCACATAAACGTAAAGCCATTCCAAGCTGTTTTCTTCTTGTTTTCCACAATTACCTTTGAATATCATAGTTTTCTTCTTGTTTTCCACAATTAGCTTTGAATATTATACTTATTACTATTATAATTATATTAATAATTACAATATAATATATTATAATATTATATTAGTTATATTGTAATCATATCTTATAATATAATGCAGCTATAATGTTATAATTAATAATATAATATTTATATTAATAATATAACATTATTTTATTATACAATATTATATATTATGATTGTAAAATATTGTATCATTAATATAATTATGATATATTATATTAATAATATAATTAAATATTAATATGATATTATAATTTCAATATTATTATCTATCATTTTGTATTATATACTATAATTAACAATGTATTATATGATTATAATTATAATTTATTTATAATTATTATAATATAATATAATATAATATATAATTATATCTATATAATATAATCTATTTGTCATATAGTAATTAGATTATAATTGAATACAATTATTTTTATGTGATATTATATTTTATATATTATAACTACAAAAATATAATTATTAATATCATAGTTACATTAAAATTATATTTTTAATATTCTATATATTAATCATTATCATAATATTATTTTATTCTATATATATAATAATGTATTATATAATTATAGTCTTAATATATTATATTACATTTTATATACTATATTAATTATATTGATATATAAAATATTAGTGTTATAACATAAGGGCAATTTTGTCAATATGAAAATATTCATGTTCCATTCTATTGTATTTCTAAAATTATAATCAAATAAATAAATCAACTTTCTTTTTCTTTCTACTCCCTTACCATTACCATTTCGTCACTGCAACCAAACACATTATTAGTTTCTAAACATACTTTTAGGGTCCGTTTTGTAACACCCGAGATTTTTAATGCATTAAGAAACTCTGATTTTCTTAAAACTTCACAAACACTACATTAAACAATGGAAAACCTTTTCTTTGCATAGCGGAAGCAAACAATGATGGTATCCATACCCAAATCTTCGCATCTGTCATCCGCAGCACTCCGTTCTTTTTGCGGGTCCTATTGGTCACCCATAAATTACCTACAGCATGAAGAAATGTATTCAAAGTTTTAAGATACAGTTTACAAACTGTTTTACGTAATTATAAAGTTTTAAGCTATGATTTAATAAGTGTTTCTTATTAAGTTTTAAGAAACGATTTGAAATAATTTTAAGGGTAAGTGTTGAGCGAGGTCTCAACTTGAAATGCGACAGAGATCGCATCAATTTTAAAGAACGTTTAAAGAAAAAGAAAAAAAAATTATTTCAGTATTTTTCTTACTAAGTAAGTAAGATTACTGTTTATGAAACGATGTTTATGAAAGTAAAGTGACTGCCCAAAAAGGCGGGTCGTCACACGTTTGGTCAATAGATTTGAATTAGTAATTTGATTTGAGTTAGTGTGATTTAAATTAGGATTTGAGTTAGTGATTTGAATTGTTATCCGAATTGGAGTTTGGATGTACATTTAAGTTTTAATCTGAATATGAAATAAAATTAGAATTTGTATTTAGAAGGGTAGTTAAAATAATTTTTAATTTATTAACAAATCTAATAAAATCTCGATGTTGATAATCCTAAAAATATGCGATATGGATCTTAATTTATTCTTCTTTTCGCTAGGAATATAATGAAAAAAGAATCATCTCAATTGGATATCAAATGAAGAAGTTATGATTTTTTTCTCTTAAATATAGGAGAGAAATTTTCAGTTTTTATTGTAATAGAGATATCCAAGTATCAAAAGTTTAGAGGGAGTCAGAACTCTAAAAACTTGATTCTTGATACTCAAAAGATTCAGATTTTGAGGGAAACAAATACATATCAAAGGATTCTTAATACTCGAATCCAAATTTGAGTTCATTGAGTACAAAAAGTACTCAAAACAAACAACCCCTTAGTATATTGTTAAGGTAACTAATTTGGAGTAAACAGAAAAAATAACCTACCGATTATACGACTGTTTTTTAACCGTTACATCTGTATAAAAAATGTGATTTTGGCAAATTATAACAATAAAAAAAGAGTGCCCTATCCATATGTTTCGTCATTCATGAAAGACCTTATTGTTACACAATTACTAATTAATATAGTGTTTGTATCGACTTTGTAACCATAATATGTAGTAGTTAAAGGTGTAATGGTATGTTTGTTTTGCAAAATAATGACGTCCTCGAGGTATAACTCTTTCATGTAGCTTTTGCCTGATTAATTTCAGGAACTTTAAAAGTTAATGAGATCCATCAATCATCAATATAAAAATCTAATGGTGGCTAGACTGGTACAATGTTAAATGTTTGAGTCCATTCATGTCTTTTCCTTAACTACAACCATTTTCATTTAAGATGATGTGCCCATGACTTAGAAAGGATGTTGGACAAAATTAATTTTAGCTAAAATTTTTAGTTGTTATAATATAATACTAGCATATAATATAAAGATAAAAAAAAAGTGAATTGCAGAAGAATAAAGCTCTAATCATTATAGTTTTTATTTCAAAAATTTTAGTTTTAACCACAATTTTTAAACATCCTATAAGTTTACTCTCCGAGTCTAAAAAAGTCATTATTGCATTTTTTTTAACAATCCTATTTAGCCTCATGATTCCGCTACTAATAATAGACTATTTGGAAGAATATTTTGACCATCAGTTATAATTATAAATAATATAAAACTCTCATATGTTACCGTAAAAAGCTATAGTATAAAGCTTACATGTTATAGTTTTTAAACTAAAACTATTGATTATAACTATTTTTTTAAACAAACTATAATACAGTAAAAT
Organism: Artocarpus heterophyllus; assembly: GCA_025403435.1. Lineage (NCBI taxonomy): Eukaryota > Viridiplantae > Streptophyta > Magnoliopsida > Rosales > Moraceae > Artocarpus > Artocarpus heterophyllus. The sequence goes on from CM046342.1 coordinate 6,552,330, forward strand.
TAGTCTATAAAATACATTATATATTAAATTAAGGTTTATAATTTTTATAAACAATAAGGTTTTAACTTTATAAGATGAAAAAAAAGAGAGAAATGTCTTTTCCTTTTCTGGCTAGAATTTGCAGGAGATTTTCTTTCAAGAACAGACGCTAGGAGAAAAGATGAAGGTAGTAATTGTCAACGACAATTAAAGAGACGTGTATAGTGCAATAAATCGTGTCATAATCGATGTTTACGACTGAGATTTCATTGCATTTTGTTGTGGCAGAAACTTGTTAAATTGATGTACAATGAATACGCACGCACGCACACGAGTAAGTAAAAAAAAGGAAAAGAAATTAAGAAGAAATTAAATTGATGGGACTGTATTGTAATTTGGTTTAACATGGACCGTTGGCAATTAATGTTGTTGACACACAACAATGGTACTAGTGACCTTGGCCAGAGGGCATTTTAATATTATATCAAGGATTTTTTATTTTTTATTTTTCTATGTTTTGTCTCTTAAATGCTTAGCGAATTAATAGTTGTTCGGAATTATCCTTAAATTTAATGAAATACTGTAAGAATTCCAATCATAAATGATATTAAAAATCTAAAAAGAAACATTTTTATGCATAATATTATGTGTTTTGAGTGTCGTTTAAAATTTAAATATCTTCTTTTATGCAAGCTTACATGATGTTTACGAGAACGTTTCCGTAAAAATTTTAACAGCCTTTGTGGATTCAAGAGTATTTCACAACATTTTATAAAAATTTAAGAGGTAATTAATTTATTAAAATTCAAAATATCATAAAGTGATTCGTCAACCCTGAAAAGTTGGGCGAGTATATGTTAAACTAGATTAAACCAACTATTTATTGATGTATGTTTAACTATTTTAGATGTTTTTTCAAGAGTAAAATATTTTAAATTACAAAAGACATCGTGATCAAAATGTATAGATTTTTTTTTTTTTGTAAAAGGAAAAATACAAAAACAATGAAGAATTAGGTGGAGAAATGGAAGTTATGATTGGGATTTAGGATTATTTATTTTAAACGATATTATAAAAAATACGAAGACCTTAAAGGAGTGCTCTGACTATTGGAGCTCACCGAAATTCTTCTCCATGAATTTAAGAGATTGAAAGACGGACAAAATATAGTCACATGACTAGACTTGTATATAGTAGGTTATAACTAAGAATATTGACTATAAGGTATTTAAAAAAGTAGTTTAAATCAAAAGCTTAAACTGTAAATAGTATAAAGATTTCACATGTTACGTGAAAAAACTACAATATAAAGTTATCATATATTACAGTTCTCAAACTTAAACTGACGATTTAAACTACTTATCTAAGCACCCTATATAAAAGCAATAATCTCCATTTTTTTCGTATTTTCCTCACTTTTATTTTCTACCCTGTTCTCTTCTTCACCTATATACATATCTTCTGTCTTAACCATCCATCCATGTAATTATAGATAAATTTCCTCCAAAAGAATATATGATAGGACTCCATATCCTGATCTAATGAAGGAATCTTGAGGTATCTTGCTTTGCATATTCATGGTGGATAGCTATAGTCTATGATTTTAAGTTTGAATAATCCTTGAACACTTGCTAAATTGTCTGCCACTAAATTTTCAGTAGAAACGTGCATTGACACACACACACACACACACACACACATATATATATATATATATGCAAGTGGACAATTGTTCCATTAAACTTTGTTCTTTTTAATTTTTATATGAAAATTTATAAAATTTGTGGTTTGCTTTTTTTTTTTAAATTGTATTTTACCGTTATCAAAATTTTACATATTTTTATTTGTTTCAATTTATTTATTTTTGCTCATTATTTGTCTCAATTTACTAATTTAATTATGTTCTCATCCTTTTAACTAATTTTTCTGGCTTGGTCTGCAACTACTTACGCAGCTGATTAAGAATTTATGAAGCTTATTTTTCAAAAAAAGAGAATTCATGAGGGTGATGGCAATAAATTCCTCTTTAGGGAGTACGCAGAAGGTATGATTTCTAACATTTATTGGTTTCGTGATAACGTTTTGGAATTTAGTTGAGTGGGGTAAGGACTTGATGGCAAATCAACTATCCAAGAGTCGTAGCAATTCGTCGCATTAAAGTTTCATGGCATCAACATTTGTCGTTATTTCCATGAGAAGTAATCAAGTCGTTTTCCGTATTAACTCAAAAAAAATCTTTATTTAGCCCACATTAGATCCGTGATTATTGAACTCTGAGTTTAAAATATAAAACAAACTTTACTTATAAAATACTCATATTATTAAAACCTACATATGGCACGCACGTGCTTTTTTTCATCATGTTTTTCATAGCAGACTGATAGAAAAGTTATATATTTAACGCTCACAAACGTTAAGATAGCGTTAGTAAATTACAAAAGTTTTTTTGCATGATTGCCCTTGAATTAATCTCTCTTTACACTTTGCTCATAAATTTTTATTTTTTACAATTTGCATCCTCACTTACAAATTGCAAATCATCCCTTGTAGATAAAATGTTATTTTTTTTAAAGAATTTAACATGCAATCTTTATATAGGTCATTGATTAAAAGCATAACAAGTCTTTTCTTATAAATGTTAACCTAGATTTATGTTTAAAACACAGTTAATTTAAAACTTTCTAATTTGAAAAAACTAATTAAAATCTTAATTGAAATAAATTTAGGTTAAAATACATAAAAATTATCATTCAAGTCATTAGTTCAAAATAAATTTGGATATTTTTGACATCCTTCTCTACATTTTTTTAGTTGTAATAAAGAAAACTAAAGTATTGTAGATTCTAATCTTATACGCCCGCTATTAAACACAAGAAGAAAAGTAATATCATTTTTTTTTTCTTTTTGGCCCCTTCCAAAGTCTTTAAATTAAATTGACCGATTAATGTTGGATTGAGGTTTGGGGGTATTCTTTTTTCTAGCCAGAGAATTAGCCACAAAGATTGGAGAATATATATAGGGTATTTGAGGTTGTGGTTGGAACCACAATTTAAACGGTAAACAATATAAAATTTATAACAACTACAATATAAAATAAAAATAATATAATATAAAATTTTTATATATTTAACGCTTTGAACTAAAAATAATTCAAACCAACCTTCCCAACCCTCTCATTAGATACACATTTTATCTAAATTCTTGAAAAATGACCGAGAGAAGACATTGAGAGTGATGAATGAAGAAGATTAAAGTAGTGCAGTGTATGGGTTGTTAGGACAGCAATTCATTTTCACCATTAAATCCCCAAATACTATGTGGGCATCTAAGGTCATTTTCATCATTCAATCCCCAAATACTACGTGGGCATCTGGCAACCTTTAGGGCCGATTTTCTTTCCCGAGAAACAAGCACAGCCAAATGTTAAACATGGCCTTCTTTCAATTCTTCTTTTTCTTCCCATCTGAGCCGGCCAACCATTCTTTTTTTTTTTTTTTTTTTGTCCTGCCTCCCAATGGAAAATAACCTTATAAGACTTAAGAAATTCTTGTTTCTCCTGATCATCACTGTTCTTCTTAACTTATTCACACCTATAATTGTCTTGTTTCTCATTTGACATATGGTACAAAAATTATGTGACAATGTATTAAAAAAGATTCCATTAATTATTTTGACACAATTATAATAGTTTTTCATGGGAATTTATTGAATTCATTTTTTTTATATATTTGATCTAATAATTTAAAATTGTGTCTTACTAACAAAAAAATAAAAAAAACTCTACCATAAAATACTTCAATTAGTAAATCTAAGCAATTCTCTCTCTCTCTTTCTTTTTTTTTTCATACTGTAGGCTATCCCTATTACGAGTGGTATATATTTTTAGACATTAGACTTGATTAAAATCACATCAAAATTAAAAATGATGTACAAAATAATAAAATTTGATATAACTCCAACAAATAAAAACAAACCTACTAGACAATCTATCCTTACGATATAGTGTTTAAGATAATAGTTAAAACTATATAGCTGAAACTGAATGTGAAAGCTTTACATTGTATTAAATTTTAATTTTATAGAATAACATACAAAAGTTTTATATTGTATAGTTAAAACTACAGCCAAAAAGGTCCTAATTATGTACATAGAACATAATCATCTTAGCATGGTCTAATGTCTATTAGTTTAACAAGAAACTGTTGTTTATAGTACGTCGGCCTCTTTAAACAGTGTTTTTGAACAGCATTGAGAATCTGTCACGTGGAGATGAGGCCCATATGTCCAATGCGAGATTAACTCTTGTCGTACCGGCACATCCTTAGCTCAGATTCGTTTAGCCGTATCTGAGATCTGCTATCATTTTTGTCTTTCTTCTTCCCAACTTCTATATTGCGACTCTCTCTCTGGAGATTGAAAATGACTAGAGTGTGTTTTCTTTTGTCGCATTTTTCATTTAAGAGATGAATTGTTTTCTCAATATTCAAAATATTAAAAATATATAATAAAAAAATCCTGTATCATAATTTCCAAATTAAAACTATACATGAAAAAAAAAATTCTACATGAAAATTTTGTAAATATACTATCTACTAGCGTCAATAAAAATTATGCTACATAGCATTTTTCTAGGGGTAGAATTGAAATATGATAGTTTTTTTAAAATATTTTTAAGAATAAAAGAATTAAATATTATAACTATTTTCACCTTTTTTTAATTAAAAATTCATAGTCGTTATTATAATGATTTTAAATTTTTCTACATATAAAATAATCAATATATATTTTTTATATTACAATTCTAATAAGATTATGTTGTACGTCAAAGACTTCTCAACATGAATGTCTCTCTATCAACAACTACCTAAATGGTACAAATTATTTTTGTAGATTTCATCCAAGTAACTCTCATCTTATTCAGTTAATTTGTGGCCGACGACGGGCATTTTGTGAATTTATCATATCTGTGAAAACGAGACCTCGTCCTAAAATCTTGAGGCAAACTCGAACCCACCACCGAATTTTCGGTTCAAAATTAGGAGGTCAGAGGGGATAAGAACCACAAAATTTGGTTCATGTCTAGTGGAACTTGTGTGTGCGCCAATGGCTCAAAGGAGGCCTACCATGTTTTCTTAAGATAGTGAAAACCAACACCTATTGGTTCTATCCCACTTTGATCCCTCGTAGGGTTTCAACCCTAAAATTAGTGGAATCTTTGACTATCTCCACCACCACCATCCATTGATTCCGGTCAACACAACTGCTCAATAGCCCTAACGAATAATGTAAGAAATGGTTATATATATGATAACATGACACATCATTTCTTAAGTCTTCTCTCAATCTAATCCGTTTCACCGTGTTTTCATGTGATGGGATTGCTATTTCCAAATTTCTTCGACGGTATCTTGAGCAAATACTAATTAAAAGAGTACTATGATAATCTTAACAACATTTAATAAAGATCAACTACAAAATTTTCTTGACTTTAAATTCTTGATTCAACATTTGTTTCTTTTCTTTTCATTTTCTCAGATATAGGTTTGTGTGCTATTGGTTAATTGAACCATTTCTACATTTATGATGAGGTTTGATTTTCCACTGATTATATTTGAGTAGGCTATAGTACATTTCATTCTTTAAAACGTATGATCTTGCCGAATTTCGATTATTGGATTATGCTGATAAAAAAAATTATACATTGAATTTTTTGAGCTTTTATCGGATATAACAAATTTTCTTTTTCTGTGGTACATAATGTTGGTACATAATGTTTTGTCATCGTCTAATGACTATAGGGAGTTTGAAAAATGTGGTTAGAGTTAAAATTTTTGAATTGAAAACTGTAGCATATAAGAGTATTACATTGTAACTCATTTTCTCTGATCACTATAATATATGAGTGTTTTAGCCTATAGCAATTAAAAATTTTGTTCAAAGCTGATTTTGTCAAACACCCTTTAAAATCTTAGAAGCGTCCCCTAAAAACAATATTAGATGTATGTATATCTTTATTATATTGGAATTTATTGTAGTTCCTATCGATGATATTTTTAGTACTAAGAATAACTCTTTTTCGCTAGCTAGTGGGTGACAGCCACTTGCCTGGCCAAAAAAAGGACTTCAAGGAATTTGTTTACTAAAGGTGGGAAATGGGAATCAAAAGCTATACGTTATAGGTTATCAATTCCCCATGATATAGTCTTAATAATGATGGCAAGCCTAATCTTGCTATTATATTGTTAATTTGGACATAACTAAGATTTGTTTTATTGATTAGCAACAATAAGAGGTGGGCCCTCAACTCAAGAGGCACCAACTCGGCCAATGCAAAAATATATCAACTCTCCTTTGATGGCAAGTGTTAAACATGAGGATTTTATGTGCCTCCACAGACACGAACAAGTAATCTTGTGTTTGGTGAGAAGAGGTCAAATTTATTGCTTTAAACTGTCTACAGTATAAAACTTTTACACGTTATAATGTGAATTAAAAGTATGTTGTATTATAAAAACTCTCATAGTTTAATACCAGCTAATAATAACTCAATAGTATTTCAAGCTTTCGATTAGAATGAGGTCCATAGTCGATTTGATTTTTTGCATGCGGATGTTTAAACGAAGGGTTCTCTTTTTAAACGCAAACAAAAACAAACGACAAACGTTATAAACATCTCTCTAAACTCGCTGTGAGAACAAGAGAGACAGCAAATAAGCAGTGACATTGACCCAGTATGCAGTTCCATATTCCAAGGCATCGCATCAATGCTTCCAAATTTTTCTGCAACATGAATAATGGTTAAAGTACCCAACTTGGAGAAAAAGCGACACAGAATGAAAAGAAGGAGAACTTTGTTTATTTAGTTATTTATTTATTTTTGTAGGAACGAGGGAATATTTAGACTTTATTTGGCAGACTTTGGAATGTAAAAATTTTAAGTGTTTCAGTATAAAGTAAAAATTTGTTACAATATAAAGTTTTCATATGCTATAATATTTTCGTTCAATTTATAGTTTCAACTATGCTATCAAATATTTTCTTAACATTCTTTCTATAATAGAGTGTAATATTGGTAGTGTATGTTTTTGACTATTGGTTTTGCTCAAAACCATATCAAATTAAGAATGTATGAAGCATAAACAAATTTTAATAGTGTATGTTTTTTGACTGTTGGTTTTGCTCAAAACCATATTAAATTAAGAATGTATGAAGCGTAAACAAATTTTAATATAAATCTGACAATTAAAAAATAAAGACCCACTACTTGTAAGGGAAAAAAATCCAACTGTTACACAGGCAAAAAAAAAAAAAAAAACTGTATTAGTGACCGTATTTATAGGCCATTCAATTTGAACTATAATTTGTAGTTCAAATTAAGTTTATTATAGTGTTTTTTTTTCATAAAATTTGAAAACAAACTAAATTTGAATTACAATTTGTAGTTCAAATGACCTAATTGTATGGTTATCAGGTTCTGTCAAATTTTGATCAGATTTTGTGTCTAAAAACGTATGCGAGACTGAAGTAGAAATGCTCTACTATAGAAAGCTTAAAAAATAAATAATAGGGATGTATTGATGGACGTGAAACGTGCTGTGATGTTGTGCCAAAACCAGAATGCCACGAGAGAACAAAAAAGTAAATAAGAGAATAAACATTGGGCTCCAAAGTGACGCGCCATTGAAGAAGCTTAAAACGAGAAAGAAAGAAAGAAAGAAAAGGAAAAGCCTTTTTTTTTTGTGGGGAATGAGAGACGAAGAGAGATGAGGGTAAAAGCAGCAATAACTCAGACACGAAATCCAATAAAACCCAGAAACCAAAAAAAAAAAAAAAAAAAGGAAAGAAACAAAGAAAAGAGAGAGACAAGAGTAAAAGGGTAGTACACTTAACACACTGCCTGCTTCTCGGCAGCAAGGTAAAAGGAAGAAGAGAAGGCATGTGATTTTGATCAGAAAATTAAAAGTGGATTTGTTTTAATATCAAAATTATAAGATGTTTGACATTTGAATTTAAAATAAAAAAAATTAGTTTAAAAACTGTAATAAATAAAAGTTTTATGCTGTAACACTCTTATGTTTTATACTATACATAACATATGAGACTTTATACCATTATTGTTTTAAATCAATTTGCTAAACCAATGTTTATCTTTCTAAATTTAATGGTTAAAACACTAATACCTACTGAGAAAATCTTTTTTGGTTCCTGTCAAAATAATTGTCCAACAAAATTTCAAAGGAGGGTACTAATTTAAGAAGGCTACACATGTAAGACATGCATGATTTCGGAGCAAAATATATATTTATCTATATATAGGGTGAGTGTTTAGTCCTATACCACTTCTCATCCAGACTTGTTATTTAGTCGTTGGATTGAGACTAGACCGTTGTGATATAAAGAAGGGTAACCTAAAGATAAAATAGTGTATTTAGGCTCACGTAGAGGGATTAAACAATCCAAAAAAAGTAACTAATATATTAAAAATGTAGACCATCAAACATAACGTCGTTTTAGTACTTTTTGTATTTTTTTTGTTTTTATTTCTTAGTTTCAAAAGTTGAACGTATTTCTTTGAAAAGGATATTTCACCCCTAAATCAGAACCCTAATTTCATCCCCAATTTGGTTCTCATATTTTCTTCTATATCTTCTTCATTGCCCTTCATCGTGGAAGATCGGCTTCATCATATTGGTTCGATGGTAGGTGCAAGTTCGAGATTTCTTCTTTCTTCGTCTCCCTGACCCATATTTTCTTCAAAAACTATCCCAATTGTAATTTTATGAAACTTATTGTTTTCTATCGAACAATCTATTCAAAAAAAAAAAAAAAATCCCTAACACGTTCTAGAAATCAAATGGGAAGAAGTTTCCAAAATTTATTACGTGGATAATTGTTAGTTTGCTCCATTTTTAAGAAATATATGTATGTTTACATTTTATCATTTTCTAATTACATCTTTTGTGATCACATCTCATATAAATATACAGTGGTTACCAATTTAATCAACTAAAGTTACATATTGTTGTTCTTCTAGTCACTAATTCTTTCTACTTTATGTACCTTGTTGTTTATGATGGACAAAAAACATATTGTATTCTTTCTCTTACCTTTTTATTTAATTAAAGTTATACTTACCCATGACCTATAATATATTGTTCTCCAGCACTTTAAGTTATTAGCTTTGTCATCACTTTTCAACAACCTCTGCTCAATAGAAGCCTACTGTGTCAAATGCAACTCCAACTCAACATGTATATCAGTGTTAGATGTGTATTTAAGTTTTAATCTGAGTATGGAATAGAATTAAAATTTGTGTTTGGAGAGGTAGTGAAAATAGTTTTTGATTTATGAACAAATCTAATAAGATCTTGATATTAATGATCCAAAAAAATATGTATTATATATCTTAATTTATTCCTTTCTTCACTAGGAACACAATGAAAAAAGAATCATCTCAATTGGCTATCAAATGAAGAAGTTATGATTTTTTTTTCAAATATAGGAGAGAGAATTTTAATTTTTACTGTAGTAGAGATACCGAGTATCAAAAGTTTAGGGGCATCAGAATTTTGAAAACTTGAATTCTTAATACTCAAAGGATTTGGATTTTGAGGAAAACAAATACATATCCAAAGGATTCTTAATACTCGAATCTAAATTTGAATCCATTGAGTACAATAAATACACAAAACAAACGGACCCTAAATGCATATCCAAACACTAATTCGAATAACAATTCAAATCCTAATTCGAATAACAATTCAAATCCTAATTCAAATCATACTAACTTAAATCAAATCATTAATTTAAATCTATTTACCCAACAGATTTAAATCTATTTAAATCTATTTAAATCAAATATATATATATATATATATATATATATATATATATATATATATATATATATATATATATATATAAACATGCCCGATGTACAAAATTGTGAACCTTGGTGCAAGCCGGGCCTAAAGCTTTTTTAAATTTTATTGGAGGGGTTAGGCTTTAGGCACTAACTTTTCATGGGGGTTTTTATTTTGATGAAGGATTGATTGATGGTGAGCTATCTTTAACTTTGAGTGACGTCGTTTGGAGCTAGGCACAGTGATGATTTCAAGTTTTTGATAACATGGGGGTAATTGTTTTTGGCAATTTCTTTATTTCTTTTTGTTTATAAGTTAGTGTTTCACGTATTTGGTTTAGCTAGTGACCAAGTAGCAGCTTTAAGGAGCTTTGAGTCTATTTGGTGATTGCATAGTTTCTACTAGAGAAAAAACGACAGAGCCTAATTCTATAACAAAACGACAGAATACATAAGCAGAGAGGTTTATCACACGCAAATAGAGTTCTTTTTCTTTAAGATATCATCACATGATTTAAACTTTACTCCTTTTAGGAACTTGATTCAAATGAGAAGTTCTTGTTCAATCAAATTTTGCTATAATGTTTTTACCGTAAAATTTAAATTATGTCTTAGGTTCGAACTGTCTTTCTAAACACCTTTTATAGAGTCCACTATAATACCACTACTTAAATTTGATTGTAGCATGTAAGCACTAGATGATGATCTATAGAGATCTGGACACTTGAAATTCTTGTTGTCTCAACGATAAAACTAACTCAAATTTCAACGAGCTAGATTAATTGGTTTCTACAGTGCCTGATGAATCACCCACAAGATACAATTAATTTTTTTCTGGTCCTATGGTTATTCTAGCTTTAAACTTAAATAGGTATATCTTTCCATTGCAAGTACTGTTTGCGGCAACACCAGAACCATAATCTTTTCCTATGTTTTGTTATGCTAAAGGCTTTTGTAAGTAGATTAATTTAAGCTCTATATTATGGTTAAGCTATAGTGTATTACATTCATATATGAGAAAAATGCATTGTTGTTGTTTTTTTAAAAAAAAAAAAAAAATTGCCAAGCTATTTGATGAACCTCTTCTTCATTTTTATCTCTTCGACGTAATTTTCAATACTTGGTATTGCATGACCCAAATCCGTTTGGAAGAAAAGCCTAGAACATTGTTGGGTCTGAAGTTCAAGGGGCAGGGAGTAACAAGTCTGCACCCGGCCCAAGTCAAGTCCAACGAGTCTAAACTCTAAAGTCCCTGGAATATAAAGCAAAGAGAAAGCAATAAGAATCCCGTGTAGAGTCCCTATTTAAGATTGTCCTTCTAAAAGTTTTTTTTTTTTTTTAAATTGCACATTTAATTAAAAAATATGATTTATTAAAAATCCAATTTAGCCTTCATTCTTTAATTAAAAACTACAATTTATTCAAAATCCAAAAATTATCCTTCCTTCTCACTCCCTCATGTGGTAGATTGCTTTAGCCTGCATCAAGGTACGGTAGAGTGGAACCCGTTAGGTTCCAAAATGAAACCTGCTAGGTGCTAGTGTTGGAGTGAAATCCACCATGTTTTTGGAGCAGAATCTAGCAGATATTGGAATAGAATCTATCAGATTATTTTATTTTTTATTTAAAACAAAACAATCGCCTCTGGTCGCTATGCACGGGGTACAAGGGTGGAACCCATAGGTGCCGAAGCCGGAACGAAACTCTCTAGGTGTCGAAGTTGGAGCATAACCAGTCAGGTTCCGAAGCAAAATCTAGTAGGTTCTAGAGCAGAATCTACCAGATTATTTCATATCTTTTTAAATGAAGAAATATCAATTGCCTTTGGTCATCGACGTATGATGGTGGAGTAGAACTTCGTAGGTGCCTAAGCAAACTCTAACAGATTATCTTTTATTTTCTTTAAAACAAAAAATACCAACCATCTCCGATCGTTAGTGGGGGCGTCATAATAGAATCCACTAGGTGCCAGAGTCGAAGCAAAACCCATCAGGCACTAAAACCACAACAGAACTCACTAAGTTCCGAAGCAAAAACGTGGCAAATGAATGCTACCTCTCACATTTCCAATTTATTTCATGATTAGAAAATTCCTGTACATTTTACGATCATTATTTACTCATACGAAATAGAGAAAAAAACACAAAACAAAAAACACATCATATTTTCCCAACAAATTACATGTGCACATCCCTCGACATAGCAGCACTTGAAACAAGACTTGTAAAGTTCAACAATGTACTTTCACGTACAAAGCGAAGGTTTCGACACAAGAAGAAACCCAAACCGGAAGCCGAAAATAAAACACAAATATTATATAAACACAAACAATCTTTCCAACACAACTGTTAAAATCTGTAACACAGAACATAAATGTCCTCCATATATAAACGCCTAAACAAATTGACTAGCTAAATAATTACTTTATTAAGCACCAGTAATGAGCTTCTTTCCAATCTCCAACAAAACAAAAGCATTAACACAAGCGTACTGAACCTGATCACAAGTGAGCCACCAATTGTTTATCCGAAATCAACAATAAACAAAAGCAAAGCTACATGATGGCGACTATGTCCAACATGTTGCAAAAGCACAGCGAAGAGTGCAATTTTATGTGATAATTTTGCAGGAGATGTATGGGGGAACAAACTATCCAGGCAAAACAATCTCCTTTCATGTCTCTTATATGCTGCAAGCAGAAACCCGCTGCACAAGTTTTTGTCACATTCCGGCTGTCATCGGCTATTTGGTCAAGGCAAAAACCAATAGGGCAGACTTAGAGGAACTGAGATTGAGATGGTCTTTGATATTGGTCAAATTGGTTTGGTCATTATATATAGCAACATCAGTTTGCTCGTCTGTAAAGTTTCAGAAAAAATCTAAAAGCCTATTTCGCCTCATTTTGTGCAATTTTTCCAGTTGTTGCCCATAGCAACATGAGTTTGACTACTATTAATTTTGCTGAATTCTTTGAAACGAGAGACAAACTGCGAAGATGATAGATTGAGGGAAGATTTTCCATCACTAACGTATTTCACTTTCTGGCCTTAAAAAAGATTTGAGATTTGAGGTGCCTGGAGTGCGTAAAACTTTGATCTTCCATGTGGCCTGAGACATGACCATTCTCTTGACTAAGTAATGTTTGAATCTCTCATAAAAGTCCCGTTGTTTATTTTTGAGTATTGAAACACAGGTTACAATTTTCTTAAAAAAAAAAGAGAGATACAATTTGACATGATTTTGTACCAATCATGTGGAGACTGCGGCTTGGATAACGACAAAGGGAATATGCTTTTCACATTTATATAAATCCTAACAACTTTTTAAGCTCTACTTTATGCCAGCACTTGATCAATCGATGTTGAACTTCCTGCTCTAATCGTGGCCAACCGCTACCAGCCATCACATATTGAAACACGATAACAAGTACTTTGTTCAAGTCTGTTTCATCTGTTTTCAACCCTAGAGCTCAAGAATATATGAAAATAGCTTTCAATAAAATTTAAAAAATTTGCCACAGGATTGAAAAGCCAGAAAGTTCCTATTGTTTTTAGATGCCTAGAGAGAATGTCCACATAATCTCAAAACGACATGCCGTGCTTGGTGGAACTAGAATTGTCATTTGGTCTTTCATGGACAAAAAGGGACACTTTACCTTTACATTTATAAGGTGTTTGGGAAGTGTGATTAGGACCAATTTTAGTTAAAAACATTATAGTATGAGAGAGCTTTTACGTGATAGTAACTTTTTTTTTTTTACTGTAGCATCTAAGAACTTTACACTATTTGTTGGTTAGAACCAATTGGTTCTACTAAGAGCCAAGCACCCTATTATTTATTTCTTTTTTTGAGAATTATACTTTTCCTTTATTGGAAGATTAAAAATACATATTTCCCACTAAAATGTGGTTCTTGGGAACCATAAATACTCTGAAGAGACAACATGTCATTTTATTGAACTAACTCTATTTCACAAAAAGAAAAAATTGGAGCCTGGTGTTAAATAAGTGGTTCATTTAGTATTATGTTCAGAAACAGTCAATTATACCGACGCATAACTGAATAGAGTACTAGTTTAAATAAACATTTTTCATGAGAAAAATTTAGAGCGAAATAACATTGTAACCAAAAGTTAATTACAAAAATAAAATTCAATTAATAATAGTAGCGACTAAATTAAACTAATTATGATTAATTATACAAAAATAAAATTCGCAACCGAATCCCGACTCTAACCCCAACCTTGATCTCGAATCTCGCCCCAAATCCTAACTCTGACCCCGATTTGAATTCTGACCCCAATGCTGGTCCCGAATGTCGATCCCAACCCTAACCCTGAATCTTGACCTTGACCCAGGTCCAGAATTGACACCCTGACCCCCGGTCTTGAATCTTGACTACGACCCCAAATCTTAACCCGACCCTAGTCCTGAATCATAACTCCAACCCTATTCCAAAATCCTAAACCTGACCCTGTCTTGAATCTTGAATCTCTACCCTGACCCCAAATCCTGACTCTGACCCTGATCTCGATTCTCGACCTCGACCTCGGTCCTAAATCTCGACATCGATGGTGGTCCTGAATCTCGATCTCGACTTCGACGTTAAATCTTAGCCTCAACTTTGGTCCCGAAGCTTAACCTTGTCCGCAACCTTAGTCCTGAATCCCAACCCCGACCCCAAATCCTAACCTCGACCTTGTCTAGAATCTCAACTCCAATCCTAGTTCGAAATCCCAAGCTCGACCCTAGTCTTGAATCCCCTCCCTAAATATTGAATCCCTACCCCAACCCAGTCCTGAATCCTGACCTTGAATCTTAGCCCTGACCCTAAATCTCAACACTGGTCTCAAATTTTGACCCCGACCCCGATCTATGACCTATAATCCAGACCCCGACCTTAGTCCTAAATCCTGATCCTACTCTGGTCCCAAATCCCAACCTCAGTCTTGAATCTCAAACCTGACCCAATCTTAAATCTTGATCTCGATCTCGATCTCGGTCTTGAATCCTAACTCCTAAGTCTTGACCCCAACCCTGATCCCAAATCTTGATCTTGAATCCTAACCTCAGTCCTAAACGCTAGTCCTAAATTCTGACCTTAATGCTAGCTACGAACCTGATCTTAGTTTTGAATCCCAAGTCTGACCCTGGTCCCAAATCTTGACACTAAATCCCAATCTCGAATTCTAACTCTAACCCTGACCCTGATCTCGACCCCAACCTCAAATCTTGACCCCGATCACAGTCTCGAATCCTGACGCCGATGCCGATGCCTAATCTCGACCCGACTTTGGTCTCGAATCCTAACCCCGACCTCAATCACGAATCCTGATCTCGACCCTGTTCCCAAATCTGACCCCTATCCTCAAGTCCTAACCTAGACCTCGGTTTTGAATCCCGACCCTAGTCCTAATTCCACCTAATCTAGATTCCCCACCACGTCTCTGGTCCCAAATCTCGACCATGATCCTAGTCCTGAATCTTGAGCCCGATCTTAGTCCCAAATCCCTAGCATGACACCAATCTCGAATCCCTATCCCATGTTCGGTCTCGAATTTTGACTCCAAATCTTGGCCCTAACCTGTATCTAAACCCTAACCCTAATTCGAATCCTGACCTTGACCTCAAATCTGGACCCCAACCTCGGTTCCGAATCCTAACCCCAATCCCAAATTCCAACCTCAACCCTAGACCTCAGTCCCAAATCTCATTCTAAAACTTTAACTTCTATATTAATTTTTAATATCTTTTAAATATTTGATCGGTTTATTAATATGGTCTTTTGGTTTAAATTATACAACATGATCTAATACGAAGGTTTTGGTCGTATGTGATATATTGGCCTGTATTGTATTAATTTTTGATTCTGTATTGAATAATAAAATACATGGATATCACTAAACATTTTTTTTAAATAATACAATACAGAGTGCTAATACGGCATGCTAAATGTGCCCTAAATGAAGTACTATGTCATGATATAATACATTGTTTGACACACTATATTGCATTGTATTGTATTAGTGTTATGCAATACATTATTTAGTGTTATATTGTATTAACATGTTGTATTACACTATACAACGTTTGGTTACCACTATATTGTATTGTTTTAGTATTTAAACTTTAAATATAGTAAATTTGAGTCATGGTTTTGGGGTCAAAATTTAGATTTGGGGTAGGGGATGAGATTCGAGATCAGAGTCAGGGTCGAGATTCAGGAACATGGTCGAGGTCAAGATTTGAGGTTAGGGGTAGGGATGGGATTTGAGACTATGCTCAGGATCGAGATTGGAGACCAGAGTCGGGAATGGGGACAAGATCTAGGACCAAGGTCAGGGTCAAGATTCAAAGCTAGGGTTGGGATTGAGATTCAAAGCTAGGGTTAGGGATAAGATTTGGGATCAGGGTCATGATTCAAGGTCGGTATCGAGATTCGAGACCAGTGTCGTGGTTGGGATTTGTGATTTGAGACCGGGATCAGGATTTAAGACTTGGAACCAGGTCATGGTTTGGATTTGGGGCCAACGTAGGAGTTAGGATTCATACTAGTGTCGAAGTCAGACCAGTGTTAGGGTTAGAATTGGTGTCAAGATCAAGATTTTGTGTTAGGGTCGGGATTGAGATTCAAGACCATGGTCGAAGTCAGGTATAGAATTTGGGACGAGAGTCGAGGTTAGGATTTGGAACCAGGATTAGGGTCAGGATTTGAGATTGAGGTTAAGGTTGAGATTCGAGACTAGTGTCAAGGTTGGAGTTAGGGCTAAGATTATGGATCAGGCTTTGGTCAGGATTTGGAACCAGTGTTAGAGGATTCAGGGTTAGGATAGAGATCACGATCGGGGTTAGGATCGAAATTCGAGGTCATGATTTAGGACTGAGGTTGAGGTCGAGTTTTAGGACTAGGTCTATGTTAAGGTCAAGAATCGGGGAACCCGACCTCGGCCTGAATCCTTACCCCAACCTCAACCCTAGTCTAAAATCCTGACCCTTACGCTAGCCCCAAATCTTGACATTGGTTCCAAATTCTGACCTCAACCTTGATTCCAAATCCCAACCGTGATCCTAAATCTTGATCCTGACCTTGAATCCTAACCTTGATCCTAAATCCCACCCTGACCTTGGTCCTTAATCCTAACTTCTACCTCGGTCATAAATCTTGACCCATAATCTCGATCTCAACATCGGCCTTATCCCAATCCCGACTCTAGTGTCGAATCTTGACCTCGACCTTAGTCCTAATCTTGACCCCTAATCTTGAAACCTGACCCAAAATCCCAATTCCAACCTCAACCCCTGCCCCAAATCCTGACCTCAACCTTGACAGTGGTCCCAAATCTTGACCCTGACCGCTGTCCTGAATCTTGATCTCGACCTCAATCCCGATCCTGAATTTCAACCCCGACCCCTAATCCCAACCTTGACCCCAATCGTAAATCTTGATCCCGACCATAGTCTCAAATCTTGATCTCAACCTTGGTCCTAAATCTCGACCCCGGTCATGAATCCTAACACCAAATCTGACCATGACCCTAGTCTTGAATCCCAACTTTGACTCGTCCCTAGACCCTAGTCCTAAATCCTGACCCGATCCCAACCCTGGTCCCAAATTTCGTCCTCGAATCCTGAACTCGACCCCAAATCTTGACCCCATCCTCAACCTCAAATCCCAACTCCAAACCCTGGTCTTGAATCTCATTATAAAACTTCAACTTTTATGCAATGTTTAATATATTATAAATATTTGATTGGTCTATTAATACACATTTTTGGTTTAAGTTATACAATACTGTCTAATATGGAGGTTTTTGGTTGTATTTGATATCATTGTTGGAAACAAAGTGCGCAGCGGAATTTTTAAAAAATTTTCATCAGAGTATTTTCCAAAATACAAGTATGACATGTTATATGTATAAATTAAACAGATCTTACTAACCTCAGTGTGCCGAAGAACCTCCGCGACCTGTGTAGAGAAGTAACGTTCCAGAAGAGCCTCAACCAACTGGTCTTCTTTGCTATTCTCTATCCACAACCGGAGTGAGTGTGGGCTCACACGTACAGCTCTTCCACCGGTGACTCTCCTTCCAACCAATAGAGAGAACCCAAAGCTAGTGTTCGTGATTTGTGAACAAAAGCTCTCAGGGAGTTTTCAGATGCTCACTAGAAGAGTATCACTCTTAATCTCTCAAATTGATCTGAGTAAATCATTAGACTCACTCCCTTTTTATACCTATTGGTCCTTGGGGTCAGTCCATATCAGATTAGGTCTCAAAAATCGAAACAGAATCAAGTTCGGATCATTATCTGATAAGATACGCGTGAAAAACGCGTAATCTTATGTGCGCTGATAGGCAGGCCGAACTGTGAGATAGGCAGGCCGAACTTGCCAGTTCGGCAGGCCGAACTTTATGATCGGCAGGCCGAACTGCCGAGAAAAAATCTCCGCGAATCTTTTATTTTCCACCCGAGATTCTAAAGGATAAAGTCTCAGTTTTGATTCAAATAGCCCAATAGAAAAGATATCTGATCAAAACAAACTCTATCAAGATAATCTCTAAGAAAATAAATCAATTCAAATAATTCTACAAGTTTATCTTGTTCTAATTGTCCAAAATTAAAACAACCGATAAACAGACAAGAATTATCCGAACGCCATAATTCAACAAGTTCATCTTGAACTAATTTCTTACAAAATTAATTCAACCGATAAACAGACATGAATTATTTGATTCTTATAAATTTTAAACCAATCTGATAAATCCGACATAAGTCACCAATTATTGGAAAAGCACGCCGTGTCGTTACAGGACTTTGTGAGCTAGCAAAGGGGACCAAAATGGACCTATAAAGTTCAAGCTCATGATAATTATGAAACCCAATATCCCAGATATACATTTCACAATTATCAACTCCAACGCTACTCCACTAAAAGCTTGGAGCTGCACTCTCGAACTTTACAGAATTACGAAGCTCATGTAGCTAAGTCTCCATGACATATCATAGTGTATCGCATCCCCATATGATCATCCATAATCGGCTTAAGGACAAGTTCTGTCTTACCTTCCCGATTATTTTTATCTTACGTTCCATTGTCTCACCATTAGAAAACTTACCATCCAAAGATAGTATACCATTCGGTTACACCTATGTATCCAAATGGTTGAGCGCTCCAGTTTTCCAATTACAGGACAACGCATATAAGAGGATATCATTACTCCTAAAGAGGAGCTATGGATTCCATATCTATGAATAACAAGTCTACGCTATCAAGAGTCATGCCTCCAACGTACCGGCATGCATGCCACTATAGAGATGTGGGAGTCACCCATTGGTACATCAAAAGACACAAGTCGAGACAACGGGCCCATTATTCATCTCAGGATTAAGATACAATACAAACGACTGTCTAAAGTGAATCGATTTGCCAAGACAGAATTATTAATCCAAATCAATTCACTTTATGTCCCGATCCAACACATCGTCACCTATGACAACGCGCCAATGTTTCTATTCACGGAGTCCAACTCCGATGGCCAAGACAAACCATCTCCCAAAAGGGATATAGACAACATAACAATCTTTACATGAATAAAGCGCCCAACTTTATTCCCTCGATTGCGGATCATATATTTTAGACCATCACCTTAAGAGTCGTGTCTACCGCATAATCATCCCATCATATGCCCAACTCTTAAGGTTTAGACTGACAGTCTCAGACTACTGTTTACTTATCATACATTCAACGAATATGAACGTAAAGAGGACAATATTTGGTATATATAAATGAATAAATTCTTTATTGATAAAAATGTCTCCAAAAACGTATTACATTTTTACTCCTTAGAGCATACATGTCTAACAATCTCCCACTTGCACTAAGTGAGTAAATACTGCAAATTTCGCATCCCCATAGCTTCCACATGCCTTTCGAAGACTCTCCCAGAAAGTGTCTTCGTAAATGGATCAGCTAAATTGTCCTCTGACGCGATCTTGCACACCGTGACATGCCCGCTCTCAACGAAGTCCTTTATCACATGATACTTCCGATCAATATGCTTACTCTTCTTGTGAAATCTTGGTTCCTTAGCATTAGCTACTGCCGCACTGTTATCACAGTACAGTGATACCGCTTTATCCATACCAGGAACTACCTCAAGATCCCCAAGGAACTTGCGGAGCCACACTGCTTCTTTCGAAGCATCACTAGCCGCCACATACTCGGCCTCCATCGTTGAATCCGAAGTGCAATCTTGTTTCGCACTTCTCCAACTGATGGCACCGCCACCCAGAGTAAACACAAACCCTGAAGTCGATTTCCTAGAATCCAGGCAGGATTGAAAATCCGAATCAGTGTATCCTAGAGGAGTTAAATCCTCACCCGAATACACAAGCATATACCCTCGAGTCCTTCTCAGGTACTTGAAAATATGCTTTACCGCAACCCAATGGTTTGGTCCTGGATCCGCCTGAAATCGACTCACAATCCCGACCGCATAGCTAATATCCGGTCGAGTGCAAAGCATGGCATACATGAGACTACCCACTGCCGAAGCATAAGGTACCTTCTTCATGTATTCTCTTTCTTCATTAGACTTTGGAGAGTCTTTCTTAGAAAGAGTAATTCCAGACCTAGATGGTTGCCCACCTTTCTTGGAATCCTGCATTGCAAACCTCCTGAGAATTTTATCTATGTAGCTGGCCTGTGACAAAGCTATCATTTTGTTCTTCCTATCCCGCAAGATCTGGATACCGAGAACAAAATTAGCCTCACCCAAGTCCTTCATGTCAAACTGCTTGGTCAACCATAATTTGACCGATGACAACGCCCCAACGTCATTGCCAATTAGCAGAATGTCATCTACATAGAGTAGTAGAAAAACCACCTTCCCATTCTTAATGTGTTTGTAAACACATGGTTCATCCACATTTTGTGAGAACCCATAAGTCTTGATCACTTGATCAAATCTTATGTTCCAAGAACGAGAAGCCTGCTTAAGTCCATAAATAGACTTTAGCAACTTACAAACCTTACCCTCTTGACCCGTGACCTTGAACCCGTCTGGTTGTTCCATATAAATGGACTCATCAAGATAGCCATTCAGAAAAGCCGTCTTGACATCCATCTGCCAAATCTCGTAGTCGAGAGCGGCAGCTATGGACAAGAGAATCCGGATGGACTTAAGCATGGCTACAGGCGAAAAGGTTTCCTCATAATCGATTCCTTCCTTTTGCGTATAACCCTTAGCTACCAGTCTAGCCTTAAAGGTTTCGACCTTTCCATCCACTCCTCTTTTCCTCTTGTAGATCCACTTACACCCTATGGGTTTTACCCCTTCGGGAAGATCCACAAGCTCCCAGACCCGATTAGTCTCCATAGACTTCATCTCAATGTTCATGGCCTCTGTCCAGACTCTTGAATCAACATCCTCCATAGCTTCTGCGTAAGTATAAGGATCCCTGTCATGTTCATCCGGTTCAGCCAAAAAGACCTCCCCATTGAACATATACCTCTCAGGTTGACGCCCGATCCTCCCACTACGCCGAAGCCCCTGTGGTTGTTGTTCAGGTTTGTTTGGTTTTTCTACACCGATCGGAATGGTTTCGTTCGGAACCTCCGGAGTAAACGGATTACCCCTCAACTCCTCAAGCACCACTTTGCTTTGAGGTTTAAAGTCGTTCATGTAACTCTCCTCAAGGAAAGTTGCATTAGTTGAAACCACGACTTTATTTTCCTTTGGGTTATAAAAATAACCCCCTTTAGTCCCTTTTGGATATCCTACAAACACGCAAACTTCTGAACGTGCTTCCAACTTATTCGGATCCTTAAACAGGACATGAGCTGGACATCCCCATATGCGAATATGGTTTAAGGATGTCTTCCGTCTTGTCCACAACTCGTGAGGAGTTTTAGGGACCGATTTTGAAGGCACATTGTTCAAAAGATAACATGCGGTTTGTAGTGCATATCCCCAAAAGGATAAAGGCAATGATGAATAACTCATCATGGACCGAATCATGTCCAACAAAGTCCTATTCCTTCTCTCCGCTACGCCATTCTGCTGCGGAGTGCCCGGCGCAGTCAAATGGGATAAAATCCCATTCTCTAACAAGTGTCCCAAGAACTCATCAGAAAGGTATTCCCCACCTCGATCAGATCGAAGTGCCTTTATGGGTCTACCCAATTGCTTTTCCACTTCAGCCCGAAACTCCCTGAACTTATCATAAGTTTCGCTTTTGTGGTGCATTAGGTACACATACCCATATCTTGAGTAATCGTCAATAAAAGTGACGAAGTACTCATACCCTCCTCGTGCCCGGATGTTCATCGGTCCGCAAACATCACTATGCACAAGTTCTAGAACCCCTTCGGCCCTATTGCCCTTAGACCCGTATGGTCTTTTGGTCATTTTACCCTCCAAACAAGACTCACATTGAGGTATAGATTCCACCTTTAAGTGACTTAAAGGTCCATCCCTTACCAACCTTTGAATCCTATTCAGGTTAATATGGCCAAGGCGCAAATGCCAAAGATAAGTCTTATTAGAGTGAGAAGTTTTAAGTCTTTTTGAGTCATTATCATTTATCTCAGCATTAAGCAATAAGTCCATCTTAGGTTTGATAAAATATAGATTATTTTGCATCCATCCAGAACAGATAAAAGATTTGTTTTTACGAATCACCACTTTTTCATTAAAAGATACCACGTAGGAGTCTTTAAATAAAGAAGATACAGAAATTAAATTCCTTTTAAATTTAGGAACATAAAAACAATCTCGCAAAATTAAACTCCTATAATTATCAAAACAAAGATGGACATCTCCCACTGCTTCCGCTGAGACCAAGGATCCATCGCCCATCCGAAGCGTTAAGTCTTCACGAAGTAGACTTCTCGTTTCTTTGAATCCCTGCAGAGAAACACAAACATGATTAGTTGCACCGGAATCTATGACCCAAATGTCACTGGATTCCTCAACCAAACAAGTTTCTAAATATAGAAGATCACACCTACCTCCCTTGGAAAGGAAGTCCTTGCAATGCTTCTTTATATGCCCGACCTTACCACAGAAGAAGCACTTAAGCTTCTTTGGGTTCTTCTTCTTTTTCTTCTTGCTCTTGGTAGCAATAGGAATAGAAGACTTACCACTCTTGGCCCGTTGCTTCTTTCCATTCCCAGAGTTAGGATTGGAACCAGAAGCAGCTACCATATTGGCCTCTCCACCAGCAGGAGACTCCCTGATCAGCAGTTCAAACTCCTGTAACTGTTTCATCAGTTCTGTCAAGGTCATATCCCGTCTATTGCTCAAATTAAAAGTAGCTCTAAACGGAATAAATTCCTTAGACAGAGTCTCAAAGACCATAGTCATCTGAGTTTCAGCATCGATGTCGGCTCCATTGGTTTGAGCCTCAGCGAGGTAACCCATGACCAACATCATGTGCTCCTTTACAGATGTCCCCGGTCTCTGTCTACAGTTTAAGAGTTTCCGAAGCGCCCCTTGCCGCTTTGTTATGGCCTGGCCTCCAAACATATCCTCAAGATTATCCAAGATCTGCTTCGCAGTCTCATAATCCTGATGTTGAGCCTGCAGCACGTTATTCATGCTAGCCATAACATAGCAGCGGGCCTGATCATTAGCATCTTTCCAGCGGTCGTACGCTTGGAATTGCTCATTACTTGAGTCTTCCGTAGGCTCGGGAGGACAAGGAGTTGTCAGTACATACTTCAGTTTCTCAAAGGATAGGACGATGTCCAGGTTCCGTTTCCAATCATTATAGTTCTCACCGGTTAATTGGTTTTTGTCAAGTATCGATGATAAAGCGTTTTTAGACATTTTCAATCTACAATAAAGAATCATATACCAAACATAAGCAAACATATTTAATAATTTAGTAAGATAACACAATCATGTAAAATCATACAAATGTGTTTATGTGTCAAAACCTTGAAAATATCACAACCTTACAACGATAATTCCCAACTCAGAATTCAACAAGCTCCTAGGGGAGTCATGCCAAATTCAATCAGGAACACGGATCCCCTCCTGATTAATATATGCCATCCAGGACCCGTATGATCCAGCATATACTAATAATCGTTTCTTTGGCCATTAATTTTATTAACAGAGCTCCTAGGGGAGGTTAATAATAAAATTAACGTGAGTGTATAACCACCGTTTCAATATTTTATCCATGATTTATAATCACCACCTAGGGGTGTGCAACCATAAATCATACTAAAATACCTTATCCTTTCAGAGATCCAATCTGGTACATGATAGAAATCCCTTCCTAGGGGTTGGGACCATCATGTTCTTCCTATGGACCAACGATGGAGGCCTTAGGTTCTCTCTTCGAAAACCTTCTCCCACTCAATCTTTTGAAGTCAAGGTTTTATTTTAAAATTATGCATGAATAATTTTAATATGAGCGGCACTCCCTATTCTATATGACATGTTATCAATATACATGGTAAATCATATTATAATGCAGACAAGCAAAGCAATCAAGCAAAGCTACAAGCATAATAATAATAACCGTAATATTATGGTTCCACCCTAGAGAATAGAAAAAATAAGATTACAAGAGAATAATCGAGACATTTATCGATTCTTCATCCTTGAATCCTCAAGCTGTATCCTTCTTCATGTAATATCCATCTTCAAGTCCTCAATCCCGTATGAATCGAACACTTCATTTTTCGGTCATATCCAAATTTAATGTTTCTCAGAATCGTCCCAAAAATAAAATTAAAACTGCACTGAAAAAATCGCACCTTTTCTGGACACCTGGCAGCTCTCGGTCGGCAGGCCGATCTGGGTGATCGGTCTGCCGATCATGGTGGTTCGGCCTGCCGAACATGAAGGTTCGGCCTGCCGGCAGAGCACCAAAATTTCTGCCCCACTGTCGGCCTGCCGGACCGTACGTCCGGCCTGCCGATCTGTGACTTTCGGCCTGCCGAACTGTGAGGTCCGGCATGCCGACCGAGCAGAAAACCCTCGATCCAGAAAATACAATTTTAATGCAATTCATCAATTTTATTTTCAACAATTCAAAAACATAAAATTAGAGACTCAGGAAATACCTGGAGACGCCATCATCAATCTTTGAGTTCCGACTTCTCGTTCCGTCTTCTCCGAATAATTATTTAATTACAAAATTCTTACAAATTAAAAATTAAATAATAATTCCTAGACAGAGATGATAGTCCGCCATCTAATTACATGAAAAACCTAGATACACATTCTAACCTCTAAGGAACCATAACCGGTATTAATTAATTAATAAATAATTAAACAACAATTTAATCAACCATAATTAATTAATAAACATTCACCACATAATCCATGACAACATATATATTATATAGAAACCTAGAGTGCCATCTCTCTATAAAATTTAATTCAAGCATAGGAGAGATTAAGATCACAAAATTTATGCATATAACATGATCACAAACTTGCAAATTTATGTAAAAACATCGGCTCTGATACCAATTGTTGGAAACAAAGTGCGCAGCGGAATTTTTAAAAATTTTCATCAGAGTATTTTCCAAAATACAAGTATGACATGTTATATGTATAAATTAAACAGATCTTACTAACCTCAGTGTGCCGAAGAACCTCCGCGACCTGTGTAGAGAAGTAACGTTCCAGAAGAGCCTCAACCAACTGGTCTTCTTTGCTATTCTCTATCCACAACCGGAGTGAGTGTGGGCTCACACGTACAGCTCTTCCACCGGTGACTCTCCTTCCAACCAATAGAGAGAACCCAAAGCTAGTGTTCGTGATTTGTGAACAAAAGCTCTCAGGGAGTTTTCAGATGCTCACTAGAAGAGTATCACTCTTAATCTCTCAAATTGATCTGAGTAAATCATTAGACTCACTCCCTTTTTATACCTATTGGTCCTTGGGGTCAGTCCATATCAGATTAGGTCTCAAAAATCGAAACAGAATCAAGTTCGGATCATTATCTGATAAGATACGCGTGAAAAACGCGTAATCTTATGTGCGCTGATAGGCAGGCCGAACTGTGAGATAGGCAGGCCGAACTTGCCAGTTCGGCAGGCCGAACTTTATGATCGGCAGGCCGAACTGCCGAGAAAAAATCTCCGCGAATCTTTTATTTTCCACCCGAGATTCTAAAGGATAAAGTCTCAGTTTTGATTCAAATAGCCCAATAGAAAAGATATCTGATCAAAACAAACTCTATCAAGATAATCTCTAAGAAAATAAATCAATTCAAATAATTCTACAAGTTTATCTTGTTCTAATTGTCCAAAATTAAAACAACCGATAAACAGACAAGAATTATCCGAACGCCATAATTCAACAAGTTCATCTTGAACTAATTTCTTACAAAATTAATTCAACCGATAAACAGACATGAATTATTTGATTCTTATAAATTTTAAACCAATCTGATAAATCCGACATAAGTCACCAATTATTGGAAAAGCACGCCGTGTCGTTACAGGACTTTGTGAGCTAGCAAAGGGGACCAAAATGGACCTATAAAGTTCAAGCTCATGATAATTATGAAACCCAATATCCCAGATATACATTTCACAATTATCAACTCCAACGCTACTCCACTAAAAGCTTGGAGCTGCACTCTCGAACTTTACAGAATTACGAAGCTCATGTAGCTAAGTCTCCATGACATATCATAGTGTATCGCATCCCCATATGATCATCCATAATCGGCTTAAGGACAAGTTCTGTCTTACCTTCCCGATTATTTTTATCTTACGTTCCATTGTCTCACCATTAGAAAACTTACCATCCAAAGATAGTATACCATTCGGTTACACCTATGTATCCAAATGGTTGAGCGCTCCAGTTTTCCAATTACAGGACAACGCATATAAGAGGATATCATTACTCCTAAAGAGGAGCTATGGATTCCATATCTATGAATAACAAGTCTACGCTATCAAGAGTCATGCCTCCAACGTACCGGCATGCATGCCACTATAGAGATGTGGGAGTCACCCATTGGTACATCAAAAGACACAAGTCGAGACAACGGGCCCATTATTCATCTCAGGATTAAGATACAATACAAACGACTGTCTAAA
The DNA here is from genome assembly GCA_025403435.1 of Artocarpus heterophyllus. NCBI lineage: Eukaryota > Viridiplantae > Streptophyta > Magnoliopsida > Rosales > Moraceae > Artocarpus > Artocarpus heterophyllus. Next base: position 6,579,247 of record CM046342.1, read on the forward strand.
GTGAATCGATTTGCCAAGACAGAATTATTAATCCAAATCAATTCACTTTATGTCCCGATCCAACACATCGTCACCTATGACAACGCGCCAATGTTTCTATTCACGGAGTCCAACTCCGATGGCCAAGACAAACCATCTCCCAAAAGGGATATAGACAACATAACAATCTTTACATGAATAAAGCGCCCAACTTTATTCCCTCGATTGCGGATCATATATTTTAGACCATCACCTTAAGAGTCGTGTCTACCGCATAATCATCCCATCATATGCCCAACTCTTAAGGTTTAGACTGACAGTCTCAGACTACTGTTTGCTTATCATACATTCAACGAATATGAACGTAAAGAGGACAATATTTGGTATATATAAATGAATAAATTCTTTATTGATAAAAATGTCTCCAAAAATGTATTACATTTTTACTCCTTAGAGCATACATGTCTAACAATCATAACTTGTATTGTATTAATTTTTGATTTCATATTAAATAATACAATACATGGACGTCATTAAATATTGTATTATTTTTAAATAATACAATGTGGAGTGTTAATATGACTTGCTAAACACACCCAAAAATCTAAGTTTGACTTGGTTTAGGATCCAAAATCAAAAAAGAAGAGAACTTATTTCCTATATTATATAAGCTGGAGGTGTCACACATTTTAAAGAGTTTAAATGAAGATAATCTAAGTTAGAGAAGGAATTCACAAAGTCCAAATCACGTTGCATTAGTGATAGCTTATTCTCAATTCAAATTCAAATTCGTTGCAACAGATAATGCAATAATTTAAAATTGAGATAAGATTTGTTGCCTTTAAAAGATGAGTTTGAGTCTACAACCTACATGCAAAATTTCCAGAGAGCAAACATGCATAAGGCAATGAGTTTCATTTAGCAAACTTCAGGAGAAAGTGCATTATTCTTCAGGAGAAGAATGTGAAGTTTTTGAGAGAAGACATTCTGCTATTGACGGGAGTCAGTTGACGCAGACATTGATGTTGAGTGGTGCTCGTTGAACAAGGTCATTAAGAAGTACAACATTATAAGCGTCAATCACTAACAAAGAGTCTTAAATTGATTAAGTCTAAGCGCATGTAACAAATTGGCTATCCAAAGGACTGTAAAACTTGCTACCACTACAAGTCAAGCCAAACCTGAAACGCCCCTTAAATCGGACGTCACAGATATCGTTACATTCATACATTCGTACTTGCTTAAAGTTTAAACATAGACGTAGTTACATAGCTTATACGATGTTTTCAAATATAAACGTAGTTAAACATACATAACCAGGATTCATTCATACATCTATTTTTTTTTTATAACCTATCACTTTTCAAAATAACATTGTTTAACTTATTCCATATCATAATTTATTCAATTATACTTTAAATTAATCATGAACTTATTTAATAATATAGGTATGTCAAGTTGTAAAATCAAGACTTATAAAACATCACATCATAACTCATGAATCAACACATTTTATTTATTTATTTTTTTAAGGTCATTAACTCCCACAGTTCGGCAGGCTGAACTTAGGACTTCAGCAGGCCGAACATGATCGGTAGGCCGGAGTTCCCTCAACCGATAGGCCGATAGAGGCTTTGCAAACTGGTTTAAAATCTCAACATCGTTCGGCAGGCCGGAAAAGTGTTCGGCAGGCCAAACTCTAGAACGTTGGCAGGCCGACCAAAGATGTCCGGCAGGTCGACCGAGCCAAAGTCTAAAGAAAACTTATTTTGCAAAACATAATCAACCTTTCATAAAAATACAAAAAATCATAATACTTAAGATAATGAAATAAAATATGAAATATAGTTCAAAAATCCTTGAAATGTTTATCATAAAAATAGTGTTCAAAAATATAAATCTTTATTAAAAATATAGAAACGTTTTTCTTGGCGTGCTTCCGGTTACAATTCATCGTGCTTTGTGCTCACACGCCTTCCCATGTCCTCCGCCTAGTCCATGATTTTCTTACATTTATCTGCAACATGACATAAAACATGATTAAGCTAATGCTTAGTAAGTACATATAATTCTCACAATTTAAAATATTTCATAAACATCATCATCATCATCATTGTCATCATATCATAAAAGAGCCTTAAGCACAATTTCATAAAAACATATCTTTCATTACGTTGATCATTTTAAAACTTATTCCATTTTTATCTTAAGGGCCCAAGTGTTGCACCATAAACATCATCATAGGCGCGCCGTCATGAGAGGAGAAGGGTAGCTAATCCAAAACCAAACATGACATCATAACATTTCATTTCATAACATTGGTGTGCAACACTTATTAGGTGATACATATATACATAATTTTCATACTTTGAAACATGCCATAATCATCATGCATAACTTAAAATCATGAAAGTCTTTCATAGAATTTCTTAAGGAAAATATCCATAAAACCATCATGAATATCATTATGAACATAACATCAAATCTTGTAAAAATGTGTCATGTTGCAGGTGAGAATGTACTTACCTTAAAGTTAGCTTACTTAACCTTAACGTGATTTGGTGACGACGCCGCGGTCTCATAGTGCTCGTTCCTTGAGTGTTCATGCCATTTATCCATTTAAAGATGCAATAACATTAATACATATCATGAAATATCCATTCACATAACATTCATTCATATAATATTCATGTATACATTCATCACATTTTACATACATATCTCATAATCATCATCGCGAAAACATAATTTTATCATCTTATAAACATCTTATCACAATTTTCTCAAATCATAAACTTACCTTAAGCATGTAAAACAAAACAAACCATACATTACAATCATGAAAATCTTTTTTTAAAAAAAAAAAAACGTTTTCTAATAATTCAAAACACATATACTTTAATTTAATAATTCATACAAACATCTTATTTTCATGCATAAAATTATTTCATTATCATAAAATCATTTAAATATATATATATATATATATAACATTTCATAAACAAAAATCCAGAAATAGCATTATTAAAACAGTTTTCTCATTGTAATCTCATAAAAATTTCATAACATAAAATACATTCATCATACATACATATGCATATTCTTAACAACTTTTCATGAAAACATCATTCATTTACCTCTTGAATAATCATTACATTTTTCATGCATCAAGGTTAAACAGTAATATTTACTGTGAAGAGTAGAAGATAGAAATATTCATTTTTCATAAAAATACCGAAAGGACATGAAACGTGAAGAAACATCACATAATACATACATGAACAAAATACAATACCTAGAGAAGGTATTGTAGATGAATTTGAGGAGGAGAATTTCTTTTTCAAAACACTGGAAAACTAAATTCTTACCTTGAAATTTCTTCTCAAAATCCTTGAATTTTAACCAACGAAATATGATTTTTCTTTAAATTTTCTTGCAGAAAATTTTGAGAGAGAAGGAAGTAAAATGCGTGGAGAAGAGAAGAGGAAGAGAGAAACAAACGTCTTAGAAATTTGAGAGAGAAAAACGTGAGAATGAGAGAAAAATAATGAAAAAGGAACGTTAAAAATTTTTAACATAATGAGCATAATTGATGGGAATTCAATTCCCTTCATTAAGTCAAAATTTTCTGACTGCTCTTGGTCCAGAATTTGTGTGTAGGTGGAGATGATTGAGGGAGAGTCAAACAAATCATCAATCTTATCATAATTTACCCTTTAAAAATAGGAAACCACTTAAAATAATACAAATTCATGCAAAGTCAAACCCCTTATTTCCTTAATTGATAAAATCATTCCATTATTATGCCAATTAATCACATTAAATCATCCAATTAGCGTAATTAACTCAGCCATAATTTTGGAGAGATTTCTTCTGACTGCTCGTCAGCCGTGTTCAGCCTATCGATTTTCCTCTTTGGCCTGTCAGTTCCACCAAGTTTGGCCTGTCAGTTCCACCAAGTTTGGCCTGCCGATACTTCCCATCGGCCTGCCGGTCTATGGTAGACTGTTTGGCCTGCCGAACTTAAAAGTTCGGCCTACCGAACTGTCCTTAAATGCCATACATTGAATCATTCAATTCATCACGCATCATAATTAATCATATATTTAAAATTTCACACGAACACTAGAGCATGACGATTCCATGCGGTCGTCACCTGTCATAAAACTTGACATAAAAAGTTAGTAACATTCACATTATATATCATATCATATAACGTAATTTATTAATAAAATTCCTTAACAACGTTACTAACTTAACGTGGTCCGTTACATAAAATAGGCGGGTGTTACAATTCTCCCCACCTTATAAAAGTTTCATCCTCGAAACTTAGAATAAATGTGGATACATAACTTTCATGTCATCTTCACATTCCCATGTAGCTTCTTCAACTTGCTGATTTCGCCATAACACCTTGACCAATGGAATTTCTTTATTCCTCAAAGTCTTGGTTTTCCAATCGAGTATCTTCATTGGCTTTTCTTCATAACTTAAGTCTTCTCGTATCTCGATCACTTGTGGCTCAATCACATGCGTAGGGTCCGGAACATACTTTTTGAGCATGGAGACATGAAATACATCGTGCATTGCAGACATTTCAGACGGCAACTTCAGCTGATAAGCTACTTTGCCTATTCGTTTAACAACTTCATAAGGACCGATGAATCTTGGGCTTAACTTGCTTTTCTTCCCAAACCTCATAACCCCTTTCATTGGTGCAACTTTCAAAAACACATATTCGCCTACGACGAACTCTAAAGGTCTTCTTCTTTTGTCAGCATAACTCTTCTGACGGCTTTGAGCGGTCTCTATTCTTCTTCTTATCAACTTTATCATCTCAGAAGTTTCATTCACAAAGTCGGTTCTTTCAGCATCTATGCTTTCCATCAACTTCTTTTCACCAGCTTCGTGCCAACATATAGGCGACCTACATTTTCGCCCATACAGTGCTTCATATGGTGCCATCCCAATTGTCGCCTGAAAGATGTTGTTGTAAGCAAACTCTACTAACGGCAACATTTTACACCAGCTGATCTTAGAATTGAGAGAACAAGCTCGTAGCATATCTTCTAAAATCAAGTTCGTCCTCTCTGTTTGGCCGTCAGTCTGAGGATGGAAAGCTGTACTGAAATGAAGCCTGGTTCCCATTGCAGTCTGTACACTTTTCCAAAACTTAGATGTGAACCTGCCATCACGATCTGAGATAATTGACTTAGGAATCCCATGAAGTCGTACAATATCCTTAACATAGAGTTCTGTTAACCATTCCATAGAGTAAGTGATCTTGATAGGAATGAAATGCACCGTCTTCGTTAGCCGATCCACAACTACCCAAATTGCATCATAGCCATTCATAGTTCTGGGCAAACCAGTAATGAAATACATTGCTATATCTTCTCATTTCTATTCCGGTATTTGGATAGACTGCAGTTCACCACCAGGTCTCTGGTGTTCAGCCTTTACTTGTTGACATGTCATACATTTCTTCACATACTTTGCAACATCACGTTTCATTCCAAACCACCAGAAGTTACCTTTTAGATCATTATACATCTTTGTTGCACCTGGATGAATAGAGTAAGGAGTGTCATGAATTTCTGCCAAGATCTTTTCCCTTAAATCATCAACATTGGGAACAAATAAACAATCCTTGAGGTACAGAGTTCCATCATCTGTAATACAAAACTCTTGACATTTTCCTTCTTTCATTTCTTGCTTGATCCTTATAAGGCTTACGTCGTCATCTTGCTTACTCCGAATTTTATCATACATCGTCAGAGCAAGAGAGAGTGCTGATAGTTGGCCTGCTATAAGTTCTAAACCGAAGTCTAGAATTTTCTTCCTTAAAGATGGAGACATTGCTTGCATTGACATCAACGTGGCAACTGACTTCCTACTTAGAGCATCAGCTACTCGGTTAGCTTTACCAGGATGATAAAGGATTTCACAATCGTAATCCTTCACCAACTCTAGCCATCTTCGTTGTCTCATGTTCAGATCTCTTTGCGTGAAGAAGTACTTCAGACTTTGATGATCAGTAAAGATCTTACATTGGACCCCATATAAATAGTGTCTTAATATCTTCAACGCAAAAATGACTGCTGCTAACTCGAGGTCATGAGTAGGATAGTTTTTTTCATAATCCTTTAGTTGTCTTGAAGCATAAGCAATCACATTTTCATTCTGCATCAATACAGCTCCGAGGCCCATCTTGGATGCATCACTATAAATAACAAACCCATCATTACCTTCAGGAATTGCCAACACCGGAGCCGTCGTTAGTCTTTTCTTCAGTTCTTGAAAACTCTTTTCACATGCATCCGTCCATTCATACTTCCTTCCTTTGCGAGTCAAGTTCGTGAGTAGGGCTGCTATCTTGGAGAAATCTTCTACGAATCTTCGATAATAACCTGCTAGACCCAAGAAGCTCCTTATTTCACTTGCATTCATCGGTTGCTTCCAGTTGAGAACAGCTTCTACTTTAGCAGGATCAACCATAATCCCATCCTTTGAAATAACATGCCCCAAGAATGACACTTTATCCAGCCAAAATTCGCATTTGGAGAACTTTGCATATAACTAGTGTCTTCTTAAAGTCTCCAGTACAATCCTTAAATGTTCCTCATGTTCCTCGTGATTCTTAGAATAGACAAGAATATCATCGATAAATACAACAATAAATTTATCAAGGAAATCCTTGAATACCCTGTTCATTAAATCCATAAAGGCAGTAGGTGCATTCGTCAGACCGAAAGGCATAACCACAAACTCATGATGACCATACCTTGACCTGAAAGCAGTCTTTGGAATATCTCCTTCTTTAATCTTCAACTGGTGATATCCTGATCGTACATCAATCTTTGAGAACACCGATGCACCCTCGAGCTGATCAAACAAATCATCAATTCGAGGCAATGGGTACTTGTTCTTGATCATCACCTTGTTCAGTTCTCTGTAGTCGATGCAAAGTCTCATAGTGCCATCCTTCTTTTTCACAAATAAGACTGGAGCTCCCCATGGTGAGTGACTTGGCCTGATGAAACCTTTGTCAAGTAGCTCCTTTAATTGCGTGTGAAGCTCTTTTAATTCTACCGGGGCCATTCTGTAAGGAGCTTTTGAGATTGGATCGGTGCCTGGAGCGAGCTCAATCTCAAATTCAACTTCTCTTTCTGGCGGTAGACTCGTCAAATCGTCAGGAAACACATCTTCATATTCATGAACAACATGCACATCTTCAATTCTTGTCTTTCCTTCTTGGCTTTTGTCTACAATGTTTGCCAGATAGCCCATGCAGCCACTTGCTAATAGCTTCCTTGCTTTCATTGCCGATAGAAACATGCTGGATTTCTTCCTAGACTCGCCAACATAAACAAATTTTTGATCACCTTCAGGATGGAAGATCACCTTTCGTTTCTGGCATTCGATTGAGGGATTATACTTGCTTAGGAAATCCATCCCAAGAATCATGTCATAGTCATGTATGTCGATCACAATAAGGTCGATGAATAACTCCCTCTCAGAAATCCATAGGGGTACTGCGCGCAAACAGTGCGTGGATAATATCACTTCCCCGGAGGGTAGTGTCGTAGTGAATCCCTGTCTCATAGGCTCTAAACGAACCCCTAACTTCTTAGCATGTGACATAGATACAAAAGAATGCATGCCACCCGTATCAAAAAGAACATAAACATCATTAGATAAGCTTGTTATCTGACCTGTGACCACATTGGAGGCTTCTACAGCCACTTGTTTTTTCGTTATGGCATAGATTCGGACATTCGTCGATGGGGCTTCAATTCTCCCTTGACTAATAAGTGGCCCTTCAAGGGAGGCTTGCATCTGATGCAGCTGGGCTTGAGGAGGAGCTCTTTGCGGGGCATTAACATTCATAAGCTTGGGGCAGTTCTTTACAAAGTGTCTTCACGCCCACAGATGAAACATTGGTTTGTTCCCAAACGGTATTCCCCTGGATGTTTCTTTCCACATTTAGCACATGGTTGAAATCGCCTGTCATTGTTGTTGCGCTGACCATCATTGTGCCTTTTGTTGTCTTGGCCCTGCTGGTTTTGAGGATTACCCTTCCTCTTGTTATTCCTCCAGTTCTGGTTGTTGTTGTTGCTGTTGTTGTTGTTGTTGTTGTTCCTGTGGGGAGGGCGGTTCTGGTTGTTTGCATTGTTGGCTTGCTGAGCCGACTGTGGCTGGTTCCTTCTTAGCTTGGACAGATGAAACTCAGCACGCTGGGCTCTCATAACAACCTGCTCTTGATTCCTGGGTGGACTTGCCCCATCCACAATAGCAGCAATATCTGGCCTAAGGGCTCTGATCAGTCTTCTGACCCTTTCACCTTCATCCATAACCATTCCTGGACATAGACGAGCAAGCTGGTCAAACTTTGTCACCACATCTGTGACTGACATATCCCCTTGGCGTAAGCTCTCGAACTCCTCATAATGTTTCCTCGTGACATTCATATGGAAGAACTTCGTGTTGAATTCATGTACAAAGTTAGCCCATGTCATCTCTTCAACATTCCTGCTCTGTTCAATGCCATCCCACCAAATCCTGGCCTCCATGGTGAGGCAGTATGAGGCACAGAGGACCTTTTCATTGTCCGTGAAATCCATAAGTCATAAAGTGGCCTCAATCATCTTTAACCATCCCTGAGCTACTAGCAGATCCTTAGAACCCTCAAAGTCTGATAGCTTAACCCTCTTCCATCTGACCAGAAGAGGTTCTTGATATGCCGCTCTTGGTTCAGCAGCAAGCACAGGGACTTCATGGACTTGTGGCTGCGGAGGAGGAGGAGGCGCGTCATTGCCTCGTCGTTCATCATTCTGGCCATTGGCCCTTAAAGTAGCAATCTCCCTTCTTTGATCCTCCAACTGCCTTTGCAGTTCAGCGATCATCGTCATGAGTCTTTCGTTAGTTTGAGTGCGAGTCTACATTCTTCTATGTCCGTCCATCGTTAATTTCCTAAAAGAATTAAGTCTTAGAAAATAATCTTCCATTTATGAGACAGGTTTTCAATGCTAGATCGTTAATCATTAATTATTTAAACCTAAATCTTATCATCATACTTGCATCAATATATCTAACTTAATAACATACTTACTTGGAGAACTTGGATTGACGTGTGGCGATATGAATTGTAATCAAAAAATCGCTCTAATACCAAAGCCTGAAACGCCCCTTAAATCGGACGTCACAGATGTCGTTACATTCATATATTCGTACTTGCTTAAACTTTAAACATAGGCATAATTACATAGCTTATACGATGTTTTCAATATAAACGTAGTTAAACATACATAACTAGGATCCATTCATACATCTAATTTTTTTTTTTTATATAACTTACCACTTTTCAAAATAACATTGTTTAACTTATTCCATATCATAATTTATTCAATTATACTTTAAATTAATCATGAACTTATTTAATAATATAGGTATGTCAAGTTGTAAAATCAGGACTTATAAAACATCACATCATAACTCATGAATCAACACATTTTATTTATTATTATTATTTTTAAAGGTCATTAACTCCCACAGTTCGGCAGGCCGAACTTGAGACTTCGGCAGGCTGAACATGATCGGCAGGCCGGAGTTCTCTTAACCGACAAGCCGGCAGAGGCTTTGCAAACTAGCTTAAAATCTCAATATCGTTCGACAGGCCAGAAAAGTGTTCGGCAGGCCGAACTCTCGGACGTTGGCAGGCCGACCAAAGATGTCCGGCAGACCGACCGAGCCAAAGTCTAAAGAAAACTTATTTTGCAAAACATAATCAACCTTTCATAAAAATGCGAAAAATCATAATACTTAAGATAATGAAATAAAATATGAAATATAGTTCAAAAATCCTTGAAACGTTTTTCTTTATTAAAATAGTGTTCAAATATATAAATCTTTATTAAAAACATAGAAACGTTTTTCTTGGCGTGCTTCCGGTTACAATTCATCGTGCTTTGTGCTCGCACGCCTTCCCATGTCCTCCGCCTAGTCCATGATTTTCTTACCCTTATCTGTAACATGACATAAAACATGATTGAGCTAATGCTTAGTAAGTACATATAATTCTCACAATTTAAAACATTTCATAAACATCATCATCATCATCATTGTCATCATATCATAAAAGAACCTTAAGCACAGTTTCATAGAAACATATCTTTCATTACGTTGATCATTTTAAAACTTATTCTATTTTTATCTTAAGGGCCCAAGTGTTGCACCATAAACATCATCATAGGTGCGCCGTCATGAGAGGAGAAGGGTAGTTAATCCAAAACCAAACATGACTTCATAACATTTCATTTCATAACATTGGTGTGCAACACTTATTAGGCGAATCATATATACATAATTTTCATACTTTGAAACATACCATAATCATCATGCATAACTTAAAATCATGAAAGTCTTTCATAGAATTTCTTAAGGAAAATATTCATAAAACTATCATGAATATCATTATGAACATAACATCAAATCTTGTAAAAATGTGTCATGTTGCAGGTGAGAATATACTTACCTTAAAGTTAGCTTACTTAACCTTAACATGATTTGGTGACGACGCCGCGGTCTCGTAGTGCTCGTTCCTTGAGTGTTCATGTCATTTATCCATTTAAAGATGCAATAACTGTAACACCCGCCTATTTTATGTAACGGACCACGTTAAGTTAGTAACGTTATTAAGAAATTTTATTAAAAAATTATGTTATATGACATGATATATGATGTGAATGTTACTAACTTTTTTATGTCAAGTTTTATGACAGGTGACGACCGCATGGAATCGTTGTGCTCAAGTGTTCATGATTATTTTAAATGTATGTTTATTTATGATGCAATGATGTATGAATGTTTTATTGTATGGCATTTAAGGACAGTTCGGCAGGCCAAACTTTTAAGATCGGCAGGCCGAACATTCTTCCCGAGATCGACAGGCCGAACTTGGTGGAACCGGCAGGCCGAAGGGAAAATCGGCAGGCCGGACACGATTGATGAGCAGTCAGCAGAAATCTCTCCAAATTTATGGCTGAGTTAATTACGTTAAATGGGTGATTTAATGTGATTAATTGGCATAATAATGGAATAATTTTGTCAGTTAAGGAAATTAAAAGGTTGACTTTGCATTGATTTGTCTGATTTTAAATTGTTTCCTATTTTAAGTGGGCAAAACATGGAAAGTTGTGAGTAATTGTTTGGCTTCCTCTTTTCTCTCCTTCCTCCACGCCTCTTGCCTCTCTAAACAGTTAAAAAATTCTGACTTAATGAAGAGTAATGAATCCTCATTATTCTCATTACGTTAAAATTGTTTTTAACGTTCTTTTCCCTCAAGATATTTTCTCTCTCTCTGTTCTAAGACATTTTCTGATTTTTTTCTCTTCCTCTTCTCTTCTCCACGAGTTCTCTCTCTCTCTCTCTCATGAAAATTCTCAACAAATATTGAAAGAAAAAGTCATATTTCGTTGGTTAAAATTCAAGGACTTAAAGAAGAATTTTCAAGGTAAGAACTTTTCCGGTGTCTTTGAAAAGAAATTCTTCTCCTCCAATTGTCTACAATATCCTTCTCTAAGAATTGTATTTTGTCTTGAGTTTCCATTATGATGTTCATGTATGTATTATGTGATGTTTTTCAAATATTCATGTCATTTTGGTGTTCTATGAAAAATATGAATTTTCTGTCTTCTACCCCTTACAGTAAAATGTTACTGTTTAATTTCGATGTATGAAAATGTAATGTTCATTCAAGGGGTAAATATGATATTTTTCATAAAAATTGACAAGAATATGCTTGTGTCATGTATGATGAATGTAATTTTGAGTTATGTGAAATTTTATAAGATTATGTTAAGAAAACTATTTTAACAATGATATTTTTGGATTTTGTTTTAAAAAAATGTTTTACATGTTTAAATGATTTTTGTTGATGATGAAATAATTTATGATAATGAAACAATTTTATGCAAGATAATAAGATGTTTGTATGAATTTTAAAATGTATGTATTTTAAATTATTAGAAAACATTTTTACAAAAAAAAGATTTTCATGTTTATAATGTATGAAATGATTTGATGATAATATTTAAGGAAGCATGTTATGAATAGCGTTTATATATGATGATAATTTTACGATGATGATTATGGGTTATGTTTGTAAAATGTGGTAAATGTATCCATGAGTATTATATGAATGAATGTTATGTGAATGGATATTTCATGATATGTATTAATGTTATTGCATCTTTAAATGGATAAATGGCATGAACACTCAAGAAACGAGCACTACGAGACCACGGCGTCGTCACCAAGAGCATTTTTTTTAGGGTTAAGTAAGCTAGCGTTAAGTAAGTACATTCTCACCTGCAACATGACACGTTTTACAGGATTTGACGTTATATTCGTAATGATATTCATGATGATTTTATGGATATTTTCCTTAAGAATTTCCATTAAGATTTTCATGATTTTAAGTTATGCATAATGATTATGGCATGTTTCAAAGTATGAAAATTATGTATATATGTATCACCTAATAAGTGTTGCACACCCAATGTTATGATATGATATGTTATGATGTCATGTTTGGTTTGGGATTAGTTACCCTTCTCCTCTCATGACGGCGCGTCTATGATGATGTTTATGGTGCAACACTTGGGCCCTTAAGATAAAAATAGAATAAGTTTTAAAATGGTCAACGTAAGGAAAGATATGTTTCTATGAAATTGTGCTTAAGGCACTTTTATGATATGATGACAATGATGATGATGATGTTTATGAAATGTTTTAAATTGTGAGAATTATATGTACTTACTAAGCATTAGCTTAATCATGTTTTATGTCATGTTGCAGATAAGGGTAAGAAAATCATGGACTAGGCGGAGGACATGGGAAGGCGTGTGAGCACAAAGCACGATGAATTGTAACCGGAAGCACGCCAAGAAAAACGTTTCTATGTTTTTAATAAAGTTTCATATTTTTGAACACTATTTTTTTATGATAAACATTTCAAGGATTTTTGAACTATATTTCATATTTTATTTCATTATCTTAAGTATTATGATTTTCTGCATTTTTATGAAAGGTTGATGGTGTTTTGCAAAATAGGTTTTCCAAGGAAATTGGGCTCGGACGGCCTGCCGAACATCTTGGCCGGCCTGCCGATGTCCAGAAGTTTGGCCTGCCGATCACGTTTTCGGCCTGCCAAATGTGGATGAGTTTTTGGTCTGAATTGCAAAGCCTCTGCCGGCCTGCCGGTTGAGGGAACTCCGGCCTGCCGATCATGTTCGGCCTGCCGAAGTCCCAAGTTCGGCCTGCCGAACTGTGGGAGTAAATGAATTTTAAGTGATGAGATGATTAAGGAGATTTGATGTGATGTTTTGTTAAGTCCTGATTTTTACAACTTGATAAACCTATATTATTAATTAAGTTCATGATTAATTTAAGTATAATTGAATAAATTATAATATGGAATAAGTTAAATAATGTTATTTTAAATAATGATAAGTTTTAAAAAAAAAAAGAAAAAAAAATTAGATGTATGAATAGATCCTGGTTAAGTTTGTTTAAGTACTCTTAAAATCAAAAGTACCGTTTAAGTTTGATGTTATATATATGTTAAAGTTTAAGCAAGTACAAATGTATGTATGTAACGACATATGTGACGTCCGAATTAAGGGGTGTTTCAATAACATTAATACATATCATGAAATATCTATTCACATAACATTCATTCATATAATATTCATGTATACATTCATCACATTTTACATACATATCTCATAATCATCATCGCGAAAACATAATTTTACCATCTTATAAACATGTTATCACAATTTTTCTCAAATCATAAAATTACCTTAAGCATGTAAAACAAAACAAACCATACATTACAATCATGAAAATCTTTTTTAAAAAAAAAAAACGTTTCGAATAATTCAAAACACATATACTTTAATTTAATAATTCATACAAACATCTTATTTTCATGCATAAAATTATTTCATTATCATAAAATCATATAAATATATATATATATATAATATTTCATAAACAAAAATCCAGAAATACATTATTAAAATAGTTTTCTCATTGTAATCTCATAAAAATTTCATAACATAAAATACATTCATCATACATACATATGCATATTCTTAACAACTTTTCATGAAAACATCATTCATTTACCTCATGAATAATCATTACATTTTTCATGCATCAAGGTTAAACAGTAATATTTACTGTAAAGAGTAGAAGATAGAAATATTCATTTTTCATAAAAATACCAAAAGGACATGAAACGTGAAGAAACATCACATAATACATATATGAATAAAATACAATACCTAGAGAAGGTATTGTAGATGAATTGGAGGAGGAGAATTTCTTTTTCAAAACACTAGAAAACTAAATTCTTACCTTAAAATTTCTTCTCAAAATCCTTAAATTTTAACCAACAAAATATGCTTTTTCTTTAAATTTTCTTACATAAAATTTGAAAGAGAAGGAAGTAAAATGCGTGGAGAAGAGAAGAGGAAGAGAGAAACAAACATCTTAGAAATTTGAGAGAGAAAAATGTAAGAATGAGAGAAAAATAATGAAAAAGGAACGTTAAAAATTTTTAACATAATGAGCATAATTGATGGGAATTCAATTCCCTTCATTAAGTCAGAATTTTCTGACTGCTCTTGGTCCAGAATTCGCGTGTAGGTGGAGATGATTGAGGGAGAGTCAAACAAATCATCAATCTTACCATAATTTACCCTCTAAAAATAGGAAACCACTTAAAATAATACAAAACAATGCAAAGTCAAACCCCTTATTTCCTTAATTGATAAAATCATTTCATTATTATGCCAATTAATCACATTAAATCATCCAATTAACATAATTAACTTAGCCATAATTTTGGAGAGATTTTTGCTAACTGCTCGTCAGCCGTGTTCGGCCTGCCGATTTTCCTCTTCGGCCTGCCGGTTCCACCAAGTTCGGCCTGCCGGTTCCACCAAGTTCGGCCTGCCGATCTTTGGTAGACTGTTCGGCCTGTCGAACTGTCCTTAAATGCCATACATTAAATCATTCAATTCATCACGCATCATAATTAATCATACATTTAAAATTTCACATGAACACTAGAGCACGACGATTCCATGCGGTCGTCACCTGTCATAAAACTTGACATAAAAAGTTAGTAACATTCACATCATATGTCATATCATATAACGTAATTTATTAATAAAATTCCTTAACAACGTTACTAACTTAACGTGGTTCGTTACATAAAATAAGCGGGTGTTACAAAACCTAAGCAAAGTGGGCCAAGCAGGCCACAGTCGAGGCAGTAAAACCTCATTTGCACTAGCTTTAAGCAAAGAAAAACTGCACCACGCCTAAATTCTTAGCTCTAATTGGAAATGACCCAGTTCATGGAATGGACAAGGGGAAACAAACCCCTCCACCAGTTCATTTGATCTTGGTATGCCTGTAATGGTCATCCGTTCGGGTTTTGGTCAAGTCAAGAAGAGCCCTTTGTTCCCTCCTTGTGCATATCTCACTTCCATGGCAGTGGATGATAAGATTCAAATACAAGGCTATTCTGCAACTGGAGCAGCAAAGATTGCTGGCCGCTTAGACATTGGCCTGCAGATATCACTTCCAAGCTGAGTAGTGATATTGTTGAGCATGTGATGATCAAGAAAGTCCATAATGATGAAAAGGCTGAAGTTCTCCTCATGGAATTCACACAATCTTAGAAGGGAAAAACAAATATTTTGCAATTTTCATAATTAAATTTAGTCTCTCTATCCACCAAGAATACAAGCATATTACATTTTTTAGCCAAGACGGATCACCGTTTTCTTAAGGAAGACAAGAAACAACATGGAAAATGCATTTGGTCCGTTTCACATTGAAAAAGATTTGATGACTTGTTTTCCAAATTAAAGACCGACTTTCCTGTTGTTAGTCTCTAGTCAACTCAATTTTTCAAAAATATTCAAAAGTATTCGACTCAATTCTATTTTCTTTCCACAAACAACACAGTAGCTATGGAAATGTTCAATGAATCCAATTTCACTTCTAATTATTACAGATTTATTATTGTTTATTGTGGCGTTAGGTACATAGGTTTTCACCATTTAAACTTATGCTCCTCAACTACTTATACGGAAGTTTGGTAAAAAAAAAAAAATGGTTCTAAACAATAAGAATGGTTTGAAATGGATCAAACTGTTGGTTAAAAACCACCATTTAAATAATACGTAAGTTCAAATCCATCGGTGCAAACCATAAAGTTCAAAACCACCATAAAGTTCAAAACCACGTCGGAGTTTGATAAGTTGGTTGGAATCAACTATAACATAAAACTATTAGCAACTATAATAAAAGGTAAAAATTTACTACAGTATAAAGTTTTCATATATTACAGTTTTTAAATTAAAATTTTCAGTTGCAACTAGTTTTTCAAATGCATGACACACAAATTTGATAACTGGCACACCAAACAAACCATATATGTTCATTATTCGTATGTTTTGAACCCCTTGGTTTTAATTCACATTTTCTTTGTGATCTTTATCAATAATAGAAAGTGTCAGCAAGTGAAAAAAAAGAGTTTTTTTGTCATTTCAAATTAAAAATTAACAGAGTTAAATAAAGAAGTGTCAATGTAATTAGTTTTAATTCATGAAATGTCATTATAATTTAAGTAAAATACAAAAATATCAGTAATAAAAATAATGAAATATTTACCTTTTATATCCTCTATTTTAGATTTATCAAAAGATTATACCTCTGATTTTTAATTTCATGGATATATACTTCATATTATATCAATACACAAATTCATGGGTTCATTGTAACTGGCCCAGGTGATATCTCTCTCGCCCTAGAATTTATATTGCTGGCTTTGATTTTTAGTCAAATAGGGTCTTATTTTTTCTTCATGGCTCATTACTGTATAGTTATTCTTAGGAATTTTATTCAAATTAATTATAAAAATTTCCCCTCAACTTTATCACTTGTAACACTATACTTCTCAAACCTCAAAACGTAAAATGTGTTTCTTTGGTCTATAAAATATTAACAAAAAGTCTTCTTTTGTTAGATTTTTTTTAAATAAAAAATAGTATATAATTAAGATTTGGTATATAATATATGAGTATTTTGATAATTCTATTATGTTTAAAGCTAATTTAAATTTAAAAAATTGATATAATTTAAATTTTTCTAAAAATAAACTTAAAAAACCTTAAAAATTTATTAAAAAAAAATCTTGTTTTCTTAGTTTCATGTAACTACACCAAGATAAGCTAACAATCAAATGGTTTACTAAACTGTTCAACTATCCCCATTATTTGTATAATATTGTGTTATTTATGTTCAAAATCATAATTTAAAGAGTTTTTTTGTTAATATTTCATAAATCGAGAAGAACAAATATTACGTTTTAAAATTCGAAGACATAGTATGACATAGCTATAATTCATGGAGAATTTTTATAATTAATCCATTTTATTTTATTCACATAAATTTATGTTGGCATCTTATTATCAAATGTAGTTTATTGGGATTATGTTTAATGTTTTTGTGAGAGTGATTTTCGAGTTTAATTACAATTTTTCAAATCAACTGTAAACGATTTGATGACTTGTCTTCCAAATTAAAGACTGACTTCCTGTAGTTAGTCTCTAGTCAACTCAATATCTTCTAAAAGTATTCACCTGTACGTCTAAAATATTCAGAAGTATTTGGACTCAACTAAATTTTTACACAAAAAACACGGTAGCCACCGCATAGAAGAAAAAGTTTTAAGAAAATGTGTGAGGAATTGACAACCACTATGGTTTCTATAACGACTATATTTTGGAAATTCATATACTGTAGTCAATGAATCGAATTTCACCCTTAATTATTATACATTTATTATTGTTTATATATTTTGAACCTCTTGGTTTTAATTCCCAGTTTCTTTTTTTTTTTTTAACTTTATCAACAATAAGACGTGTTCAAAAAAAAAAAAAACCTAACTATATGTGTATTGATCTACTCTTAAGTTGCTACTTGTTGTTTCAGACAGGAATTCAGTTAAGCATTGTCAATTTTTTTCATGATGACATATAAATTAAGATTTAGTAATTATTGTGAATTGTGATGTTCTTAATTAATTTCTTCTTTAAGAAAGCAAGCACTATGGTGTATATAAACATGTGAAAATTAAGGAGATATTTATCTTTTTATATA
This sequence comes from Artocarpus heterophyllus, assembly GCA_025403435.1. NCBI lineage: Eukaryota > Viridiplantae > Streptophyta > Magnoliopsida > Rosales > Moraceae > Artocarpus > Artocarpus heterophyllus. The sequence continues at coordinate 6,597,472 of CM046342.1, forward strand.
TTTTGTTTTAAGTTTACTCAAAAACTATACCTTACGTTTTGTCTTTCATCAAATATATATTTTTAGATTAAATTTAATATGTAAACGTATACTTCATTGCCAGTCAATAATTGATTTTGATCTTTTAAAAAATAAGAAAAAAAAAACAAAATCAAAACACACAAAAATCCTATTTTTGAGAGTACTCTATATATTTTTTGGGTCAAAACCCTTTGCTTATTCTTCAAGTTTTATCAATTTTCTAATTGATGGTATTTTAGGTAAGGTTTTAGGCCTAAATTGAAGGTTGACCGGAAAAGGCATAAATTTTTGTGTTAAATCTAATATAAAGGTGTAAATTGGATGACATTAAAAACTAAAAGTTTAATGTTTAAATAAACCTATAACATAGGCTATAAAAAGGTGAATTCAAAAAATAATTGTGATATAGCTTCCTTACATGTTGTTTATGTCCTCATCTATATATATGTTTAACAACAACAAACTTTTTGTTCTTTTGGCTACACGCTAACTACTATACATATGACTAACTAGCTTATTTTTACTTCAAAGTTTTTACTTAATTTAGTTTACTTGAAAATAAGGTAAGTACAAAACTTTAACTTTATCATAAAATATATGATAACTGATACTATTAGTCCTTAAACTTTTAACTTAGTAACAGTTTAGTCTTTGAATATTCAATATTGACAAATTAGTCTTTAAACTTTTATTTTTTTGACAGTTTTGGTCCCTAACTATAAAATCGGCAAATGATTTTTGAAATTTAACGTAGATAATCACATTCTTTTTTAAAGAAAAACTCACAATAAATAGTTAAATTTGTGCAAAATGTTATTGTGTTTAATAGATTGCAATATTCTGCTGAAATTCTTTTTATCCCTTTTGTCATGGAACTTATATCCGATTTTCTGAAATCCTGATTAGTAAATGTGCCCTTACAGTTATATATATATATATATATATATATATATATATATTTTTTTTTTTTTTTTTTTTTTTTTTTTTTTTCTGAATGAATCTTCATATCAGATAATATTGAGCTTTGTTCACTAGGCTCACTTATTTTCTCTCTCTTTGGACTGACCAGCTATGTAGTGTGGCTGGACCAGACTCAAGTGATGAAATCAAGTCCACAGCTCAAGTAACAAATTGGTTATCCAAAGGACTTCAAAACTTGCTGCCACCATCAAGCCAAATCTGAGCAAAGTAGGCCTAGCAGGCCACAGCCGAGGCGGTAAAACCTCATTTGCAATAGCCCAAAGCAAAGAAAAAATGAACCCCCTTAAATGCTCAGCTCTAATTGGCATTGACCCAGTTGATGGAATGTATAAAGGAAGCCTTTTAAAAAATGACTTTGAGAAAAAAGTTATTTTGAGGCAAATGATCTTTTTTTTAATAATTTTTTGACGTAAAAAAACATATTTTTGGGCATTAAAACAGTTTTAGTTTTTTTTCTTTTCACTCTGTTGAGGTTCTTTTCCTCGTTACAGTTATTTTCGTCTTTTTTAAAAAAAAAAAAACTGAGACAATTTACCTGCTTAAAAAAAAGTGTTTTTTTTTTTAAAAAAAAAATCATTTCTTTAATTAAGAATATCTTTTTGCCCTTTTTTCAAATTCTCCCAAAAGGGCCCCCTCCACCAGTTCTCACCTATGTCCCTCATTCATTTGATCTTGGTATGCCGGTAATGGTCGTCAGTTCGGGTTTAGGTGAAGTCAAGAAGAACCCTTTGTCCCCACCTTTTTCTCCTAAAGTTGTTAACCATAAGGACTTTTTTAAGGAGTGTTGAGAGCCTGCTTGGTACTTTGTGGTTAACGATTATGTTCATCTTGATATGTTGGATGATGAGACGAAAGGGGTAAGAGAAAAAGCTTCTCACTCTTGCGTAAAAAGGGGAAATCTAGAGAGCCCATGAGGAAATTTGTTTTTGGGATTGTAGTTGCCTTCGTGAAAGCCTATTTAGAAGGTGATAGTAGCACTTTCATGGCTATAAGGGACAAAAGTAGTGATGAGGCTTTGCCGGTGGAACTTAAAACTCTCGAGTTTCTTTTGTGAAAAATGTATAATGTTTTGGTAAATGGTTGGGAAACTGTTATCTGTGTTATAGTTTAATTCTTTTCGGGCAGTATTATGGCCCATAAAACTTTCAGATTTTGCTTCTCTTTCTCTCTAAAGGATTTATTTGGTGCTCTTTACATTGTTGTGGTAGCAATACATAGTTAAAGTCAAAGCTTCCAAATATATGCAATTTCGCAGCAAAGAAAATCATAGGATTATCCTTTTTCATTCTAAAAGGATGCAGGGTTTCATTTGATAAAATAAGTGATGTGTTAGTGGTAAGTGGAGAAAAGAGAATCAATGATAATATAGGTGCACAAGAGTTCTTTAGTAAACTTTAAAGCATCATCTAATCTTTTTGTCATTTTGGAAAAACATCCTAACTGCACCACCTCAGCAATGGTTAACTTACTTTAGCTGGAAATATAACATAAAAGTTCGGAAACCACTACTGCGGAGGGAGAAAAATGTTAAATATATACTAATTTACAAAATATTAGGTTGATCATCGTAGTATAAATAAATCACAAAGACATATAAATAAATAAATGGATAATAATCATTTATCCTTTTTAAACATTGATAAATTTTATCGCCATAAGCTTGCAAAGGTACTAAGCAGGCTTCAACAAGTTGAATTTGTCATCTATTTCCTCCAGTTGGATGCCAAAGAGAATAAAATAATACAGAAGCTAGAGAAGACAGATATGGATCATGTGATGCAACTTCAAATGCAGCTTAGATAACATGCACAACTTTCATAACAAAGCCTTGTACTTGCTCATTTGGGTCTCCAGTTTTTTTATAAGAAACAAACTTAAGAGAAATATTATTGTATCGCACCTATATAGGACATATATTACTTAACGATTAAAGCAAGTACTACAACAAGATGACATTTATGTTACAGACCATAGAGAAATCCAATACTGGAAACAAAAGGGAAAAAGGGGTACAATCAAAAGTAGGGCCCGTTACCTGACATTGTAAATTATTCATCCGAGCAAGCATGCAGTGGGAGATGTGCCTTATTTTACTTAACGACCAGACGTCCATGACAAACACTTCCTTGTGACAGCTAAGGGAAGGATTCTGAAAGCAGCTTCCTCGATGGTTTCATAATACAAGTTTCTCCATCTCTTGCAAAACACTAGGGGTGCGATGAGACTTCCAAACCCAACAACAAATCCGATTTCAATGCTTATGAGTTTCCAATCGATCTCTTTCGACTCTGAAGGTACTGAGTGGTGCTCGTCATGATTAGGAGGTGCACTATCATCCAATAGTGTGCAAATTGTGGTTAAAGGGCAGCCATACAATCCTTGATTCCCCATAAAAGAGTTGGGTGAAAATGTTTGAAACTGAGTTCCATGTGGAATCATACCAACCAGTTTATTGAAAGAAAGGTTCAAATGCGAGAGGAAATTTAGGCTTGCAAGTGACGTTGGAATTGTGCCACTCAGCTCATTCCTTGAGAGGTCTAATGACTCGAGAGAGTTTAGTCTGCCAAATGACGATGGAATTGGGCCTGAGAATGCATTATTTGACAAGTTGAGAGAATGTAGCAACGAGAGAGCTCCTAATTCCTCTGGAATTTGGCCGTTGAAATTGTTGCTTGAGAAGTCAATGAATGTATCAATTGTCAGGATTTTCACCAATGGCCTGTCTTGACCCTTAATAGTAATTGTCGTTGAGACCGCATAATACCAGAAACCTGCGATTCAGCATTATCTTCCATTAACATCATTGTCTTCAATTTAGCGAAGAAGTTGGTTCCTGGTAGTTGGCCAATGAAATTGTTATGAGCTAGATCGATTATTTGAAGCATCGACCTGTTGGCGTCAATGGCGTTGGAACATCCAATGCTTCCGTGAAATTTGTTGGATCGCAGAACTAGAACTTGCAAGGTAGATATGTTGTTCAAAAAGCAAGGGAATTTGTCAATTAGATGATTATTGCCCAGATCCAAAACCTCTAGCTCTGCACAATTAGCCAGTGACTTTGGAATCTTTCCTTCCATTGAATTTCCATTGAGCTCAAGGGCCATTAAACCACAATGAACTGGAAAAGAATCTTGAATTGTGCCACTGAAATTATTCCTTCCCAGATTTAGAACCCTGAGAGGACCCAAAACCTCACCTGTCTTTGTAAACGTACACTCAGGTATTCTACCACTCAAGTTGTTATCTGACAAATCAAGAACTCGAAGAAAATACATATCGCATGTGTGATCAACTGGAATAGAAGAATAAAAATTATTGCTAGATAAATCTATATAGTCGGCAGATTGGGGCAGAATGGGCATCTTTGCATGGATCTGGTTAGAATGCAAATCAAGAATGGAGATATTAAGAGGGAGAGCATAAGGTTCTTGTATTCCCTCTAGGTAATTATGTGACAGATTCAAATACATCAACCCCAAATCCCCAATCCAATAAGGTACCGCCCCATGTATCTGGTTGTCTGAAAGATCCAACCAAACTAAAGATGAGTGATTCTTTAGGTTGGGAAAGGTTTTCAGTTTACAAGAAGCGAGAGACAATGAGAAAATGGTCTTTGGAAAGGAACACCTAGAGGTACCATTTGCATTGATAGACAAATTGTTGTATGAAAGATGAAGGGAAGAAAGGTTGACGAGCCCCTTAAGATTGTCTAGTTGTATGGTGCCGTTGAGTTTGTTGAAAGAGAGTGTTAGATCTTCAAGACTTTTGAGTTTAAACACGGACGGTGGAACAGGCCCTTCTAGGTTGTTGCCACTCAAATCAAGGAAGCGAAGCATGGACGAAGACTCATTTTGATATTCAGGATGCTGGCCATTAAATTGATTGTTGGAAAGGTCAATCACCTCCAACGATGGAACTTTAAACAGAGATGACGGGATTGGACCAACAAGTTTGTTGCCTGACAAGTACAATTCAACCAGCCTGGGGAGCATGACGTTTGGAAGTGCTCCGTTGAAGGAAAGGTCCAATGTGGACAATTTTGTAAGATTGCCCATAGATGGTGGTAATCTCCCTGAAAAACTCGTACTCCTGAGCACTAGATTCCCAAGAGAATTGTTTGGTGAAAATTCTGGCAAAGAACCTTGAAGCAGTGGATTGGATGATATGTCAATAGTCTCAAGTGTCGGTACCTGAAAGATCTCTTCAGGAAACGTTCCATACAGATCATTACCCCATAAATTAATATAAGCCAAATTTTTGAGGCGCGACATCTCAATAGGGATTTTCCCAACAAAACTAGCATTTCCCAAATTCAGATAACGCAAACTGGTTAGATTGCCAAACGTTGATGGAATCGGAGCGCCGAAGAAGTTATCAGACAGATCAAGGGTCTTGAGATATTGAAAATGAAAGAGACTGGAATTGTCCGTTAATCCACCAAAGATAGATTTGCTGCTGAGATTAAGACCAACAACGAGTCCCTCTTGGCAGCTTACACCTTCCCAAGAACAGCAATCTGCACTCTGCTTCCAGGGCAGCGGATCGGATTCAAAGATGAGGCTATTCTGCAACTGGAGCAGCAAAGATTGCGGGTCCCTCTGACATTTGCCTGCTGACGTCACCTCCAAGCTGAGTAGTGATATTGTTGAGCATGTGATGATCAAGAAATTCCATAATGATGAAAAGGCTAGAGTTCTCATTGAATTCGCACAATCTTAGAAGGGAGAAACAAATATTTTGCAATTATTCGTGATTTGATTTGTATCTCTATCTACTGAGAATATATGTATATAATTGCATTTTTTAGCCAAGATTGATCACCGTTTTCTTAATGAAGACAATGGAAAATGCATTGGGTCCACTTCATATTTCTCTTGGAAATTTCCCATTGAAAACGATTTGATGACTCGTTTTCCAAATTAAAGACTGGCTTCCTGTAGTTGGTCTCTAGTCAACTCAATTTTTTCCAAAAGTATTCACCTGTACGTCTAAAATATTCAAAATCAAAAGTATTGGACTGACTAAGCTTTCTTTCCACAAACAATACGATAGCTTCCATAGGTTCTAAGGAAGAAAAAAGCTTGTTTTATCCCTAGGATGATTTATCCCCATTATTCACATATTGTGGGCCCCTGTGTGCCGCATTAGGTGGGCCCACAATATATGAGTGTAGCAGAGTTAAATCCCCATAAATGACAACTATATGTTGGCGATTCATACACTACAGTCAATGAATCCAATTTCACTCTTAATGATTATGGATTTATTATTGTTTATTGTGGGGTTTGATGTATAGGTTTCCACCATTTTAACCTATGCCCCTAATTTGCACAGACGTTTGGTAAAAAAAAAAAAAAAACAACGATTTAGACTTTAAAACAACGAGGATAGTCTAAAACGAGACAAAACGTTCATTTAAAGCCATCATTTAAACTACATAGATTTGTTTAAGTCATAAAGTTTAAAACTATACTAATTCGAACTTACCTATCAAACAGACCCTATGTTTATTGTTTATATGTTTTGGACCATTTGGTTTTAATTTGCACTTTCTTTTTTATCTTTATCAATAATAGAATGTGTTAGACCTTCAAAAAAATGTGTTAGCAAGTAACAAAAAAAAAAGGAAAAGAAACTTTACTATACATATTTGTATTGATAAATTCTTCAGTTGTTATAGTTGTTGTTTCGGACAAGAGTTCGGCATTGTCAATTTCGATGAAATATAAATATAGATCCAGTAATTATTATGAACTGTGATGTTCTTAATTAATTTTTTCTTTTAAGAAAGCATGCACTTTGGTATATATAAACATAAAGAAAAATAATTGAGATATTTACATTTTTATATCCTCTATTCTAGATTTTTTAAGAAACTTTATCTTTAATTTTTGATTTCATCGAATACATACCTCCATATTGTATTAAAACACAAATTCATGGGTTCATTGTAGTAACCCCCATTTATCTCTTTCTCTCTCTAAAATTTATATTGTTGAGCTATTGTCTTTGATTTTTAGTCAAATGGAATATATTAGCAAAAGTTTTAAAATTTACTTTTTTTAAGACCCATTACTGTATTATTATTCTTAGGAATTTTATTTAAATTAAGTACAATAATTTCCCTCCAACTATAGCCCCTAAAATACGGTGGCTTTCAAACTTTAAAACATAACATGTGCTCCCTCTGTTTATAAAATATTAACAAAAAAACTCCTTTTGTTAGAATTTTTAATAAAAATTAATACAATTAAGATTCAGTACATAATATAGTATATAATATGGGAGTATTTTGATAATTCTATCCTTATCTAAAGCTAATTTAAATTCAAAAGATTGACATAATTTCAAAATTTTAATTTTTTTAAAAAATAAACTATAAAACCTTAAAAATAATATGTATATGCAAAAAAATAATCCTTTTTTTTTTTTTTTTGCAAACAGTCCAATGGTTCACTAAATTGTTCAATTATCCTCATTATTTATGTGATAATACATCCTGCATATTTAAAATCATAATTCAAGGAGTTTTTTTGTTAATATTCATGATGAAGTTTTGAAGTTTAAGGTGCATAGTATTATAAGGACTACAAGTTAGGGAGAGATTTTATATTAATCCAATTTATTCCTATAAATTTGTGTTGGTATCTTATTATCAAATATGGTTTATTGGAATTATGTTTAATATCTTATTTTCAAGTATTCACCCTTTATTTCTAAAATAATCAATAGTATTGAACTCAACAAAACTTTCTTTCCACAAACAACACGGTAGCTACCGTGTAGAAGAAAAAGTTTTTAAGGAAATGTGGAGGAAGTGACCCGTAGTATAGTATTCTGACGACCATATGTTGGAGATTCATACACTCCAATTTCTCTCTTAATCAGCCCATTATTGATTGAAAATAAAAATAAACGGGCAAAATATAGCAGTGTTTTGTAAACATGACTATAATTCATGAAGAATTTTTATAATTAATTTATTTTATTCATATAAATTTATGTTGGCATCTTATTATCAAATGTGGTTTATCGGAATTATGTTCAATATTTTTGTGAGAGTGATTTTTGAGTTTAATTACAATTTTTCAAATTAATTGTAAACGATTTGATGAGTTGTCTTCCATATAAAGACTGACTTCCTGTAGTTAGTCTCTAGTCAACTCAACATTTTCTAAAAGTATTCACCAGTATGTCTGTGTTTGGCTAAAGGTGTGAACCATAAACTCACTTGTAAATAATATAAAGCTTTTATATATTACAATTAAAAAAAATTACTATAATATAAAATTCTCACATGCTTAATTAAACATCTAATAAAATATTCAAAAGCATTTGGACTCAACTAAACTTTTACGCAAACAACACGGCAGCCACCGCATAGAAGAAAAAGTTTAAAGGAAATGTGGAGAAATTGACAACCACCATAGTTCCATAACGACTGTATGTTGGAAATTCTAGCCAATGAATCAATTTCACTCTTAATTATTATAGATTTATTATTATTTATATGTTTTGAACCTCTTGGTTTTAATTCCCACTTTCTTTTTTTAATCTTTATCAATAATAGGATGTGTACAAAAAAAAAAAAAAAAAACCTAACCATATGTATATTGATCTATTCTTAAGTTGTTAGTTGTTGGTTCAGACAAGACAAGAGTTCGGCATTGTCAATTTCTTTCATTATGACATATAAATTAAGATCTAGTAATTATTGTGAACTGTAATGTTCTTAATTAATTTCTTCTGTAAGAAAGCAAGTACTTTGGTGTATATAAACATATATAAAATTAATGGGATATTTATCTTTTTATATATTTTTTATTTTAGGTTTATTTAAAAATTAAACATTCGGTTTTGTTTTTCATCAAATATATTCTTTCATATTAGATTTAATATACAACTTATACTTTATGTCGGTCAATAATTGATTTTGACATTTTCAAAAAAAGAAAACGAAAACAAAAACAAAACACACAAAACAAATCGATTTTTGAGAGTATTCTATATGTTCTGAGGTCAAAACCCCTATTTTCTTCTTTAAGTGTTCTTAATTTTCTAATTGATAGTATTTTTGGCAAGTTTTTAGGTCTAAATTGAAGGTTGATCGGAAAAAAGGTATAAATTTTTGTGTTAAATTCTCAGCTCTAATTGGCATTGACCTGTTGATGGAATGGATAAAGGAAAACAAACCCCTCCACCAGTTCTCACCTATGTCCCTCATTCATTTGATCTTGGTATGCCTGTAATGGTCGTCAGTTGGGTTTAGGTGAAGTCAAGAAGAAACCTTTGTTCCTCCTTGTGCTCCTAAAGGTGTTAACCATGAGGACTTTTTTAAGGGGGTGTAGAGAGCCTGGTTGGTACTTTGTGGTTAAGGATTATGGTCGTCTTGATATGTTGGATGATGAGACTAAAGGGTAAGAGGGAAAGCTTCTTACTGCTTGTGTAAAAATGGGAAGTCTAGAGAGCCCATGTGGAAATTTGATTTTGGGATTGTGGTTGCCTTCACGAAAGCCTATTTAGAAGGTGATAGTAGTACTTCAATGGCTATAAGGGACAAAAGTAGTGATGATGCTTTGCCAGTGGAACTTAAAACTCTCGAATTTCTTTTGTGAAAAATGTTCAATGGTTTGGTAAATGGTTGGGAAACTGCTATCTGTGTTATAGTTTGATTGTATTTAGGCAGTATTATGGTCCATAAAACTTTCGGATTTTGCCTCTCTCTCTCTAAAGGATTTATTTGGTGCTCTTTTCATTGTTGTCGTAGCAACACATAGTTAAAGTCCAAGCTTCCAAATATATGCAATTTCGCAGCAAAGAAAATCATAGGATTATCCTTTTCATTTTAAAAAGATGCAGGGTTAATAAGTGATGTGTTAGTTTTAAGTGGAGAAAAGAGAATCAATGATAATATAGTTGCACAAGAGTTCTTTAGTAAACTTTAAAGCGTCATCTAATCTTTTTGTCATTTTGGAAAACATCCTAACTGCACCACCTCAGCAATGGTTAACTTACTTTAGCTAGAAATATAACATAAAAGTTCAGAAACTACTACTGCGAAGGGAGAAAAATGTTAAATGGATACTAATTTACAAAATATTAGGTTGATCATCATACTATAAATCAGTCACAAAGACATATAAACAAATAAATAGATAAGAGTCATTTATCCTTATTAAACATTGATAAATTTTATCGCCATAAGCTTGCAAAGGTACTAAGCGGGCTTCAACAAGTTGAATTTGTCATCTATTTCCTCCAGTTGGATGCCAAAGAGAATAAAATATAGCTAGAGGAGACAGATACCGATCAGGTGATGCAATTTCAAATGTAGCTTAGACAATAAACAAAGCCTTGTACTTGATTATATGGGTCTCCAGCTTATTATTAGAACAAATTTAGACTAATATCATTGTGTCACCCCTGTATATTGCATATATTACTTAATGACTGAAGCAAGTACAACAACAAGATAACATTTATGTTACAGACCATAGAGAAATCCAATACTGGAAACTACAGGGAAAAAAGGGGTACAATCAAAAGCAGAGCCTGTTACCTGATATTGTAAATTTTCCATCCAAGCAAGCATGCAGTGGGAGATGTGCCTTATTTTACTTAACGACCAGACGTCCATGACAACCATTTCCTGGTGACAGCCAAAGGAAGGATTCTGAAAGCAGCTTCCTCGATGGTTTCGAAATACAAGTTTCTCCATCTCTTGCAAAACACTAGGGGTGCGATGAGACTTCCGAACCCAACAACAAATCCGATTTCAATGCTTATGAGATTCCAATCAATCTCTTTCGACTCTGAAGGTACTGAGTGGTGCTCGTCATGATTAGGAGGTGTACTATCATCCGGTAGTGTGCAAATTGTGGTCAAAGGGCAGCCATACAATCCTTGATTCCCCAAAAAAGAGTTGGCTGAAAATGTTTGAAACTGAGTTCCATGTGGAATCATACCGACCAGTTTATTGAAAGAAAGGTTCAAATGTGAGAGGAAACTTAGACTTGCAAGCGACGTTGGAATTGTGCCATTCAGCTTGTTTCTTGAGAGGTCTAATGACTCAAGAGAGTTTAGTCTGCCAATTGACGATGGAATTGGGCCTGAGAATGCATTATTTGATAAGTTGAGAGAATAAAGCAACGAGAGAGCTCCTAATTCCTCTGGAATTTGGCCATTGAAATTGTTGCTTGAGAAGTCGATGAATATATCAATTGTCAGGATTTTCACCATTAACATGTCTTGACCCTTCATGGTAATTGTTGTTGAGACCTCATAATACGGAAAATCTTTGAGCTGAACAATAGGGTGATTGAGCTTTTCTTGAGCGTTGTCTTCCCCAGAGATCATTGCCTTCAATTTGGTGAAGAAGTTGGGTCCTGGTAGTTGGTTGCTGAAATTGTTATGAGCTAGATTGATTATTTGGAGCATTGACCAGTTGTTGTCAATGGCATTGGAGCATCCAATGCTTCCGTGAAACTTGTTGGATCGCAAAACAAGAACTCGCAAGGTAGATATTTTGTTCAAGAAGCAGGGGAATTTGTCAACTAGATGATTATCACCCAGGTCCAAAACCTCTAATTGAGTGCAATTAGCCAGTGACTTTGGAATCTTTCCTTCCATTGAATTTCCATTGAGCTCAAAGGTCCTTAAACCACAATGAACTGGAAAAGAATCTGGAATTGTGCCGCTGAAATTATTCCTTCCCAGATTTAGAATCTTTAGAAAACCTGCAACCTCATGTGTCTTTGTAAACATACACTCAGGTATTCTACCACTCAAGTTGTTCCTAGACAAATCAAGAACTTGAAGATTATACATATCGCATGTGTCAAATGGAATAGAAGAATAAAAACTATTGCTAGATAAATCTATATAGTTGGCAAGTTGGGGTAGAAGGGGCATCTTTCCATGGATCTGGTTAGAATGCAAATCAAGAACGGAGATATCAGAAGGGAGAGCATAAGGTTCATGTATTCCCTCTAGGTTATTATGTGAAAGATTCAAATACACCAACCCCAAATCCCAAATCCAATTAGGTACCGCCCCATGTATTTGGTTGTCTGAAAGGTCCAACCAAACTAAAGATGAGTGATTCTTTAGGTTGGGAAAGGTTTTGAGTTTACAAGAAACAAGAGACAATGAGAAAATGGTTTTTGGAAAGGAATACCCAGAAGTGCCATTTGCATTGATAGACAAATTGTTGTATGAAAGGTCAAGGGTAGAAAGGTTGACGAGCCCCTCAAGAATGTCTAGTTGTATGGTGCCGTTGAGTTTGTTGAAAGAGAGTGTTAGATCTTCAAGACTTTTGAGTTTAAACACGGACGTTGGAACAGGCCCTTCTAGGTTGTTGCCACTCAAATCAAGAGAGATAAGCATGGACGACGACTCGTTTTGATATTCAGGAAGCTGGCCATTAAATTGATTGTTGGAAAGGTCAATTACTTCCAACGATGAAACTTTAAACAGAGATGACGGGATTGGACCAATAAGTTTGTTGCCTGACAAGTACAATTCAACCAGCCTGGGGAGCATGACGTTTGGAAGTGCTCCGTTGAAGTGGCAATAGGAAAGGTCAAGTGTGGACAAGTTTGTAAGATTGCCCATAGATGGTGGTAATCTCCCTGAAAAACTCGTACTCCTGAGCACTAGAATGTGAAGAGAATTATTTGGAGAAAATTCTGGCAAAGAACCTTGAAGCAGTGGATTGGATGATATGTCAATAGTCTCAAGTGTCGGTACCTGAAAGATCTCTTTAGGAAACGTTCCATACAGATCATTACCCCATAAATTAAGGTAAGCCAAATTTTTGAGGCGCGACATCTCAATAGGGATTTTCCCAACAAAACCAGCCTCTGCCAAATTCAGATAACGCAAACTGGTTAGATTACCAAACCTTGTTGGAATCCGAGTGCCGAAGTTGTTATCAGACAGATCGAGGGTGTCGAGATATTGGAAATGGAAGAGACTGGAATTGTCCGTTAATCCACCAATGATAGATTTTCTGCTGAGGTCAAGGCCAACAACAAGTCCCTCTTGGCAGCTTACACCTTCCCAAGAACAGCAATCTGTACTCTGCTTCCAGGGCAGTGGATCAGATTCAAATACGAGGCTATTCTGCAACTGGAGCAGCAAAGATTGCTGGTCAATCTGACGTTTGCCAGCCGACGTCACCTCCAAGCTGAGTAGTGATATTGTTGAGCATGAGATGATCAAGGAAGTCCATAATGATGAAAAGGCTAGAGTTCTCATTGAATTCGCACAATCTTAGAAGAGAGAAACAAATATTTTGCAATTATTCGTGATTTGATTTGTATCTCTATCTACTGAGAATATATGTATATAATTGCATTTTTTAGCCAAGATTGATCACCGTTTTCTTAATGAAGACAATGGAAAATGCGTTGGGTCCACTTCATATTTCTCTTGGAAATTTTCCATTGAAAACGATTTGATGACTTGTTTTCCAAATTAAAGACTGGCTTCCTGTAGTTGGTCTCTAGTCAACTCAATTTCTTCCAAAAGTATTCACCTGTACGTCCACATTATTCAAAATCAAAAGTATTGGACCGACTAAGCTTTCTTTCCACAAACAACACGATAGCTTCCATAGGTTCTAAGGAAGAAAAATGCTTGTTTTATCCCTACGATGATTTATCCCCATTATTCACATATTGTGGGTCCCCGTGTGCCACATTAGGTGGGCCCACCATATATGAGTGTAGCAGGGTTAAATCCCCACAAATGACAACTATATGTTGGAGATTCATACACTACAATCAATGAATCCAATTTCACTCTTAATGATTATGGATTTGTTATTGTTTATTGTGGGGTTTGATGTATAGGTTTCCACCATTTTAACCTATGCCCCTAATTTGCACAGACGTTTGGTAAAAAAAAAAAAAAAAAACAACGATTTAGACTTTAAAACAATAAAGATAGTCTAAAACGAGACAAATCGTCCATTTAAAGCCATCATTTAAACTACATAGATTTGTTTAAGTCATAAAGTTTAAAACTATACTAATTCGAACTCACCTATCAAATATAATAGAATGTGCTAACCCTATGTTTATTGTTTATATGTTTTGGACCATTTGGTTTTAATTTGCACTTTCTTTTTATCTTTTTCAATAATAGAATGTGTTAGACCTTCAAAAAAATTTGTTAGCAAGTAACAAAAAAATAAAAAGGAAAAGAAACTTTACTATATATATTTGTATTGATAAATTCTTCAGTTGTTATAGTTGTTGTTTCGGACAAGAGTTCAGCATTGTCAATTTCGATGAAATATAAATATAGATCCAGTAATTATTATGAACTGTGATGTTCTTAATTAATTTTTTCTTTTAAGAATGCAAGCACTTTGGTATATATAAACATAAAGAAAAATAATTGAGATATTTACATTTTTATATCCTCTATTCTAGAATTTTTAAGAAACTTTATCTTTAATTTTTGATTTCATCGAATACATACCTCCATATTGTATTAAAACACAAATTCATGGGTTCATTGTAGTAACCCCCATTTATCTCTTTCTCTCTCTAAAATTTATATTGTTGAGCTATTGTCTTTGATTTTTAGTCAAATGGAATATATTAGCAAAAGTTTTAAAATTTACTTTTTTTAAGACCCATTACTGTATTATTATCCTTAGGAATTTTATTTAAATTAAGTACAATAATTTCCCTCCAACTATAGCCCCTAAAATACGGTGGCTCTCAAACTTTAAAACATAACATGTGCTCCCTCTATTTATAAAATATTAACAAAAACACTCCTTTTGTTAGAATTTTTAATAAAAATTAATACAATTGAGATTCAGTACATAATATAGTATATAATATGGGAGTATTTTGATAATTCTATCCTTATCTAAAGCTAATTTGAATTCAAAAGATTGACATAATTTTAAAATTTTAATTTTTTTTAAAAAATAAACTATAAAACCTTAAAAATAATATGTATATGCAAAAAAATAATCCTTTTTTTTTTTGCAAACAGTCCAATGGTTCACTAAATTGTTCAATTATCCTCATTATTTATGTTGTAATATATCATGTATATTTAAAATCATAATTCAAGGAGTTTTTTTGTGAATATTCATGAAGTTTTGAAGTTTTAGGTGCGTAGTATTATAAGGACTACAATTTAGGGAGAGATTTTATATTAATCCAATTTATCCCTATAAATTTGTGTTGGTATCTTATTATCAAATATGGTTTATTGGAATTATGTTTAATATCTTATTTTCAAGTATTCACCCTTTACGTCTAAAATATTCAAAAGTATTGAACTCAACAAAACTTTCTTTCCACAAACTACCGTGTAGAAGAAAAAGTTTTTAAGGAAATGTGGAGGAAGTGACCCGTAGTATAGTATTCTGACGACCATATGTTGGAGATTCATACACTCCAATTTCTCTCTTAATCAGCCCATTATTAATTGAAAATAAAAATAAACGGTCAAAATATAGCGGTGTTTTGTAAACATGACTATAATTCATGAAGAATTTTTATAGTTAATTTATTTTATTCATATAAATTTATGTTGGCATCTTATTATCAAATGTGGTTTATCGGAATTATGTTCAATATTTTTGTGAGAGTGATTTTTGAGTTTAATTACAATTTTTCAAATTAATTGTAAACGATTTGATGAGTTGTCTTCCATATAAAGACTGACTTCCTGTGGTTAGTCTCTAGTCAACTCATTTTTTTCTAAAAGTATTCACAAGTATGTCTGTGTTTGGTTGAGGCGTAAACCACAAACTTATTATAATGTAAAACTCTTATATGTTACAGTAAAAATGGTTCTCATTACTTGCCAAACACTTAATAAATATTCAAAAGTATTTGGACTCAACTAAACTTTTACGCAAACAACACGGCAGCCACCGCATAGAAGAAAAAGTTTCAAGGAAATGTGGGGGAATTGACAACCACAATAGTTCTATAACGACTATATGTTGGAAATTCTAGTCAATGAATCAATTTCACTCTTAATTATTATAGATTTATTATTATTTATATGTTTTGAACCTCTTGGTTTTAATTCCCAGTTTCTTTTTTTAATCTTTATCAATAATAAGATGTGTACGAAAAAAAAAAAACCTAACCATATGTATATTGATCTATTCTTAAGTTGTTAGTTGTTGGTTCAGACAAGAGTTCGGCATTGTCAATTTCTTTCCTGATGACATATAAATTAAGATCTAGTAATTATTGTGAACTGTAATGTTCTTAATTAATTTCTTCTGTAAGAAAGCAAGTACTTTGGTGTATATAAACATATATAAAATTAATGGGATATTTATCTTTTTAAATATTTTTTGTTTTAGGTTTATTCAAAAATTATACATTCGGTTTTGTTTTTCATCAAATATATTCTTTCATATCATGTATATTTAAAATCATAATTCAAGGAGTTTTTTTGTGAATATTCATGAAGTTTTGAAGTTTTAGGTGCGTAGTATTATAAGGACTACAATTTAGGGAGAGATTTTATATTAATCCAATTTATTCCTATAAATTTGTGTTGGTATCTTATTATCAAATATGGTTTATTGGAATTATGTTTAATATCTCATTTTCAAGTATTCTGTAACGCCCCTTAATTCGGACGTCACAGATATCGTTACATACTTATATTCATACATGCTTAAATAATTAAACTCATAGATAATATCAACTCAATCGTACTATAGATTTTAAAAGTACTTAAACTTACATTACTAGGATCCATTCATACAAATTTTTTTTTAAAAAAAACTTAACTAACGTTGTTTCGAAGAACATAGTTTAATTTTATTCCATAACATAATTTATTCGTTTATACTTAAATTATTCATGAACTTATTTAATAATATTTGTTAATCAAATTGTAAAATCAAGACTTATTAAAATCTCACATTAAATCTCTTTGATCATCACATCTTTGAAATCCACTTATTCCCACGGTTCGGCAGGCCGAACTTGGGACTTCGGCAAGCCGAACAACATCGGTAAGCCGGAGCGTCTTCCACCGGCAGGCCGGCAGAAGCTTTGTAATTCGAACCAAAAATTCATCCAGGTTCGGCAGGCCGAAAAATAGATCGGTCGGCCGATCTTCTGGTCTTCGGCAGGCCGGACACGGAGTTCGGCAGGCCGTCCGAGACCAAATTTACTTTAAAAAAAATTAAAACGTTCTAACTTTACGTAAAATATAGCGGAAGTTCATAATTCATAAAAATATGATATAATAACTTATAAAACCATAATATAAGTATTCTTAAAAAAAACTCAACATATAATATGTTCAAAATATATAATTTTATTCAATCATAAATTCATTTCTTCTTGGCGTGCTTCCGGTTACAATTCATCGTTCATGTTGCTCACACGCCGTTCCATGTCCTCCACCTATTCCATGACTCTCTTACCCTTATCTGCAACATGACATATAAAACATGAATAAGCTAATGCTTAGTAAGTACATAAAATTCTCACAATTTAAAACATTTCATAAACATCATCATCATCATCATCATCATCATCGTATCATAAAAGTGCCTTAAGCACAATTTCATAGAAACATATCTTTCATAATATTGACCATTTTAAAATTTATCCCATATATATATTTTTTATTCTTAAGGGCCCAAGTGTTGCACCATAAACATCATCATTGGCGCGCCGTCATGAGAGGAGAAGGGTAGCTAATCCCAAACCAAACATGACATCATAACATATCATTTTATAACATTGGGTGTGCAACACTTATTAGGTGATACATATATACATAATTTTCATACTTTGAAACATACCATAATCATCATACATGCATAACTTTAAATCATGAAAAACTTTTCATAAGAAATCCTTTAAGAAAAATCATCATAAAATCATCATAAAAATCCTTGTAAACATATCATTAAACCTTGAAAAAAGTGTCATGTTGCAGGTGAGAATGTACTTACTTTATCGATAGCTTACTTAACCTTAATATTGCACTTGGTGACGACATCGCGGTCTCGTTGTGCTCGCTTCCTTAAGTGTCCATGCCATATATCCATTTTAAGATGCAATAAAAAAAATCAATACTTATCATAAAATATCCATACACTCATCTCATATTTTAAATATTATTCAAAACCCTACATCTTAACATAATTATCTTTTAAATAAAACATTTTCGAACAATTAATATATTTATATTTTAATTCAAAACTTCATACAAGCATCATATTATCATGCATGAAATTATTTTTATTATCATAAAATCTTTTAAACATACATAACATTTTATAATCAAAAATCCAGAAATAACATTTATTAAAACATTTCATAATCATAAAATACATTCATCTTACATACTCATACATAAGCATAATTAACAACTTTTCACGAAAACATCATTCTTTACCTATTGAATAATCATTACATTTTTCATACCTTCAAAATTAAACAGTAACATTTTACTGTGAGGGGTAGAAGACAGAAATATTCATTTTTCATAAAACGTTAAAATGACATAAAACGTGAAGAGACATCACACATAACAAAATACAATACCTAAAGAAGACATTGTAGACGAAATTTGAAGAGGAGAACATCTTTTTACATTTACCAAAAAAAAACTGAATTCATACCTTGAAGTTTCTTCTCGAAATTCTTGAATTCGATCAACGAAACAAGACTTCTCTCTTTTTTTTTTTTTTTTTTTTTACAATATGCTCAGAAAATTTCCGTGGAAGAGAAAAAGAAATTTCTTGAGGAAGGGAAGAGGAAGAGAAGTGAAAGAATGTCTCAGAAATTTTTGAGAGGCAAAACGTGTGAAGGAGAAAAAATAATGAAAAAGAAAACGTTAAAATTTTTAACGCAATAAACTGTAATGACCGAGAAAACGTCATTAATAAAACCTAATATTTAATTAGGTTTAATTAATGAATTTATTCTTAAAAATGTGAAATTGTGTAAAAATTGTAATTTATGTGAAAATTACAATAAAATATGAATGAGCAACATTGATTGCAAATTTTATGGCATATGTAATGCAATGGTGGATATTATAAAATACAAATTTTATGAGTTTGATGACTCAGAGATTTGTGCATAATATCCATAAAATGAATTTCATGTCACAATTAATTGTGAAATTGTGATATAAACGAATGAATGATTAGAATGTAAATAGGACATAGAGGTTGTCCTAACCCTAACCGGGGGGGGGGGGAAAGGAGGCCAGAGCAGTATAAGAATACTGCTAAATAAAAACACAGATATGAAAAATGTTATGATTGGCCTCAAAAAGTAAACGAAAAGTAAGTTAAATATTTTTATACAGTCTAAGGATAGAAAGTACACTGAATTGGCCACGGCAGTATAGGAAAAATACTGTGTGGTGAAAAATTACACAGTATAAATTTTTAACTCCATAAAGTGGACACTTTTTGCTTTTCTATTGGGCCACATGTCAAGAAAAGTGGCCCAATCATTTTGTGACACCTAGTGGTGTACTCATGGGTTACCATGAGTCACTAAATGAGATAAACATGCATTTATGGCAAGTTTATCAAAGTTTTCTTTTCTTTTCTTTCCACCAAAGCTTCGGCAGCCATAGTTCTGCTCCCAAAAAAAAATTTCTCAGCCCCAAATCTTGCAAAAATAACCCCCAACAAATTTTACAAGCAAGAACAAGGATTTTCCCACAAGTTTAAGGTAAAATCCTAAACTTTTAATGGGTTTTCAAGGGATTTTTCATGGGCAAAGGACAAGAGATTAATCCATGGTATTTTTGTATGGAAAGGAAGCTTAGGAGGGAGTCTAAAAGGATTTTGAAAGCTTCAAACCAAAAGGGTGTTATTTTGGTAAGTTTTAAGCTTTAAAGTTTGAAATTTTATAGATTTTGTTTTGATTTTTGTTCTTTCAAACCCATGAGGGGTTTTGAACATGTATTTGATGGAAGTTCATGTATATATGGTGTATGATAAGTTTGAGTTATGGAAATTTTTGTTTTAGTGTAAATCGGCAATTTTTGTAAAGGTTGTATTTTTGTAATTTTGAGGTTAAACTTTGCAAAGATGATGTTTGAGCATGGGAATGTATTGATTAAGGTATGAAATGATTTCTGCAGGGGTAAAATTGCAAGTTTGAAATGGATTTATGTAAAAATGCCATAGGGACTAAATTGAAAGAAAAAAATTCCTCTCGGCAGAATTGGAAATTAGCCAAAAACACCCCTGTACAGTGATATTTTGGAAAAAGTTAAAACACAAAAGTTGTAGATCTCGATGAAACTGTTAGGCATCGCGGACGGTTCATCAAAAAACTGAATCGTTTATGAGATTTTAATTTTTCAAGAATTTATGGAAATTGTGAAAAATTTGAAAAAGGGGCAAAAACGTCATTTCTCAAAGGATTTTGAATATGGTACTTTGAGCAAAAATGATCCTTGACAAAAATAGAAAATTCTGGTGCAAAGAAGTAAATTTTACTTTCGGGGGCAAAAACGTCAAAATTTTCGGTTCATGGACTAAACCGCAAAGTTTAATGAAAATGGGGCATAATTGAGAAATAAAGAGATTTGACCCACTAGGATGTTATTTTAGAATGAATATATGGTTATTTTATAAGAATAACGAAATCGAGCTCGGGTAGGTTAGTAAACCTACGGAGGGCAAAATCGTCATTTCTGCCCAAATAACCCGAACTGCTTTGAAATGTTCCCAATGGGATAAGAAAACGACTAGAAATGTTTCCACCCTTCGTTAGAAACGATATGGTGAAGTTAGATAGAAATAAGAAAAAACGGTGGTTTTTAGAATTAAACATAGTAATGCAACTCAATTTATTAACTAACAAATGTTTCGTATCGAAACATAGTAAAATTTGGCTAATGGCTTTGTAATTGGCCAACAGGATCCTAGGAATCTAGAAGAAAGGATATCGTGGTTAAGTTGCCCGACAATTGTATCAAGTAAGTACTCATCCCACCTACAGTATGAAATTGTAGGCTTAAAGTATAAAATGTGTATATGTATACTTGTATGTATATCAAGGTGTATACTTGTATGTATGCAATAACATAAGTATTTATAAATAAAAGAAAGGGTATACTTGTGAGTATATGGAATATATATATATGCCTGAGCGTATATTAATGCATACCAGTGTGTATATTTTATGTTAAGTACCTGTTAGTACATTATGCTATATATACCTGAGCGTATATTAATGTATACCAGTGTGTATATAAAGTATGTACCTGTATGGTCTATATCGTATAAAATTATTTAAGTAGATTATGTTATGTATAACATGTATTCATCACTTCATGCATGGTATGTTAACCATAATAAGTGAATTGGTAATGAATCACCAAAAGTTAAGAAAAGTGTCGTACCGACTCCTGACTCAAGGGGAGTTTAAGGATTACAGGATGGTCACGGTGTTACGTAGACCTAAGTGCGCAATGGTACGAACACTTGGGCCCTAGTTAAAGATAAGAAATGATAAGGATAATGAAGGATTATAAGAAAGCATAATATGATCATGCATTTTATTGAATGTGCATGTGGGTTTATATGGGACTTACTGGGCGTTAGCTCATTAAGTTTTTCATGCTGTAGGTATTCCGACAAAAAGGTCAGAATAAATCATAATGATGAGCTGGCGGACGGATGATGTGTGCAGACTGGGTATGGTTTCCGCCGCAGTATGTTTTCCGCTGTATGATATTTTAAAATATTTCGAAAGTAATGTTTGATAAGTTATATTGTAAGAGAAGGATGGTTATATAAACACAAGTATATATATGTATCTCACAGGTTATTAAACAATATATGTACAGTATTTGTATTGATAAAAAAAAAATTCCTAAATTTTTGCCCTAAAGTAATGAAGAAAGAGTTTAATCACAGCCCGAAAAGGCGGGTTGTGACATAAACACCATAGATGGGAATTCAATTCCCTTCATTAAGTCAGAAAAATTCTGACTGTTGGGGCGTGACGTGAGGCGTGAGAGGAGGAAAAGAAAATAATGAGGGAACGTCTCAGAACCGAGAAAAATTATTTGATAAAAGAGCTTAAAATTTTTTTTTTTAACATAATGTGTATGATAAAGAGTCATTACTCTTCATTAAGTCAGAAATTTCTGACTATGAAGAAGGTGATTGGCGTGGGAAAGGAGGAGAATAGAAAAGGAAGGTCAAACATCATCAATCTTACCTTAACTTACCTTCTAAAAATAGGAAACCTCTTAATATAATACAAATCTAATCCTTTAATTTCCTTAACTGATAAAAACATTCAATTATTATGCCAATTAATCACATTAATTCACCCAATTAACGTAATTAACTCAGTCATAACTCTGGAGAGATTTCTGCTGACTGTTTGTCAGCCTTGTTCGGCCTGCCGATTTTCCCTCTTCGGCCTGCCGATTTTCCTTCTTCGGCCTGCCAATCTGTCATTAAATGCCATAACATAAAACATTCACACATCATTGCATCATAAGTAATCATATATTTATAATTTCACATGAACACTAGAGCACAACGATTCCATGCGGTCGTCACCTGTCACAAATCTTGACATAAAAAGTTAGTAACATGCACATCACATATCATATCATATAACGTTATTTATTAATAACATTTCTTAATAGCGTTACTAACTTAACGTGGTCCGTTATATAAAATAAGTGGGTGTTACATATTCACCCTTTACTTCTAAAATAATCAATAGTATTGAACTCAACAAAACTTTCTTTCCACAAACAACACGGTAGCTACCGTGTAGAAGAAAAAGTTTTTAAGGAAATGTGGAGGAAGTGACCCGTAGTATAGTATTCTGACGACCATATGTTGGAGATTCATACACTCCAATTTCTCTCTTAATCAGCCCATTATTAATTGAAAATAAAAATAAACGGGCAAAATATAGCAGTGTTTTGTAAACATGATTATAATTCATGAAGAATTTTTATAATTAATCTATTTTATTCATATAAATTTATGTTGGCATCTTATTATCAAATGTGGTTTATCTGAATTATGTTCAATATTTTTGTGAGAGTGATTTTTGAGTTTAATTACAATTTTTCAAATTAATTGTAAACGATTTGATGAGTTGTCTTCCATATAAAGACTGACTTCCTGTAGTTAGTCTCTAGTCAACTCAATATTTTTTAAAAGTATTCACCAGTATGTCTGTGTTTCGTTAAAGGTGTGAACCATAAACTCAGTTATAAATGGTATAAAACTTTTATATATTACAATTAAAAAAAATTACTACAATATAAAATTTTCACATGTTTTAATAAAAACAGTTTTCATTACTAGCCAAACATCTAATAAAATATTCAAAAGTGTTTGGACTCAACAAAACTTTTACGCAAACAACACGGCAGCCACCGCATAGAAGAAAAAGTTTTAAGGAAATGTGGAGAAATTGACAACCACTATAGTTCTATAACGACTGTATGTTGGAAATTCTAGTCAATGAATCCAATTTCACTGATTATAGATTTATTATTATTTATATGTTTTGAACCTCTTGGTTTTAATTCCCACTTTCTTTTTTTAATCTTTATCAATAATAAGATGTGTACAAAAAAAAAAAAAAAACCTAACCATATGTATATTGATCTATTCTTAAGTTGTTAGTTGTTGGTTCAGACAAGACAAGAGTTCGGCATTGTCAATTTCTTTCATGATGACATTTAAATTAAGATCTAGTAATTATTGTGAACTGTAATGTTCTTAATTAATTTCTTCTGTAAGAAAGCAAGTACTTTGGGGTATATAAACATACATAAAATTAATGGGATATTTATCTTTTTATATATTTTTTATTTTAGGTTTATTCAAAAATTATACGTTCGGTTTTGTTTTTCATCAAATATATTCTTTCATATTAGATTTAATATACAACTTATACTTTATCTCGGTCAATAATTGATTTTAACATTTTCAAAAAAAGAAAACGAAAACAAAAACAAAACACACAAAACAAATCGATTTTTGAGAGTATTCTATATGTTCTGAGGTCAAAACCCCTATTTTCTTCTTTAAGTTTTCTTAATTTTCTAATTGATAGTATTTTTGGCAAGTTTTTAGGTCTAAATTGAAGGTTGATCGGAAAAAAAGGTATAAATTTTTGTGCTAAATCTAATATAAAGGTGTATATTTGATGATATTAGAAACCAAAAGTTAAATATTTAAATAAACCTACAACATAGGATATAAAAAGGTAGATTCAAAAAATAATTGTGATATAGCTTCCTTGCATGTTGTTTATGTCCTCATCTATATACACGTTAAACAACAATAAATTTTATGTTTTTTGACTACACGCTAACTACTATTTATGACAAATTAGCTTGTTTTTTACTTAATTTATGTTTACTTGAAAATAAGGTAAGTACAAAACTTTCACTGTATCATAAAATATATGATAAATGATACTATTAGTCCTTAAACTTTTAATTTAGTAACAATTAGTCCTTGAATATTCAATTTTGACAAATTAGTCTTTAAACTTCTATTTTTTTGACAGTTTTGGTCCCTAACTATAAAATTAATGAACGATTTTTGAATTTTACTATAGATAATCACATTCTTTTTTAAACGAAAACTTCACAATAAATAGTTAAATTTGTGTAAAATGTTATTGTGTTCAATAGATTGTAATATTCTGCTGAAACTTCATTTTATCCCTTTTGTCATGGAACTAATATCCGATTTTCTGAAATCCTTATTAGTAAATGCGCGCTTACAGTTATATATCCTCTCTGAATCTTCATATCAGATGCTATTGAGCTTTGTTCACTAGGCTCACTTATTTTCTCTCTCTTTGCACTAACCAGCTATATACTGTGGCTGGACCAGACTCAAGTGATGAAATCAGGTCCACGGCTCAAGTAACAAATTGGTTATCCAAAGGACTTCAAAACTTCCTATCACCACAAGTCAAGCCAAATCTGAGCAAAGTAGGCCTAGCAGGCCACAACCAAGGCGGTAAAACCTCATTTGCACTAGCTCTAAGCAAAGAAAAAATGACCCCGCTTAAATTCTCAGCTCTAATTGGCATTGACCTGTTGATGGAATGGATAAAGGAAAACAAACCCCTCCACCAGTTCTCACCTATGTCCCTTATTCATTTGATCTTGGTATGCCGGTAATGGTTATCAGTCGGGTTTAGGTGAAGTCAAGAAGAAACCTTTGTTCCTCCTTGTGCTCCTAAAGGTGTTAACCATGAGGACTTTTTTAAGGGGGTGTAGAGAGCCTGGTTGGTACTTTGTGGTTAAGGATTATGGTCGTCTTGATGTGTTGGATGATGAGACTAAAGGGTAAGAGGGAAAGCTTCTTACTGCTTGTGTAAAAATGGGAAGTCTAGAGAGCCCATGTGGAAATTTGTTTTTGGGATTGTGGTTGCCTTCACGAAAGCCTATTTAGAAGGTGATAGTAGTACTTCAATGGCTATAAGGGACAAAAGTAGTGACGACGCTTTGCCGGTGGAACTTAAAACTCTCGAATTTCTTTTGTGAAAAATGTTCAATGGTTTGGTAAATGGTTGGGAAACTGCTATCTGTGCTATAGTTTGATTGTATTTAGGCAGTATTATGGTCCATAAAACTTTCGGATTTTGCCTCTCTTTCTCTAAAGGATTTATTTGGTGCTCTTTTCATTGTTGTCGTAGCAACACATAGTTAAAAGTCCAAGCTTCCAAATATATGCAATTTCGCAGCAAAGAAAATCATAGGATTATCCTTTTCATTTTAAAAAGATGCAGGGTTAATAAGTGATGTGTTAGTTTTAAGTGGAGAAAAGAGAATCAATGATAATATAGGTGCACAAGAGTTCTTGAGTAAACTTTAAAGCATCATCTAATCTTTTTGTCATTTTGGAAAAACATCCTAACTGCACCACCTCAGCAATGGTTAACTTACTTTAGCTAGAAATATAACATAAAAGTTCAGAAACTACTACTGCGAAGGGAGAAAAATGTTAAATGGATACTAATTTACAAAATATTAGGTTGATCATCATACTATAAATCAGTCACAAAGACATATAAACAAATAAATAGATAAGAGTCATTTATCCTTATTAAACATTGATAAATTTTATCGCCATAAGCTTGCAAAGGTACTAAGCGGGCTTCAACAAGTTGAATTTGTCATCTATTTCCTCCAGTTGGATGCCAAAGAGAATAAAATATAGCTAGAGGAGACAGATACCGATCAGGTGATGCAATTTCATGTTGGGGAATTAGACGACTCCTAATTCCAAGGATCGCAAGAACGAACAATTGCAGAAAATAAATAGGAGAAAAGAAGAAAAAGAGACACCAAATTTTTATACAGGTTCGTCCAAAATTGAGACTACGTCCTGTTTTTGCCGCTTACAGATTCCACTATGATAAAGGAGATTACAGATTACAAGAGCAGTTTCTCACACACTCACAAATTGTGCTTACCAAAACTCTCTTCTATCTAACACCCAATGGGAATTTTTTCTCTCTCAAGGATGGAGCTCTCAAGAATTTTGCCTCTCACACTTTTCACACACCCCCAACCCTAGCCACCTTATGTCTATTTATAACCAAAGGAGGAGAAAAATAGTAACTAATGAGAAACCCTAGTGGTTTCCCGTTTTTGGGACCTTTGAATTCGACTCTGATTCAAAAAACATCGCACAGCACAGCGCGTCAGCGCCGCGGCGAGCGCTGTGGCGCTCCCCTGCGGCGCCTAGGCGCTCTTCTCCTGGCGCCTAGGCGCCATCCTCTTGAGCCTAGGCGTAAAGCACTTGGCGCCTAGGCGCTTGCCACATAGCGCCTAGGCGCAATCCACCTGGCGCCTAGGCGCCCTCATCCCAGCGCCGCGGCGCTCTTCTGCCAGAGCCGCGGCGCTTGTTCTCTGCCTTTGAGGACGCGTTTTTCTTCTTTTTTCTTCCTTTTGCTGGGTTGTCGACTTGATTTGGCTCCACATCTGCAACAATCTCCCATCTAGAGACTAATCAATCACCATGTCTCCCACTGCAGCGGCAACGACTTCTCATGCTTCATGGAGAAGTCCAACTGAAGTTGCGCACAACTTCAGTTTCTCAATCGGAACCGTCTTGGTGAGCATATCTGCTGGATTCTGGCTCCCAAGAATCTTCTCAAGCTTCAACACTCCATCTTCTAAAGCCGACCTGATGAAGTGATACCGCAATTGTATATGCTTCGTCCTAGCATGAAATGCAGGATTTTTCGCCAAGTGAATGGCGCTCTGACTGTCACTGTGTAATACACTCCTTTCCTGCTTGTGACCCAGTTCTTCCAGAAACGACCGCAACCAAATCATCTCCTTGCTCGCTTCTGTCATTGCCACATACTCTGCTTCTGTAGTAGAGAGTGTAACTATCTTCTGCAGCTTCGAGACCCAACTAATTGCAGTGCCACCCAAAGTGTAGACATAACCGGTGGTACTTTTTCTGTCATCAATGTCTCCAGCCATATCAGCATCCATATAGCCCTGTAGTCCCAAGTCTGACTTCTTGAAACACAGTGCTAACTCGCAGTATCTTTCAAATATATGAGAATCCACCTCACTGCCTCTCAATGTTGTTTACCTGGATTACTCATGTACCTACTCACAACTCTCACTGCATGTGCAATGTCCGGTCTGGTACAAACCATGGCATACATGAGACTGCCTATAGCGGAAGCATAAGGCACCTTGGCCATGTGGTCTCGTTCCTGCTCTGTGGTCGGTGATTGCTCCTTTGATAACTTGAAGTGACTGGCCAAATGAGTATTCACAGGCTTCGCATTACCCATGTTGAATCTGCTCAGCACCTTTTCAACATATTCTTCCTGTGACAGTTTTAGACTGTTGCGATTCCTCGTTATTCTCATCCCAAGGATTTGTTTTGCAGCACCCAAATCCTTCATTGCAAACTCCTTAGACAGCTCCTTCTTCAGCTTGTCAATCTCCTGTTTGCAACCTCCTGCTATCAGCTTATCATCGACATATAGCAACAGTATGATGTAAGAATCACCAAAATTCTTCACATAACAACAGTGATCTCCCTGACACCTCAGGAAACCGTTGCTGCACATGAACTCATCAAACTTCTTGTACCACTGCCTGGGAGCTTGTTTGAGGCCATACAAGCTCTTTTGAAGTTTGCACACTAAGTTCTCCTTACCCGGTACTTCGAATCCTTGTGGCTGCTTCATGTAGATCTCCTCCTCCAAATCACCATGGAGAAAAGCTGTCTTCACATCCAACTGTTCCAAGAACAAGTCCTCATTAGCCACTAGCGCAAGTACCGTCCTGATCGTGGTTAGCTTCACCACCGGAGAAAAAATCTTGTTGAAGTCGATGCCTTCTTTCGGCTGAAAGCCTTTTTCCACCAACCTTGCCTTATACCTCTTGCTGCCGTCAGATTCATCTTTAATCCGGTATACCCATTTATTGTGCAAGGACTTTTTACCCTGTGGTAACTGTACTAGTTGCCATGTCTGATTGGACATCAAGGAATCCATCTCATCCCTCATGGCTAACTCTCACTTGACCGAATCTCCAGCCTCCACGGCTTCATCAAAGCTCTCTGGCTCACCTCTGTCGGTCAACAAGATATAATGCAGAGATGGGGAGTATCTCTGCGGCGGTCTAATTGTCCTGTTAGACCTCCTGACTAGTGTGGCAGGAGTCCTCTGGTTTCCTTCTAGAGCTGTGTCTTCATGGTCTTCAACCTCTGGATTTTGCACCTCCACTTCAGGAAGATCCTTCAATGGAATCACCTCAGGCTTCTTGTCTTCAGAACCTGAACCCCTGGAGTCTGTGCTGTCTCTGTCCTTGTACAGAACACCTTCGTTGAATATCATATCCTTGCTCCTGATAATCTTCCGGCTTTGGTCATCCCAGAGACGATAACCAAACTCAAGTCCGCCATAGCCAACCAGAAAGCACTTCTTTGACTTGGCATCCAGTTTACTTCTAGCAGTAGAATCAATATGTGCATAAGAAACACAACCAAACACTCTCAAGTAAGAGAGATCAACCTGTCTATGGCTCCATACTTCTTCTGATAGCTTGAACTTTAGCGGTGTGGATGGACTTCTGTTTATCAGATGAGCGGCTGTGTTAATTGCCTCAGCCCAAAACATCTTTGGCAGCCCTGCATGCAACCTCATGCTCCTAGCACGCTCGTTTAAAGTCCTGTTCATCCTTTTAGCTACCCCATTCTGTTGTGGTTTCCCTGGAATGGTCTTCCTTATCTTTATCCCATTCTCAGCACAGTATCGCCTGAAATCTTCACCTAGGTACTCTCCCCCATTGTCAGACTGCAAGCACTTCACCTTCAAATCTGTCTCGTTCTCCACCATGGCTTTCCATCTCTTGAAAGCATCGAACACATCAGATTTGTTTTTCAGAAAGTAAACCCATACCTTCCTGCTTGAGTCATCAATGAACGTCACATAGTAGTTTGCGCCACCAAGGGAAGTCACCGGCGCAGGCCCCCACACATCTGTGTGAACTAGCTCCAATCTCCTGGACTTAGGCTCTCTACCTATCTTTGAGAAACTGACTCTCTTCTGTTTACCAAAGATGCAGGCTTCACACAAACTGTGATCAACAGTTTTCAAACCCGGCAGTTTTCCTTTGCAGTGAAGCACCTTCATACCCTTCTCACTCATGTGACCGAGCCTATAATGCCATAGCTCAGTATTGGCAGCAGAATCAGCAACTGCTAGGGTATCTCTGCAACTAGAGTTCATGTAGAGAGTTCCAGCCTTGCGTCCCCGAGCAATAACCATCGCTCCTTTCGTGACTTTCCAACCTCCACAATTGAAGGTTACTTTATGTCCATCATCATCCAGTTGCCCCACCGAAATCAAGTTGCGCATTAATTTAGGAACATGTCTCACCTTATAAATCTTCCATACCGACCCATTAGGCATTTTTAAACTGACATCTCCAATGCCAACTATATCCAAAGGTTCTCCATCAGCGAGATAAACCTTACCATGATTTCCAGCAACGTAGTTCTCCAGGACATGACGGTGTGCTGTGGTGTGGAATGATGCTCCTGAGTCTATCACCCACGAATCAAAAGAACTGTCGACAGACAAGATTAAGGCATCATGTTGCTCTTCAGTGGCGGCGTTAGCTTCATCATTAGTCTTGTCTTCATTCTTGCTTGGAGCCCTGCAGTTCTTTTTCAAGTGGCCCGTTTTCCCACAGTTCCAACACTCCATGGTCCTACCGTTCCTTGACTTGCTTCTCCCATTCCTCGATTTGCCTCTCCTGTCATTATCCCTGTTGGATTGCCTGTCAAGTTTCCTGCCCCTATTATCAACATTAAGGGCCGAGTTCGACGAAGAGGCTTCACCTGAGTCCTTCCTGCGAAATTCTTCCGCAAGAATAGAGTTTCTAAAATCGACAAACTTCAATTTTGCACTCCCTAGAGAATTTGTAATGGCCACCCTCATGGGTTCCCAGCTATTCGGTAACGAGGCCAAGAGGATTAGAGCATTGATCTCATCATCAAATTTAATCTCTACCGAGACCAATTGATTTAGAACGGTGTTGAAACTGTTCAGGTGCTCTACCACCGAGGCACCTTCAGACATCTTTAAATTAAAAAGCTTCTTCATGAGATGTACCTTGTTATTGGCTGAGGGCTTCTCATACATCTCTGACAGAGCCTTTATCATCCCTGCTGTAGTAGTCTCCTTCGCAACGTAGTGAGCAACGTTCTTTGACAAAGTCAAACGGATCACACCGAGTACCTGTCTATCAAGGAGACTCCACTCCTCATCCTTCATGCCTTCGGCCTTATTACCCAAGGGCAAGTGCAGTTTCCTGCTGTAGAGATAGTCTTCAACTTGCATCCTCCAGTAGGAAAAATCTGAACCATCAAATTTGGTGATGCCGGCTGCCATACCTTCTTCTCCAGTCATCGTTCTTGATCAAAAACTCCTCTCTGATACCAATTGTTGGGGAATTAGACGACTCCTAATTCCAAGGATCACAAGAACGAACAATTGCAGAAAATAAATAGGAGAAAAGAAGAAAAAGAGACACCAAATTTTTATACAGGTTCGTCCAAAATTGAGACTACGTCCTGTTTCTGCCGCTTGCAGATTCCACTATGATGAAGGAGATTACAGATTACAAGAGCAGTTTCTCACACACTCACAAATTGTGCTTACCAAAACTCTCTTCTATCTAACACCCAATGAGAATTTTTTCTCTCTTAAGGATGGAGCTCTCAAGAATTTTGCCTCTCACACTTTTCACACACCCCCAACCCTAGCCACCTTATGTCTATTTATAACCAAAGGAGGAGAAAAATAGTAACTAATGGGAAACCCTAGTGGTTTCCCCTTTTTGGGACCTTTGAATTCGACTCTGATTCAAAAAACATCGCACAGCACAGCGCGTCAGCGCCGTGGCCAGCGCTGCGGCGCTCCCCTGCGGCGCCTAGGCGCTCTTCTCCTGGCGCCTAGGCGCCATCCTCTTGAGCGTAGGCGTAAAGCACTTGGCGCCTAGGCGCAATCCACCTGGCGCCTAGGCGCTCTCCTCATGGCGCCTAGGCGCCCTCATCCCAGCGCCGCGGCGCTTGCTCTCTGCCTTTGAGGACGCATTTTTCTCCCTTTTTCTTCCTTTTGCTGGGTTGTCGACTTGATTTGACTCCACATCTGCAACATTTCAAATGTAGCTTAGACAATAAACAAAGCCTTGTACTTGATTATATGGGTCTCCAGCTTATTATTGGAACAAATTTAGACTAATATCATTGTGTCACCCCTGTATATTGCATATATTACTTAATGACTGAAGCAAGTACAACAACAAGATAACATTTATGTTACAGACCATAGAGAAATCCAATACTGGAAACTACAGGGAAAAAAGGGGTACAATCAAAAGCAGAGCCTGTTACCTATATTGTAAATTTTCCATCCAAGCAAGCATGCAGTTGGAGATGTGCCTTATTTTACTTAACGACCAGACGTCCATGACAACCATTTCCTGGTGACAGCCAAAGGAAGGATTCTGAAAGCAGCTTCCTCGATGGTTTTGAAATACAAGTTTCTCCATCTCTTGCAAAACACTAGGGGTGCGATGAGACTTCCGAACCCAACAACAAATCCGATTTCAATGCTTATGAGATTCCAATCGATCTCTTTCGACTCTGAAGGTACTGAGTGGTGCTCGTCATGATCAGGAGGTGTACTATCATCCGGTAGTGTGCAAATTGTGGTCAAAGGGCAGCCATACAATCCTTGATTCCCCATAAAAGAGTTGGCTGAAAATGTTTGAAACTGAGTTCCATGTGGAATCATACCGACCAGTTTATTGAAAGAAAGGTTCAAATGCGAGAGGAAACTTAGACTTGCAAGCGACGTTGGAATTGTGCCATTCAGCTTGTTTCTTGAGAGGTCTAATGACCCGAGAGAGTTTAGTCTGCCAGTTGACGGTGGAATTGGGCCTGAGAATGCATTATTTGAGCTTTTCTTGAGCGTTATCTTCCCCAGAGATCATTGCCTTTCAATTTGGTGCAGAAGTTGGGTCCTGGTAGTTGGTTGCTGAAATTGTTATGAGCTAGATCGATTATTTGGAGCATTGACCAATTGTTGTCAATGGGATTGGAGCGTCCAATGCTTCCGTGAAACTTGTTGGATCGCAAAACAAGAACACGCAAGGTAGATATTTTGTTCAAGAAGCAGGGGAATTTGTCAACTAGATGATTATCTGTCACGCCCCGGAGTACGGGAGGTGACGTGGTGGAATATTTAGATTAATTGAAAGAGAATTTAATTGAAATTAAGGGTTTAAAAATCCAATTAAGCAAGAAATAAGGAAGATTTTCCACCACATTTTATAAAAGAATTTAAAATCATTAAACAAATAACAATAATTGAATAAAAACCGCGAATATGGGTTCCACAACCCACAACTTGTGCACACACATGGTTCTGACAATATCATAAATACAATTACAGTCCAGGTACAAATGAAGTTGAAATCTTACATGCCTTGATTAATAAATACAGAATGTAAATAAATTCTCCTATTGCTCCTGAGTTCGGTCCGAAGAATCTTCTCCAAA
Organism: Artocarpus heterophyllus; assembly: GCA_025403435.1. Classification (NCBI taxonomy): domain Eukaryota; kingdom Viridiplantae; phylum Streptophyta; class Magnoliopsida; order Rosales; family Moraceae; genus Artocarpus; species Artocarpus heterophyllus. Next base: position 6,630,578 of record CM046342.1, read on the forward strand.
CCTAAATGGGAAACCACCTAGAGGGGGGGAATTTAAAACAGATAAAACGTGAGCGAAAGGCTCAGTAGGACTAAGTTTTATAAAATAATTTAATGCAAAGAAACATAACATTATCAGGAGTTATACAGAAAAGGAACTTGAATAAATAAATAAATAAATTGAGTAGAACCGTTCTGACACAGAACAGTCTACTCGTCAAATCAAAACACCAGTTTACTTTTACCTAGGCAAACCATGATATCACCACCGTAGTGGCCCAGCTGGGTTTCGGGACCTGCCCCCAAGGTCGATCACGACCCGATCTCTGATATGGCATCATGCCCATGTGTTTATTATCATTATCATTCAAAACCCAATTACCGAGTGTTGTCAATTACATTCATTATGAAATTCATTTCATGTCACGGTATATAAAGATATAACCGATAAAACCATTTTCAAACATCCGTTGAAAACATTTTGGATAGAAATCCTTTTCAAAGCCAAATCATTTCAAAACCAGGCTACCAAAGAAATAGGATAGAAGTCCTACCTCAGTACTCGTGCCGGTACCCCACACCGTAATCCTGATCCGCTATACGTTAGCTCCACGGAACCACGAACAATCCTAGATACAAACTAAGTCGATCAATATCTAGTTCGAGACATTCTATGTTACTAAATCATTTCATGATGTCCTAGTGTGCCATTTGTATCATTAAAATCATCCTATAAGGTTGAGATTTAAATCAGGGTTCAAAACAATGAAATCGGGTAAAAATCACAAAATTTTCCATGCCTCGGTCGGCCTGCCGGACGCCCTGCTTCGGCCTGCCGAACTGCACAGTTCGGCCTGCCGGAAGCAAAGTTCGGCCTGCCGAACATTTCCCCAGATTCGGCCTGCCGGTCGGAAGAACACCGGCCTGCCGATCATCACTCCGGCCTGCCGAACATGAACTTCGGCCTGCCGAACTGGGAAGATCCAGAAATCCCAGCCACGGGTTTCTCGATCCCCAAAATCCAAATCTTGTTTCTAACCTGTTTTTCTCAAATCCCAGGCATGAAAAACAACTATAATTGATAGAAAAACATTCTAGAACATGTTTGGGATCATTTAAACAACATTTAAACTCAAAATCCTCAAAATCCGAAAATGAGAAAAAGAGGAGAAAAATGAAAATCTTGAATCCAATCCGTTTTTCTTCAATCTAGGTTTAGATTCTAGTTGTTCTAAGCTCATTTAACACAAATCCACGGTTTTCTAAGTTAAAACAAACTTAGATTTCAAAAACACACAAAATCGAAAATTTTGTAAAAAGTTTAGAAATTTCGAATCTAACCTCGAATCGAAGCTTCAATCCGCGTTCTCGGTCGCCGAATCACGTCCCCGAGCTTCCTCCTTGCTGTTCCGAAGCTTGGATTCGAATGGAAATCAAAATTTTTTGAAGAAATTAGAGAGAGAGAGGGACTGCCGAGAGAGAGAAGAGAGAGAGAGAACTCGTGAGAGTGGAGAGAGAGAGAGAGAAGAGAGAAATAAATAGAGAAAATCGGTGGACGGTTTTACTGTGCAAAAACCATGTGCCGCCCACGGTTTTGTAAAACAGAGTATTTTTAGCATTTTACAAATTGTTGTATTTTAAAACTCAAAACATCATTTTAAATCAATAAGAAATCTTTTGAACACATCAATTTAACAAAACAACCAAAAACTAAAAATCCAACCAAATAATCTAATTAAAGTTAAAACTTTAATTATGGCACACTAATTCATCATTTACATTACATTAATGTTAAATAAATTTCGGGACGTTACAGCTCTCCACCCCTTAAAGAAATTTCGTCCTCGAAATTTACAACTCATCTCAAAAGCAAAACAAATGCGGATACAATTCCCGCATACCCGACTCTCGTTCCCAAGTGGCTTCATCAACCCCGTGATGCTGCCACACGACCTTTACCAACGGTATCTCACGACGACGCAAGCTAATCACTTTCCGGTCGATAATCTGAATCGGCACTTCTTCGTACGTCGTATCCTCCTGAACCTGTACATCGCGAAACGATACTATCTTACCCTGCTCAAGTGGACACTTCCTAAGCATCGACACATGAAACACATCGTGCACATGAGAAAGTTCGGGCGGAAGATCAAGCCGATAAGCGACCACACCAACACGCTGAGTGATCTCGAACGGCCCAATATACCTCGGCGCGAGCTTCCCACTCACTCCGAACCGCATAGTTCCCTTACGAGGTGACACCCTCAAGAGAACAAAATCTCCAACCGCGAACTCTAAGGGTCTACGTCTCCTATCTGCGTAGCTCTTCTGCCGACTCTGAGCTGCTCTCAATCGATCCCGAATCACCGCGACTTTCTCGTTGCTGTCACGAATCTCATCTGGCCCAAGAATAACTCTATCTTCCGGTTCGGCCCAACACACAGGTGACCGACACGGTCGCCCATACAACGCCTCAAATGGTGCCATACCGATACTCGCCTGATAACTGTTGTTGTACGCGAACTCCGCCAAATGCAAACATTGCTTCCAATTCCCGCCGAAGTCCAACGCACAAGCACGCAACATATCCTCGAGAACCTGAATAACCCGCTCAGACTGCCCATCAGTCTGAGGATGAAACGCCATACTGAAGTTCAAATCCGTACCCAAAGCCTCCTGAAAACTCCTCCAGTACTTAGCATTAAACCTGGTGTCTCGATCAGAGGTGATGGATAAAGGAACTCCATGCAACCTCACAATGTTCTGCATATACAGCTCCCCGAGAATCTTCCTGGAACACGTCGACCTAAACGGAATGAAATGCGCCGATTTCGTCAACCTGTCGACTACAACCCATACTGCATCATGCCGCTGCTCCGTCCTCGGCAAACCTGTGAGAAAATCCATCGTCACATGCTCCCATTTCCACCCTGGAATAGGAAGCGGCTGAAGCTGACCCGCAGGCTTCTGGTGCTCAGCTTTCACCTGAAGACACGTCGAACACTTGGCCACGTACTCGCGAACATCTTTCTTCATGCCTCTCCACCAATAGTGCCTCTTCAAATCACGATACATCTTGGTGCTCCCCGGATGAATAGCAAACTGAGACCTATGAGCTTCATCTAGAACGGCTTTCGTCACCTCGGCGATAACTGGAACTGCAAGACGCTCCCGGAAGTACAACGATCCATCTGCATGCACGCTCCATTCCTCGAACTGCTCCCCGTTCTGAATCCGCGACCAAATCCCCTGCAAATGTCGATCCTGCCACTGACCTTGCTTCACCATCCGAACAAGAGCTGGAGTCTCTTCCACATGATACAACAAAACTCGATCACCGTCTTCATGATACTGTAGCCGATACTCACTCACTGTCGCATCCCTGCTCCAGTCCTCAAAATCAAACAAGCGAGAATCCCTGAAGACTTCCTGCTAAGCGCGTCTGCTACCACATTAGCTTTTTCGGGATGATACTGCAATGTGAAATCATAATCCTCCATGTACTCTACCCATCTGCGCTGCCTCAAGTTGAGATCTCTCTGAGTGAACAAATGCCTCAAACTCTTGTGATCGGAGAAGACCTGAAACGATGCCCCATACAAATAACATCTCCAAATCTTCAGCGCGTAGATCACCGCTGCAAGCTCTAAATCGTGAGTAGGATAATTCCGCTCGTGAGGTCGTAGCTGTCTCGATCCGTACGCAACCACACGTCCATGCTGCATCAACACGCATCCAAGTCCGCGCCCTGAAGCATCAGCATAAACCTCATACGGCTCGTCACTGCTAGGAATAACTAATACTGGAGCTGAAGTCAACCGGTTCTTCAATTCTTGAAAAGCAGACTCACAGTCTTCATCCCACTCAAACCTGACGTTTTTCCTGATCAACCTCGTCAACGGAGCTGCAATCTTCGAAAAGTCCTTTACAAATTTCCTGTAATATCCAGCAAGACCTAAGAAGCTGCGAATCTCCGCTACATTCCTTGGTCGTTCCCACTCCAATATAGCTTCAATCTTGGACGGATCCACTGAAATACCATGCTCCGAAATGACATGACCCAGAAATTTGACCTCAGTCAACCAGAACTCACACTTTTCCCTCTTAGCATACAACTGGTGCTCCCGCAGAGTCCGAAGCACGATCCGAAGATGCTGCTCATGCTCCTTCCAAGTCTTAGAATACACAAGAATATCATCGATGAACACGATCACAAACTGATCCAGATACGGCCTAAATATCCTGTTCATCAAATCCATAAAAGCTGCTGGAGCATTCGTCAACCCGAAAGACATAACCAGAAACTCGAAGTGCCCATACCGAGTCCTAAAAGCTGTCTTGGGAATATCCTCTTCCTTGATTCTGAGCTGATGATAACCTGACCGCAAATCAATCTTCGAGAAGTATCGCGAACCTCCCAACTGATCAAATAGCTCATCAATCCTAGGCAAAGGATACTTGTTCTTCACCGTAACACGATTCAGCTGCCGATAATCCACACATAACCTGAGAGTCCCATCGTGCTTCTTAGCGAACAAAACTGGTGCTCCCCACGGAGATGTGCTATTTCGAATATATCCTTTATCAGCAAGCTCCTGAAGTTGCTTCCTCAATTCCTTCATTTCTGCCGGCGCCATCCGATAAGGTGCCATAGAAATCGGTGATGTCCCTGGAAACAACTCGATACCAAACTCAATCTCCCGATGCGGTGGTAACCCTGATAACTCGTCGGGGAAGACATCCTCGAACTCACCAACCACTGGAATCGCTACACCACTACTCGAAACATAGGGCTCGCAATCTAGATTGGCAAGAAAAGCAAAACAATCTAGATTCCTTCGCCCTCCTAGACATGACTTCATGAGACGCTCACTCATTAGCCAATCACCACCACCCTGGTAAGTGATTACCGTCCCCCTATCAGACACTAGGGTCACTTTTCTAAGTTGGCAGTCCACAACTGTACTATACCTGGACAACCAGTCCATCCCTAAAATCACATCATAGGAACTCATGGGGAGTATAATCAAATCACTTTTCAAAATCTCATCCCCAATCTTTATTTTACATGATTTACACATACAATTTACACACACCCACCCCAAAGGAAAAGTTATAACTAGGGGTTCCTTAAACTCTTCTACTTCTAATCCCAAGGCATGTACAAAGGAACTCGAAATGAGAGAATGAGAGGCACCGGTATCAAATAAAACGCGAGCTAAAGATCTGGAAACCAAAACCATACCATCGACAACCGCGTTACCAATCTGAGAATCTGACCCTCCAGATGCCATTGCATGAACCTGCACTGGCGCTTTCCCTTTTCCTCTACCGATATTGCTGGGTCCTGCATTACTCGGCCGATGCTGCTGAGATGGAGACGACTGCACACTACCTGTACTCGGAGCTCTATACTGAGGAACACTACGCTGAAAATACTGCGGCTGCTGTCCCCGTGCCGGATATGAGAATTGCTGAGGAGAAAACTGCGGATACTGCAACTGCGGGTACTGCAGAGGCGGAGGTAGGGTCTGAGGCTGAGGCTGAGACGAACGACTGGCATCCTCCCCGGTCTGCGATCCAAGACGAGCACTCCTGATCGGGCAATTCCTCTTGATGTGTCTGGGCTGCTGACAGAAATGACAATGAAAGCTGTAGGGGTTGCTGCGCCCGCTGCCAGTCGAACTGTTACTGCCAGTGGTCGCACCGCCTTGCTTGCCTTTCCCCGGAGCTGGACGACTACTGGTGCTCTTCCTGCCACTCCTCTGCGGTCCTCCTGAAGCCTTAGCTCGGTCCTCACAATACTGTACGTAATCATTCTCCACGGAGATTGCCGACGACACAAGCTCTTCGAAACCCCTAAGCCGTAGAGCAACCAACTGCCGCCGAATAGGAGCCTTGAGTCCTTCCTGAAACTTGATGCACTTCTCGCGCTCCGATGCCACAGCTGATGGAGCAAACCTAGCCAACTCGCTAAACTTTGCCTCGTACTCCCGAACTGACATATCACCCTGCTGCAATCTATAAAACTCAGCTGCCTTCTGATCTCTATATCCCTGCAGAAAATACCGATCATAGAACAGCTCCTCGAACTTGTCCCAACCGATATCGCCACCGCGCTCCAGACGCTTAGTTTGTTTCCACCAGGTGTTAGCGCCACCCTCGAGCTTATACGCCGCAAACTCCACACGATACTCCTCAGGCACACCAAGGGTATCAAGATGCTTCAAGATCGAATCCAACCAATACTCTGCTAACTGCGGATCCCCATTGCCATCAAAAGTCGGAATAGACGCCCGTCGAAATTCCTTAAAGAAAGCATGCCGACTACCAACACTGGAGTCTTCCGGTCTAGTCCTGGCTGCCATCTGCCGGAAAGCCGCAATCATAGACCTCATCAGGCCCTCATCATTTCCGAACTCGGCGTCAGCTGTCGAACGACGTCTAGGTGCCATTCTCTCACTTCTGAAAACAAAATTGGACTGTCAGAGGTATTTCATTGTCAAACCTATGTGTGCACAATTCCCAAGGTTCATAACCTTGAGCTCTGATACCATTCTGTCACGCCCCGGAGTACGGGAGGTGACGTGGCGGAATATTTAGATTAATTGAAAGAGAATTTAATTGAAATTAAGGGTTTAAAAATCCAATTAAGCAAGAATTAAGGAAGATTTTCCACCACATTTTATAAAAGAATTTAAAATAATTAAACAAATAACAATAATGGAATAAAAACCGCGAATATGGGTTCCACAACCCACAACTTGTGCACACACATGGTTCTGACAATATCATAAATACAATTACAGTCCAGGTACAAATGAAGTTGAAATCTTACATGCCTTGATTAATAAATACAGAATGTAAATAAATTCTCCTATTGCTCCTGAGTTCGGTCCGAAGAATCTTCTCCAAACCTAAATGGGAAACCACCTAGAGGGGGGGAATTTAAAACAGATAAAACGTGAGCGAAAGGCTCAGTAGGACTAAGTTTTATAAAATAATTTAATACAAAGAAACATAACATTATCAGGAGTTATACAGAAAAGGAACTTGAATAAATAAATAAATAAATTGAGTAGAACCGTTCTGACACAGAACAGTCTACTCGTCAAATCAAAACACCAGTTTACTTTTACCTAGGCAAACCATGATATCACCACCGTAGTGGCCCAGCTGGGTTTCGGGACCTGCCCCCAAGGTCGATCACGACCCGATCTCTGATATGGCATCATGCCCATGTGTTTATTATCATTATCATTCAAAACCCAATTACCGAGTGTTGTCAATTACATTCATTATGAAATTCATTTCATGTCACGGTATATAAAGATATAACCGATAAAACCATTTTCAAACATCCGTTGAAAACATTTTGGATAGAAATCCTTTTCAAAGCCAAATCATTTCAAAACCAGGCTACCAAAGAAATAGGATAGAAGTCCTACCTCAGTACTCGTGCCGGTACCCCACACCGTAATCCTGATCCGCTATACGTTAGCTCCACGGAACCACGAACAATCCTAGATACAAACTAAGTCGATCAATATCTAGTTCGAGACATTCTATGTTACTAAATCATTTCATGATGTCCTAGTGTGCCATTTGTATCATTAAAATCATCCTATAAGGTTGAGATTTAAATCAGGGTTCAAAACAATGAAATCGGGTAAAAATCACAAAATTTTCCATGCCTCGGTCGGCCTGCCGGACGCCCTGCTTCGGCCTGCCGAACTGCACAGTTCGGCCTGCCGGAAGCAAAGTTCGGCCTGCCGAACATTTCCCCAGATTCGGCCTGCCGGTCGGAAGAACACCGGCCTGCCGATCATCACTCCGGCCTGCCGAACATGAACTTCGGCCTGCCGAACTGGGAAGATCCAGAAATCCCAGCCACGGGTTTCTCGATCCCCAAAATCCAAATCTTGTTTCTAACCTGTTTTTCTCAAATCCCAGGCATGAAAAACAACTATAATTGATAGAAAAACATTCTAGAACATGTTTGGGATCATTTAAACAACATTTAAACTCAAAATCTTCAAAAATCCGAAAATGAGAAAAAGAGGAGAAAAATGAAAATCTTGAATCCAATCCGTTTTTCTTCAATCTAGGTTTAGATTCTAGTTGTTCTAAGCTCATTTAACACAAATCCACGGTTTTCTAAGTTAAAACAAACTTAGATTTCAAAAACACACAAAATCGAAAATTTTGTAAAAAGTTTAGAAATTTCGAATCTAACCTCGAATCGAAGCTTCAATCCGCGTTCTCGGTCGCCGAATCACGTCCCCGAGCTTCCTCCTTGCTGTTCCGAAGCTTGGATTCGAATGGAAATCAAAATTTTTTGAAGAAATTAGAGAGAGAGAGGGACTGCCGAGAGAGAGAAGAGAGAGAGAGAACTCGTGAGAGTGGAGAGAGAGAGAGAGAAGAGAGAAATAAATAGAGAAAATCGGTGGGCGGTTTTACTGTGCAAAAACCATGTGCCGCCCACGGTTTTGTAAAACAGAGTATTTTTAGCATTTTACAAATTGTTGTGTTTTAAAACTCAAAACATCATTTTAAATCAATAAGAAATCTTTTGAACACATCAATTTAACAAAACAACCAAAAACTAAAAATCCAACCAAATAATCTAATTAAAGTTAAAACTTTAATTATGGCACACTAATTCATCATTTACATTACATTAATGTTAAATAAATTTCGGGACGTTACATTATCGCCCAGGTCCAAAACCTCTAATTGAGTGCAATTAGCCAGTGACTTTGGAATCTTTCCTTCCATTGAATTTCCATTGAGCTCAAAGGTCCTTAAACCACAATGAACTGGAAAAGAATCTGGAATTGTGCCGCTGAAATTATTCCTTCCCCGATTTAGAATCTTTAGAAAACCTGCAACCTCATGTGTCTTTGTAAACATACACTTAGGTATTCTACCACTCAAGTTGTTCCTAGACAAATCAAGAACTTGAAGATTATACATATCGCATGTGTCAAATGGAATAGAAGAATAAAAACTATTGCTAGATAAATCTATATAGTTGGCAAGTTGGGGTAGAAGGGGCATCTTTCCATGGATCTGGTTAGAATGCAAATCAAGAACGGAGATATTAGAAGGGAGAGCATAAGGTTCTTGTATTCCCTCTAGGTTATTATGTGAAAGATTCAAATACACCAACCCCAAATCCCAAATCCCAAATCCAATTAGGTACCGCCCCATGTATTTGGTTGTCTGAAAGGTCCAACCAAAATAAAGACTTCAGGTTGGGAAAGGTTTTGAGTTTACAAGAAACAAGAGACAATGAGAAAATGATCTTTGGAAAGGAATACCTAGAGGTGCCATTTGCATTGATAGACAAATTGTTGTATGAAAGGTCAAGGGTAGAAAGGTTGACGAGCCCCTCAAGAATGTCTAGTTGTATGGTGCCGTTGAGTTTGTTGAAAGAGAGTGTTAGATCTTCAAGACTTTTGAGTTTAAACACGGACGTTGGAACAGGCCCTTCTAGGTTGTTGCCACTCAAATCAAGAGAGATAAGCATGGACGACGACTCGTTTTGATATTCAGGAAGCTGGCCATTAAATTGATTGTTGGAAAGGTCAATTACTTCCAACGATGGAACTTTAAACAGAGATGACGGGATTGGACCAACAAGTTTGTTGCCTGACAAGTACAATTCAACCAGCCTGGGGAGCATGACGTTTGGAAGTGCTCCGTTGAAGTGGCAATAGGAAAGGTCCAATGTGGACAATTTTGTAAGATTGCCCATAGATGGTGGTAATCTCCCTGAAAAACTCGTACTCCTGAGCACTAGAATGTGAAGAGAATTATTTGGAGAAAATTCTGGCAAAGAACCTTGAAGCAGTGGATTGGATGATATGTCAATAGTCTCAAGTGTCGGTACCTGAAAGATCTCTTTAGGAAACGTTCCATACAGATCATTACCCCATAAATTAAGATAAGCCAAATTTTTGAGGCGCGACATCTCAATAGGGATTTTCCCAACAAAACCAGCCTCTGCCAAATTCAGATAACGCAAACTGGTTAGATTTCCAAACCTTGATGGAATCCGAGTGCCGAAGTTGTTATAAGACAGATCGAGGGTGTCAAGATATTGAAAATGAAAGAGACTGGAATTGTCCGTTAATCCACCAATGATAGATTTGCTGCTGAGATTAAGACCAACAACGAGTCCCTCTTGGCAGCTTACGCCTTCCCAAGAACAGCAATCTGTACTCTGATTCCACGGCAGCAGATCAAATTCAAATACGAGGCTATTCTGCAACTGGTACAGCAAAGGTTGCTGGTCTCTCAGACATTGGCCTGCAGATGTTACTTCCAAGCTGAGTAGTGATATTGTTGAGCATGTGATGATCAAGAAAGTCCATAATGATGAAAAGGCTGAAGTTCTCCTCATTGAATGCACACAATGGAAAGACTGATCACTGTTTTCTGAATGAAGACAATGGAAAATGCATTAGGGCCACTTCATATTTTTCTTGAAAATTTCCATTGAAAACGATTTGATGACTTGTTTTCCAAATTAAAGACTGGCTGCCTGTAGTTAGCCTCTAGTCAACTCAACTTCTTCCAAAAGTATTCACCTATACGTCCAAAATATTCAAAATCAAAAGTATTCGACTCAACTAAACTTTCTTTCCACAAACAACACGATAGCTACCGTGGGTTTTAAGGAAGAAATTTTTTTTTTTTTTTTTTTTAATCCCTATGAGGATTTATCCCCATTATTCACATATTGTGGGTCCCGTGAGCCGCATCAGGTGGGCCCACCATATGAGTATAGCAGGGTTAACCCTCTCTGGATAACAAATATAAGTCGGAGATTCACACTACTTTTCACTCTTAATTATTATGGATTTGTTATTGTTTATTGTGGGGTTTTATGTATAGGTTTCCAACATTTAAACCTATGCCCCTGATTTGTACAGACATTTGGTAAAAAAATGGTTTAGACTTTAAAACAATGAGGATGGTTTAAAATGAGATAAATCGTTGATACAATACAACCATTTAAAGCACCTAGATTAAGTAAAGGTCCACAATTAAGGGAGAATTTTTTTGTGATTGATCCTATTATAAGTTGGTTTTAGTCCATCTTTGGTATATATATGTTAGTGCTTCGAGCACTTTAAGCACTCAATGAGTGCTCTATTTGTTTAACTAAGTGCACTGAGCGCTTAACTAAAGGTCTGGGAGAATTTTTTGTGATTGATACTATTATAAGTTGGTTTCTGTCTATCTTTATCTCATATATTCCTACATGGGTTAATTAGACTAATATTCTTGTATTTTGCTAAGATAACAAAGACACCTTCTTGATCAAAATTAATAAGGCCAACACAAGGATTTCAGTGTAATTAACCTAGGGATGTCTAACATCCTTTGATCAAAGCTAACTTTTCAAGATAATTATAGAGATACCCCTGTATTAGTTGACCTTGAAAGGAGACAAAAACTTGACTGCTAAATTTTTAAAAATGTCAAAAATGCTCCCCATGCATAAAAATGTTCTTATCTATGTATAATGTTTGAAATGATGTTTTTACCCTTATTTGCATCAAAAAATTGGTTTAATTGATTTTTTCACGCATTTAACTATATTTTCACTCTTATAGAAAGAATTTTCTTGAACTTTTTTTTTCCATTTTTGAAGAAATTAAAATGTAATTTTTTTATTAATAGATATTTTCCAGTTTTTTAAGACTGACTACATCTTACTAAATTAGTTAATTATCATCTAAATGCTCTATTTTTCATAAAAGTTAAAAAATTATAACAAAATTCAAAAGAAAATTAAAAAGAAAAAAAACACATTTAAATTTTTTAAAATGTTAAAATAAAAATAACAAAAATATAAATAAAAACAAAAACAAAACCCTCTCTCTCAATGTAAGGGCCACAGGGTGGGGGGCGCAGCGGGTTGAGTGGCGCAATGTCGAGGGGAGAAAGTCGGGGGTGGGGGGCATTAGGTGGCTGTGGGTGCGTATGAAGAAGGGGTGAGTGACAGGGGTGACATTGCTTGATCCTTGGTCTTTTTATGATTTAGACTTTTTTTTAATAAAAATAAAATTTGTGGCAGTGATATATATATATATATAGCCATTGATTTTTATTTTTTTTCCATTTTACGGCAATTTTTTTTCATTTTATGGCAAAAGTTTGTAGAGTTAAGTCTAAGAGGTGTGAATGTATTAGTTTTGATTAAAGGGGTGATTTTATTATTTTGACAAAACATATAGGTGTCGGTGTAATAACGCTTCCTTCATTTGTTTTAAAAATTTATAACTAAATAAATACGTACCTTTAATTTTCTTCTTGAAGCAAGGGTAAAAAAAAATCTATGAAAATTATAGTCAGTGGCCAAAGTATCTTTTACCCCTAAACTGTTATGTTAAGTTAATGCGAGCATCTATTGATACCTTTTTGAGCACTCTTTCTTCAACCATCATCTATTCTACTTATTATATCATTTTTAAAATATCAAAATAATCCTTACACCTATTTTTTTCTTTTTTCTTTTTCCACCTGCCAACCCAGCCAACCAAACATGACTCTATTCTACTTATTATATCATTTTTAAAATATCAAAATAATCCTTACACCTTTTTTTTTTCTTTTTTTTCTTTTTCCACCTACCAACCTAGCCAACCAAATATGACTACGAATTTCTCTGCTAAAAATTTAAGCTATGCACCATTACTCGTGGGCCAAGTAGTATGCACCACTAACGAATAGTTTATTAAATAGTGGTTTTATTTCTCTACATCTTTTTTAATTTCTTTTTCTTCATACGAAGGAACTAGAATTTTCATTTCAATGGGGGTTCAACATTAAAAAATTTTGGGAAAAAATGAGAATTTTAAAGGAGAAAATAAAGAAATCACTTATTTTTTTGCGAAAAGGCTCTTAAATATCAGAATCCATCTCTATTCTTAAATAAAACAAAAAAAAAAAAAAGAGGGCACGATAATTTGTTTTTAAAATGGAGTATGTAATGAGTATTTCTTTAAAATACTTTTGTCTTTAAAGGTAATTTCATCAATGGGTAATATAGTAATAAGAAATTTTATTAAAAAATATGTTTAAAAAGTAGAATGAGGACTGTTAATAGATGTCTGTTAAGTTAATTTACCCTTTGTTTATTACATTAAACAAAATGATAACATCACAATACTTATAATTTTATAAACGCCTCCTGAACTATTGATTTTAGTTCAATTTGACCCCTTATTATTGATATTGTGTCAACTTACTTCTCCATATTTTAGAAAATTAAGGGACAAGTGACACAAAATCAATAAATTGGGTGGATTTATGAAATTAAATTAGTTCAAGGGGTATTTTGAATGATTTTATATAATTTAGTGGGTAAAAATACACACAAGCATATTGAGTTAGGATTATATAGATGAAGGAGAGTCTTTAAAATTAATCTTAATTATAATGACACTCCTGCTTACTAATAAAATGATTGAATATCTAAATAATCTAGACTATTGAATTTTAGTAAGAATCAATCTAAACAAATTGATTACATAAAGAAATACTAAATGGTGAGGATCGAATTAAACCATTAATTTTATAAAAAAAATTACTAAGCTTTAAATTTTGATAAGATAGACTACTAGATTGTATTTCACATATAAATAATAAGAAAAATCTCACAAATAGTCCTCGAATTTTATCTTTTATTCCATTTTAGTCATTAAGTTCTAAAATGTTCCAAATTTTGTTCCCATCAATCAATTTGTTTTAGTTTTTGTCCTTTTTATCAATGGCCTATTACAAAGAGGACAGGATATGCATGTTATGCTTAGTGGAAATAGCATTCTGCTGATGGAACATAGAATATACACTTTGGTTCTTAGGTTTTTTATCCCAAACTGTCTTAATCAATCACTTTGTTATACTTTTAGTTGTTTTCATCAATTGTCTATTAAAAAAAGGACAAGATATGCATGTGATGCTGGACAAAAACACGCACATACACAAAAAATATCATCCATATTTTGTTAATAAAACACAAAATATACACTTGATTATGATGGGAAAAAACACGGCACATATGTTCACTTACTGGTGACTGAAATATCATCCGTATTTTGTTTTGTTTTTGACACTTAATTGATGAAAAATACTATTGAACAAAACTCATATATTGGGGCTAAATTTAAAGCATTTTAAAAGTCAAGCATTAGAATGAGATTAGTAACAAAATTCTTAGACCATTTCTAGAATTAACCACGGATAAAATCCTTTTACTTATTTATTTATTTAAAAAAAGTTGAAAATATGAAAACCTTGAATATAATAAAACATCAAAGCCTAAATCCCAACCACCTATCGCCGGCTGCTAGGCCAGCAGCCGCCCATAGCCACTTGGCCGCCAACCGATCATACACATCTCGTTTGTTCACTCGTAGAAGCATGGTCTCTCATGCAAGTACAGATGTCAAAGTGATAGGGCAAATGGCGCCCCACGCCAACCCAATAGGGCCAGGTTTGACCGACATAATAAATTGCGGGCGGGGCAGGTCAAGACCCGCATCATGCATTGTTGGAAAAAAAAATGTTTAATAACCATTTTAAGGAGCCATTTTAAAGCATAATTTTGAGTAGAATTCACTTTGTAAAAGTGAGAAGTCTTGGTGGATTTGCGTTCTCTGTCTCAAGGAGCTCGAAATCTTATATTTATATGCTCAAAATAATAATCGGGTGAATGAGAAATTAATGCTCAAATTATACCCATTGATATTTGAATTTTGTTGGATTATTAATGCTTGATATGGTTTATAAGTAGTTGTACTTTTGTACTTGGGTAAGAAAAGTACCTAAGATGCTCTCTCACAAGTAGGGGGAGGGGTACAAATCACGACCCGGTAGGTTAAGGGCCCCACGTGTGCACACAACATGGGCGACGATGCAAATGCCGAATTCGTTGAGCTTGTCTTTCACGGGCTACGTTTTGCAAATTTTTTATTTGCTCCCAACAACAAATCTGAATTTAGCTGTTGATATTCTTTATTAGTGGAGGTTAATGGCATATTCATAAACCTGCCCATAAGTGGAGGTTAATGGAGGTCATAATCTCATTAATGAAGGTTAATGGTGGTCATAAACCTCATATTGTATCAACTAAATGAATGCCATTATGCTCATAAATTTGCACAAAATTCTGCTTAAGTTTTGGATTGTAACATCCATTTCTTCAGCCTATAAATACCACACTCCTCCACATGTTTTAGACACAAGACACACAACTATCACTCTTGTTTTTCTTTTCAAGTTTTTGAGTTCTATAGGCAGAGTTCTTCTATTTTTTGACAAGTTTTTTGGTGACAAAGGAAGACATAGTTTCAAGTTCGTCGGAGATGGTATCGGATAGTGCTCAAAATTTCGTTGCAAGTCGTTGTATTCTAGGATATGGACGTCCATTGAATCCTCGTATATAATCAAAGGGGACAAATCTGTTTTAAAGAAAGCGTGAGCCACACGTGTCCCGACCTTTTCTTTGTTTAATTTTCGCTTTGATTTAGTTATAGGTTTTGTTATACTTTTTTTCTTTGATTTGTAGTATTTTTAATTGTAACTTATTCGTTTTTATCCACATTACATGCAATTATATTGCTGATAATCTTAAAACAGATTATAGCTTCTATTTGACGGCGAATAGGTTCATTGGATTTGGAAGAACTTTTTGACTGCTGCTTTGATGTACTTCCATCTTAGTGTTTCAACTTTTTTTTTTTTCTATATATATTATTAGTTAACGTTTATAACATAAAACAGTAGAAGTTTTTTTTTTTATTTATTTGGTTACGTGTATAAGTGTATGTTATAAGTTATATAACAGGTTTTATATTTTAACTGTTAACGTTTAATATATTTACAGTCATATATATTAATTGTTAATGGTTTAGTTTATTTACATACACTACTGTTTTTCTAAGTTATAAGTTATTGAAGTTTCTAAATTTACTGTCTTTTATTTATAAGTTTTTTTTTTTTTAGTTTCATCTTTTAATATATAAACGTTTGTTTAATATTGAAACGTTTGGTTGTTTATGTTCAAGTTTTGTTTTCATTATAAATGGATTTTACAATTTTATTTATTGGTTTTTAACATTTTCTTGGTTTGTTATATATAACGTTATAAACATTATCCGCATAACGTTTGTTATATCTATTACGTTTTTCACGTTTTTGTTTGTTATATTATAACATAACAGTTTTTCTTTTTATTATTAACGTTTTGTTTTACATTTTCAGTAATATCTTATATTAAATTATTCTAATATATATAGTTTGGTCCTTTACTTAAAAAAAACGTGAATTTATCTTGGGTATAAATTCTAAGACTTGAACTTTAGTATTTTCAGAAATAGGTAATAACATGAGCGTTATTCCAACCGAGAATGTTTCAACTAGAAGCACTTCTAAAACACCGATGTCATCTCCTCAAGTTCATGCCTCGACCTCGACACAACCTTTGTCGGTTTTGGTTCCTATGAACTACAACGAGAACCCTGAGAAATTTAGTGGACTGAATTTCACAACTCGGCAACAAAAAATGTTGTTCTATTTGACAACATTGAATCTTGCAAGATTCTTAAAAGATGATCATCTTACTGTTAGAGAGTGAAACAGATGCTCAGACTTCATTTACTATTGAAGCATGGAAGCATTCTGACTTCTTGTACAAGAACTATGTTCTGAACGGCTTGATTGATGCACTTTATAATGTGTATAGTCTAAAAAAAAAGCTAGGGAAGTGTGGGAGTCCTTGGACCATAAGTACAAGACAGAAGATACTGGTGCTAAAAAGTCATAGTTGGACGGTTCATGAACTATAGAATGGTAGATTCTAAGACTGTGATCAGTTAAGTTCAAGAACTTCAATTAATCATTCATGAAATTTATACAAAGGAATGATAATTAGTGAGTATTTTCAGGTAGCTACAATTATAGAGATGCTACCCTTATGTGGAATGACTTCAAGAACTGTTTGAAGCACAAGCGCAAGGAGATGAGTGTTGAAGTTCTTATTGTTCGACTTCGCATTGAAAAATACAATAAAGGATATGAGAAAAAGCTCTCTAATAGATCTGTTGCCAATGCAAATGTGGTGGAGCATAATAAAAGCTCCAAGAATGAGAAGAACAAGTCAGAATTCAAGCTGGGACCTAAGGGAGGAATTTCAAAGAAGCAGAAATTCCAAGGGTTTCAACTGTAACAAGGTGGGTCACAAAATGGTAGATTGTAGTCTATCGAAGAGGAACAAAAAGAAAGAGGCCAACATGGAGGACACCATCACACAAGAAATGCCAGATATCAGTCTTTCTGTTGTGGTCTTTGAAGTCAACAAGGTGGATCCAACCCTAAGGAGTGGTGGCTTAACACTGGGGCCATATGCCATGTATGTTATGATAGAGCTGCATTTACTAAACTCGTATTGTCAAACTCTAGAGAGAAATGCTTGAAGATGACTTCAGGCAAGAAAGTTAAATGTGTTGTATGTGCCTAATATCTAGAAAAATATCATTTCTGGAACTCTGCTGAATTCACATGGCTTCAAGATGGTTTTTGAGACTGATAAAATAGTGTTGTCCAAACATAGACGTATGTGGGAAAGGGATATGTGAAAGATGGGATGTGGAAAATGAATGTAATGGCTATTAAGCCCAATTCCATCAATAAAACTAAAAAGTCTTTCGCTTATATGCTTGAGTCTACTAATTTATGGCATGACAAACTAAGTTATGTTAATTATGATACTTTGCGTAGATTAATTGACTTGGATTACATACCCACGTTTTATATTGATTCCAAACATAAGTGTGAAATATGTGTAGAGGCAAAACTAATAAAATCTTCGTTCCAAACAATTAAGAGGAATACTGAGCTACTTGATTTAATATGTAGCAATGTTTGTGACTTAAAATGTGTTCAAACTAGAGGTAGGAATACATGTTTTGTCATTTTCATAGATCATAGCACAAAATATTGTTATGTATATTTGCTTCAGAACAAATATGAAGTTATAAAGAAGTTTGCTCTCTATAAGCAAGAAGTTAAAAACTAACTTAATAAGAAAATTAAGATGGTAAAAATGACCGTGGTGGTAAATATGTAGAACCATTTAGTAAATTTGGTGCACAACATGGTATTATGCACGAGCTCATGGCACCCTATTCTCCTCAGTCAAATGGTGTGGTTGAACGCAAAAATCATACCTTAAAGGATATGATGAATATGATATTGATAAGTTCTGAATTACCATACAACATATGGAGGGAAGCCATTTTGTCCACTAATTACCTTTTAAATAAGGTACCCGGAAAGAAAGAAGATAAGACCTTCTATGAATTATAGAAAGGGAGAAAGCCTTCCTACAAATACTTAAGAGTGTGAGGGTGTTTTGCAAAAGTAATGGTACCTACATTAAAAAAGATGAGAATAGATCCTAAACTAGTTGATTGTATCTTCATTGGTTATGCCCACAATAGTAATGCATATCGGTTCATTGTGTATAAATCTAAAAACCCTAAGATTTACAAGAGCATGATCATGGAATCAAGGAATGCATCGTTTTTTGAACATGTATTTCCCTGTAAATACAAAGGGTATGGTCTAAGTTCATCTAAATGAACATTTGAGATGTCACAACCCGCCTTTTCGGGCTATGATAAAACTCTTTCTTACTTACTTTAGGGCAAAAATTTAAGGAATTTTTTTTTTTTAAAACAGAAATAAATATTTACTTACATTAACTTTGATAACTCCCAAAATACTTTCACATACTTGTATTTACATAATTAATACTTTTACTTTCATAACATCTTTCTTTTAATCATTTCATATCAAAATAACTTTAAACATGCGTGGTGGAAAACATTACAGCAACGGACTCCATACCCAATCTGCACACCTCATCTGTCTGCCAGCTCATCATTACGACTCATTCTGACCTTTTCGTCGGAATACCTACAGCATGAAAAACTTAATGAGCTAATGTAACACCCGTATTTTTAACGGGCATAATTTTGTAAAATTTAATGAATAAAATGTGACTATTTAAAATTACTAAGTTGTTTATGATCATTTAAAAAAAATACCATTTTAGTATTTTCTTACCAAGTCTTCCTAAGAAACATTCAAAACTTACCAACACTTACTTCTACCAATCTTGTCTCCCTAAATTATTGCTCAATTATATAGACTTCTTCTCATTTTGCTAAAGGTATCCGAAGGGGACATTGAATTATTTTCCGTCAATTCATAGAAGACATGGAGATATTTCTCAACCACCTAATTAATTATTTCCTTATCTTCTTCTATAATTCACTCCAATTATCCCCTCAATTATGTTGGCATTATTTGCTAAAAGTCTTCATGGGAGACAAGATGATATTTTCCTTTAAGACTCTTTTGTTTCTTCTTACAACTTTTCCCCGTAAACATCTCATTCCTCTTAAGCATTTTGATATCTTTTTATTTAACTATCACCACCTTCTTCTCTAGTTCTCATTCTCTCCCTTCTCACTTCAAATTTCTAACTAAAGACATAGAGCACAAAGCTCTCTTTGTGGCCAAGACAATTATAATTCCCAACGATGATCGAGGCGGTTTTAAAGTTAATTCAAGCTTGATTGATAACCCAAACTTTGGTGCTTTTCAAAGAAGTTTTGAGGTAGGTTTTCTTTAATCTAAACTTAGTTTTTAGTATGCATTTTCTCCATGTTTAATGCATAAAAATACTTTAATGGCACTAGTAGACGGGTTTACACATAACTCACTTATGAATGTGATTATACGTTGTGCTTTAGTTTTAATTGTCCTTATGCATGCCTTAGGGTCAAGGATGTGTGGAGCTAACGTTAATTGATTCCAGGATTAAAAGATTGTTGATAAGCTTGAAAGGTAGGGATTCTATTACTCATTTTTGTGAGGTTTTTATAGAATTAAAATTGATTGTTTTGCCGCAATATATATATATCTATGTTGAACTGATATTATATGAGTATCACATATGAAACTATGACATGGACTCGTCTTGTATTGTACGGCGAGGAACATAATGAATTGACATATGTTATAAATTGAGAAGCATGGTTAGGAAAACTGACTCTATTAATAATGATTTAATATAGAGAAATGGTGAGACATGAAGAGGGCGGCGGTTACGTCCTTGGGCATGAATACCCAAAAAGGTAAAATAGGGGGAAGGTGATGACGCTTCCTTGGGTTGAAAGTCCCAGAACACACTGTACAGGAATTGATTTGGTGAGGACTCGGGGCTTAATGTCCCCTCACCGGAACACCCTTGGAATGTTTATGGGGTGATCAAGTGCGCCCATTTGGGTTTCGATGAGTTGAGTGATACTCAATTTAACATGGATACCTAGGAACAATGATGATTGGTAATATTTGTATAAATGTGTAATTATGACACTTGGTAATGATTAACTACGGTATCCATAAGATGTGATCATAATAAACCTCATAATCTGGAATATGATGTAACCTACTAACCATGCAGTTTTTAATGTGGTAATGGATAAACCATAAGGTGAGTCATGATTTCCCTACTGGGCATGTCGATGCTCATCCCTATCATATCTTCATATCTCAGGTGGAACTCAGTGCAACATATTTGAAGAGGAATAAGCGAAAACAATCATGCTGTTTTCGTGTTAGAAGACCCTGTTTAATTACAACTTATCTACAACATGTAAGAGTTGTATTATTTTTTTTTATGGCTGTGTTAAGTTATTTGGGAATTGTACTATGGTGATGATGACTGTAATTATATATATTTGGTGCTACACTAAAAACTGTGGTTTGTATTTAAAACGTTTATTTTTATTTTTCTTGTTGTTTAAAGACCCATGGGCATTGTTTAATTGATTTAAATAATATAAAATTTAAAATTATTTTTATTTATTTAAAACTGTTAACCCCCACATAGGGGTGTTACAGAATTTTTGGTATCAGAGCCTAGGTTCGATTAACCTAGGGGGTATAGCACCACCTTAAAAATTAATCTTTGGGAATGGTTTTAAAGTTAGGTGTTAATGTCATCATCATTTGGTACTGATCCTAGTTAAATTTTCGCAGCCAGTAGAAACTATGCTACCAAGACGTCAAATGCAATCGTCTGAGCTGTCACAACCGGTTGAACATGCTCAAGAAGTTGAGCAACCGGAACCGATGGAACAAGCTCAAGAAGATGAGCAACTACGACATGCAACACAATCCCCGCCAGCTGCACCAGAAGTAAATAATTTAGGACAAATTCTTCAAGCATTACAAAATGTGCAAAGACCTGTGGAGGTTCGTGATCCCGAACAACGACATCTAACTCTGTTGAAGGAGTTTATGAAGCAGAAACCACCCACATTTAGTGGAGAACCTAACCCGGTCATAGCAGAACAATGGCTAAAGGCAGTCAAAAAGAAGTTGGACACCTTGAGGATTCCACGGGAGTATTGGGTTAGCTTTTCAACATATATATTTGAGGGTAAAGCCGAAGAATGGTGGGATCTTCAGAAAGACGACTATGATGTGCCGAATCTTACATGGGAGCAGTTCGAAACCATTTTTCGCAACACCTATATTCCTCAGAGCCATAGGCAAGCAATGATGCGAGAATTTGAAAACCTGGTGCAGGGAGATACAACAGTTGCTGAATACCATGCTCGATTTATAGAATTGTCTCGCTACAATCCCGGGGCTGTATCGGATCCAATGGCGAGATGCGAAAAATTTAGAAATAACCTGAGGCCGAAAATCAGACAAATGATAGCTGCTGTTCCATCAACAGATTTTCTTGATCTTGTAGCTGCGGCACAGCGGGCAGAGACAGAACTAAATAACTCCTATGGAGAGTATAAGGGTTCTGGTGGGCGTCAAAGGAAAATAAGTAAGAAAGAGAAGTCACAAGGGCAAGTCATTCAGCATAGTGGAGTGACTATTGGTGGTGGATCTTCTGGCAGTGGTCGTTTCCAACCGTATGCTTGTCATAACTGTGGACAAGTGGGACATCTGAGGAGAAATTGCCCTAACCGCCCTACACAATCATCCTTTGCACCAAGGCCACAAGGAAGTCATTTTGGCTCCACTGTTTGGGGAGGGAGTCAAAATCGTGGAGCGCCTCAGCAAAACACTCCAGCTTCCCAAGTCTCAGTAACTCAACCTCGAGGGTTCCAGCCTCAGTACAACTATCAACAGCGGCCACAGGGTTCCAATTTTTATGCTAATCAGAACTTCCAACCGACTCCACAAGGCTCAGTGAATCAAAGGCCATATTTTTCTGGGAGAAATAATAATAAGGCTAGTAGTAGCCAAGGAAACCGAGGAAAAAGTGATAAAGGAAAAGCACCAGCACAAGCTTATGCAATTACGGCTACAACTGGACAAGGAAAACAGGCTGATCACTCAGTTGTAGACGGTATGATTCACGTGTCTCATTCTTGGGCTCATGTATTATTTGACACTGGTGCCACTCATTCATTTATATCTATGTTATTTGCTTCCGTACTACAATTAGAAACTGAGACATGTAGTTCATCATTAACCCTTAGTACACCAATGGGCGGGATAGCTGAAGTATCCATAATTTGTAAATCAGTGTGTATTGTTATAGGAGAACATAAACTATCGGCTGACCTATATGTAATAACTATGACAGAGTTTGATGTAATCTTAGTAATGGATTGGCTAACTAAATACCAGGCAATAGTAGATTGTCATAGGAAACGTTTCTCTTTATTCACCAAGAATGGACAAGTCATCGAATTTCAGGCAAAAACAGGAACAGTGACGCCAGCCCCGGTGCTAAAGGCTTGTATTGGAGGACGAAGGAATTTCACCAATCTTGGGACGATCTTTGCTTCAGATGGAGAACTAAAGAAGAGTGACCTATCCTCTCACACTCCTGTGGTGGATGAATTTTCAGATGTTTTTCCAGATGAATTGCCCGGACTTCCGCCTGATAGAGAAATTGAGTTTGTCATCGACTTAACTCAAGGAGCAGCGCCTGTTTCTATTGCCCCGTATCGAATGGCACCTGCTGAGAAAGTGGAATTGAGGAAGCAGTTGGACGAATTACTGGAAAAAGGATTTATTCGACCAAGTACATCACCTTGGGGAGCTCCAGTACTTTTTGTGAAGAAACATGACGGATCGTTGAGGCTCTGTGTCGATTATCGCCAGCTTAATCGATTGACTATCAAGAACAAGTACCCTCTACCCCGAATTGATGAGTTGTTCGATCAGTTAGGAGGATCTTGCTATTTCTCAAAGATTGACTTACGATCCGGATATCACCAACTGAAGATAAGAGAAGAGGACATTCCAAAGACAGCTTTTCGGACTCGCTACGGTCATTTTGAGTTTCTTGTCATGCCTTTCGGGTTGACTAATGCACCAGCGGCTTTCATGGACTTGATGAACCGTGTCTTTCGACCGTACTTAGATCAATTTATCATTGTTTTCATAGATGATATCTTGATCTATTCTAAAAACGAAGAAGAACATGCTGAGCATTTGAGGATCGCTCTACAAACGTTGAGAGAACATGGTCTTTATGCAAAAAGAGAAAAATGTGATTTCTGGATGACGAAGGTCAAGTTCCTTGGACACGTTGTCTCTGAAGAAGGCATCTCAGTGGACCCCTCCAAAATTGAAGCAGTGCTAAATTGGGAACGACCAAAGAACGTGTCAGAGATTCGAAGTTTCCTCGGACTAGCTGGATACTATCGACGCTTCGTAGAGAATTTTTCAAAGATTGCTTCTCCATTAACAAAACTCACAAGGAAGAATGTCAAGTTCGTGTGGGATGATAAATGTGAAGAAGCATTTGAGGAACTGAAACGAAGACTCACTAGTGCACCTGTGCTGATCATACCTAACAACGAGGAGCCTTACACAGTATACACTGATGCCTCAGGAAACGGTTTGGGTTGTGTGTTAATGCAGCATGGACGAGTAGTTGCCTACGCCTCACGCCAGTTGAAACCCCATGAGAGGAACTACCCCACACATGATCTTGAGTTAGCTGCTGTGGTTTTCGCACTCAAAATTTGGAGATGTTATCTATATGGCGCAAAGTTCGAGCTATATTCAGATCATCAAAGTCTGAAATATTTGTTTACTCAAAAGGATCTCAATCTAAGGCAACGAAGATGGACTGAGTACATGGTGGACTATGACTTTAGTATCCAATATCATCCTGGAAAAGCAAATGCCGTGGCAGATGCTCTAAGTCGTAAGAACAACGGACGTATAGCCAGTTTAGCATTGGAAGATTGGAGACGAGTCACTATCGCCGACTTCAACTTGCAATATTATGAAGATAACGAGAGAGCTTTCTTATTCAATGTGATAGCAACTCCTACGTTAATTCAGAAAGTAAAACAAGGACAATGGTACGATGAAGGATTACGTAGGGTTTGGAAACAAATACAAAATGGAGAACAACTGGATGGATGGCAGATTGAGCCAGAAGGATTTTTACTTTACAAAGGAAGATTAGTTGTTCCAGAGGATCCATATCTCAGGCATGCGGTGCTAGATGAGGCTCACCGTTCAAAGTTTGCTATTCATCCTGGAAGCACAAAAATGTATATGGATCTAAAACGACAATACTGGTGGCGAGGAATGAAACGAGATGTAGCAACCTTTGTCTCTAAGTGCATGACGTGCCAACAGGTTAAAGCGGAACATCAAAAGCCTGGAGGCGAGTTGAGGAGCTTACCTATTCCAGAATGGAAGTGGGATCATGTGACAATGGACTTTGTTACTGGATTTCCTAAGACTCAAATAGGGCATGACGCCGTTTGGGTAATTGTAGATCGTTTAACTAAGACAGCCCACTTCATCCCAATCAGAACTAATTATAGTGTCTCAAAATTATGTCAATTGTACGTGGAAAAGGTAGTGACATTGCATGGAGTGCCAATGTCAATAGTTTCCGATAGAGATACACGTTTCACGTCGAAATTTTGGAGAGGATTGCAGAGGGCCTTGGGAACTCAATTGAATTTTAGTACAGCTTTTCATCCTCAAACAGATGGACAATCTGAACGTGTCATTCAGATTCTCGAGGATATGCTTCGGGCTTGTGTGCTGGACTTTGGAACAAATTGGGCTGCACAGCTGCCATATGTTGAATTCGCATATAACAACAGTTACCAAGCAAGTATTAGAATGGCTCCATATGAGGCCTTATATGGTAGACCTTGTAGATCTCCATTGTGTTGGGCTGAAAAGGAAGAGCGTCTTGAACTTGGGCCTCAGTTTATCAGAGAAACAACGGACAAGATCCAGATTATTCGCGAACATCTTCAGACAGCTCAAAGTCGACAAAAGAGTTATGCAGATAAGAGGAGGCGACCTTTAGAGTTCATGATCGGAGACTTTGTGTTCTTAAAAGTGAAACCAAAACGAGGTGTATCTCGATTTGGTGTTAAAGGAAAGTTAGCACCAAGGTATACAGGACCGTTTGAGATTGTGGAACGCATTGGAACGTTGGCATACCGTTTAGACCTACCACCACAATTGTCTCATGTACATAATGTGTTTCATGTATCGATGTTGAGAAAGTATGAACCCGACCCTTCACATGTGATCATGTGGACAGATGTGCCAATTCAAGGAGATACGAATTATGAAGAAATTCCAGTTCAAATACTGGATCATGAAATAAAATTATTACGTCGTCGTGGAATTCCTCTGGTGAAAGTGATGTGGCAACACCATGATGTGGAGGAAGCCACATGGGAACTTGAATCTGAAATGAGAGAAAAGTACCCACATTTGTTTTAACATTGTAATCAGTGTACGAAATTGCGAGGACGAAATTTTTATAGGAGGGGAGAGCTGTAACACCCGTATTTTTAACGGGCATAATTTTGTAAAATTTAATGAATAAAATGTGACTATTTAAAATTACTAAGTTGTTTATGATCATTTAAAAAAAATACCATTTTAGTATTTTCTTACCAAGTCTTCCTAAGAAACATTCAAAACTTACCAACACTTACTTCTACCAATCTTGTCTCCCTAAATTATTGCTCAATTATATAGACTTCTTCTCATTTTGCTAAAGGTATCCGAAGGGGACATTGAATTATTTTCCGTCAATTCATAGAAGACATGGAGATATTTCTCAACCACCTAATTAATTATTTCCTTATCTTCTTCTATAATTCACTCCAATTATCCCCTCAATTATGTTGGCATTATTTGCTAAAAGTCTTCATGGGAGACAAGATGATATTTTCCTTTAAGACTCTTTTGTTTCTTCTTACAACTTTTCCCCGTAAACATCTCATTCCTCTTAAGCATTTTGATATCTTTTTATTTAACTATCACCACCTTCTTCTCTAGTTCTCATTCTCTCCCTTCTCACTTCAAATTTCTAACTAAAGACATAGAGCACAAAGCTCTCTTTGTGGCCAAGACAATTATAATTCCCAACGATGATCGAGGCGGTTTTAAAGTTAATTCAAGCTTGATTGATAACCCAAACTTTGGTGCTTTTCAAAGAAGTTTTGAGGTAGGTTTTCTTTAATCTAAACTTAGTTTTTAGTATGCATTTTCTCCATGTTTAATGCATAAAAATACTTTAATGGCACTAGTAGACGGGTTTACACATAACTCACTTATGAATGTGATTATACGTTGTGCTTTAGTTTTAATTGTCCTTATGCATGCCTTAGGGTCAAGGATGTGTGGAGCTAACGTTAATTGATTCCAGGATTAAAAGATTGTTGATAAGCTTGAAAGGTAGGGATTCTATTACTCATTTTTGTGAGGTTTTTATAGAATTAAAATTGATTGTTTTGCCGCAATATATATATATCTATGTTGAACTGATATTATATGAGTATCACATATGAAACTATGACATGGACTCGTCTTGTATTGTACGGCGAGGAACATAATGAATTGACATATGTTATAAATTGAGAAGCATGGTTAGGAAAACTGACTCTATTAATAATGATTTAATATAGAGAAATGGTGAGACATGAAGAGGGCGGCGGTTACGTCCTTGGGCATGAATACCCAAAAAGGTAAAATAGGGGGAAGGTGATGACGCTTCCTTGGGTTGAAAGTCCCAGAACACACTGTACAGGAATTGATTTGGTGAGGACTCGGGGCTTAATGTCCCCTCACCGGAACACCCTTGGAATGTTTATGGGGTGATCAAGTGCGCCCATTTGGGTTTCGATGAGTTGAGTGATACTCAATTTAACATGGATACCTAGGAACAATGATGATTGGTAATATTTGTATAAATGTGTAATTATGACACTTGGTAATGATTAACTACGGTATCCATAAGATGTGATCATAATAAACCTCATAATCTGGAATATGATGTAACCTACTAACCATGCAGTTTTTAATGTGGTAATGGATAAACCATAAGGTGAGTCATGATTTCCCTACTGGGCATGTCGATGCTCATCCCTATCATATCTTCATATCTCAGGTGGAACTCAGTACAACATATTTGAAGAGGAATAAGCGAAAACAATCCTGCTGTTTTCGTGTTAGAAGACCCTGTTTAATTACAACTTATCTACAACATGTAAGAGTTGTATTATTTTTTTTTATGGCTGTGTTAAGTTATTTGGGAATTGTACTATGGTGATGATGACTGTAATTATATATATTTGGTGCTACACTAAAAACTGTGGTTTGTATTTAAAACGTTTATTTTTATTTTTCTTGTTGTTTAAAGACCCATGGGCATTGTTTAATTGATTTAAATAATATAAAATTTAAAATTATTTTTATTTATTTAAAACTGTTAACCCCCACATAGGGGTGTTACAGCTAACGCCCAATAAGTCCCATAAATCCCACATGGATATTCACATGAATGCATGAATCAATTATGCTTTCTTATAAACTTTCTTTATTCTCATCATTTCTTATCTTTACTAGGGCCCAAGTGTTCGTACCATTGCGCAATTTCATTTAGGTCTACGTAACACCGTGACCGTAACATATCCTTTAAACTCCCCTTGAGTTAGGAGCCGGTACGACACTTTTCTTAATTTCTTATGATACATTTACCAGTCCATTTATTATGGTTGACATACCATGCATGAAGTGATAATCACATATTATCCATGAAACATAAATTCTCTTGCATAGCATAGTACACACATGTACTTACTTTTTTTACACACTGGTACACTTTAATATACGCACATGTATATAGCATAATGTACTCACAGGTACTTAACATAAAATGTACACACAGATACCTACTTTATACATACTCAAGTATTTATCATTGTACACACAGGTACGAAATCATGATACACATGCTCATTTTCATTATTGTACACACAGGTACACAATATATTATACACACAGGTACAAAATCATGGTACACATGCTCATTTTCATTATTGTACATACAAGTACATAACAGCTTGTACACACTGGTACACATTAATATGCTCACACTTATTCATACATGACTATACCCCTAGGTATTCATATCATGGCAAACATACAAGTTTACACTTAATTATCCGCACAGGTCTACATATATATACATTTCTTTCTAAACCTACATTTCATACTGTAGGTGAGAAGGGTACTTACTTGATGCGAATGTCGGGCAACTTAACCTCGATTTCCCTTCTCCTAGACTCCTAGGATCCTGTTGGCCAATTACAAAGCCATTAGCCAAATTTCACTATGTTTCGATACGAAACATCCGTTAGTTAATAAATTGAGTTGCATTACTATGTACAACTCTAAAAACCACTGGTTTTTTTCTTATTTCTATCTAACTTTACCCTATCGTTTCTAATGAAGGGCGGGAAACTTTCTAGTTGTTTTCTTATTCCATTGGAAACATTTTAAAACGGTTCAGGTTATTTGGACAAAAATGACGATTTTGCCCTCCGTGGGTCCACTAACCTACCCGAACTCGATTTCGTTATTCTTACGAAAATAACCATATACTAATTTCAAAATAACACCCTAGTAGGTCAAATCTCTTTATTTCTCAATTATGCCCCATTTTCATAAAACTTTGCGGTTTAGTCCCTGAACTGAAAATTTTGACGATTTTACCCCCGGGACTAAAATTTACTTCTTTGCATCAAAATTTCCTATTTTTCTCAAGGATCATTTTTACTTAAGGTACCATACCTTAAATCATTTGCAAAAATAACATTTTTGCCATTTAACACTTTTTTTCACTTTTAATATATTCTTGAAAAATCAAAAACTCACAAACGATTGAGTTTTTAGACAAACCGTCTGCATAACCTAATAGTTTCATCGAGATCTACAACTTTCATGTTTTAACTTTTCCCAAAATCTCACTGTACATGGGCGTTTTTTACTATTTTTAAAATCTGCCGAGAAGGAACTTTTTCTTTCAATTTAGTCCCTTTGGCATTTTTACAAAAATCCGCTTCAAACTTGCAATTTTTCCCCTGCAGAAACCATTCCATGCCTTAATCCACACATTCTCATGCTCAAACATCACTTTTACAAAGTCAAACATCAAAATTACAAATACAACACTTTTTACAAAAATTGACATTTTGCACTATAAACCAAAGTTTCACAACTCAAACTTGCCAATCATCAAATATACATAAAATTCCAGCAAATACATGTTCAAAACCCCTCATGGGTTTGAAAGAATAAAATCAAAACAAAATTCAAAACTTTAAACTTTAAAACTTACCCAAATAACACTTTTTGGATTTCTAGCCTTCAAAGGCTTCTTGAAATTCTTCTTGGACTTCCTTTTCATGCAAAAATAGCATGGATTAATCTTTGCCCTTTACCCATTAAAAATCCCTTGAAAACTCATGAAAAAGTTTAGGATTTTACCTTAAAACTTGTGGGAAATCCTTGTTCTTGCTTATAAAACTTGTTTGGGGTTATTTTTGCAAAGTTTGGGGGATGAGAAATTTTTTTAGAGACCTAGACATGGCTGCCGAATCTTGGAAGGAAAGAAAGGAAGTGAATTTTTGTGATAACTTTGCCTTAAATGCATCCTTATCACATTTGGTGACTCATGGTAACCCATGAGTATACCACTAGGTGTCCTCATCTTATTGGGCCACATTGCATGGCTTGTTGGCCCAATAGAATTCAAGCAAATGTCCACTTTGTGGAGTTAAAAATTTATACTGTGTAATTTTTCACCACACAGTATTTTTCCTATACTGCCGTGGTCAATTCAGTGTACTTTCTATCCTTAGACTGTATAAAAATATTTAACTTACTTTTCGTTTACTTTTTGAGGCCAATCATAACATTTTTCGTATCTGTGTTTTCATTTAGCAGTATTCTTATACTGCTCTGGCCTCCTTTCTACCCCCGGTTAGGGTTAGAACAACCTCTAAGTTCTATTTACATTCTAATCATTCATTCGTTTATATCACAATTTCACAATTAATTGTGACATGAAATTCATTTTATGGATATTATGCACAAATCTTTGAGTCATCAAACTCATAAAATTTGTATTTTATAATATCCACCATTGCATTACATATGCCATAAAATTTGCAATCAATGCCGCTCATTCATATTTTATTGTAATTTTCACATAAATTACAATTTTTACAAAATTTCACATTTTTAAGAATAAATTCATTAATTAAACCTAATTAAATATTAGGTTTTATTGATGACGTTTTCTCGGTCATTACATGAGACTATTGAAGAAAATAGTCAAATTCAAGACCAAAAAGTTGGAACTGAAAAAGGAGAGGAATAGCCTAGACGAAGCAAAAAGGCAAGGACAGAAAAGTCATTTGGAATAGATTTTCTGATCTATATGCTAGAGGCTGAATCTCAAACTTTCAAAAAAGCTATAAGCTCATCCGAGGGTCCTTTATGGAAAGAAGTCATGAAGAGTGAAATTAATTCCATCATGCTAAATCAACCTTGGGAACTTATGTACCTTTCTTTAGGAAGTAAACCACTAGGTTCTAAGTGGATTTTAAAAAGGAAAATGAAAGCAGACAGAACAATTAACAAGCACAAGGCTAGACTTGTTATAAAAGGTTATAGAGAAAAAGAATGCCTTAATTACTTTAATACTAATTCTCCTATGACAAGAATAACCTCTATTAGAATGATTTTGGCGACTACTGCATTGCGAAATCTTAAAGTACATCAGATGAATGTAAAGAATGCTTTTCTTAATGGAGATCTTGATGAGGAAATATATATGGAACAACCTAAAGGTTGTATTGCTCTAAGACAAGAAAAGAAAGTTTACAAATTGGTAAAGTCTTTGCATGGACTTAAACAAGCACCAAAGCAGTCAGTTGAGAAATTTGACAGTGTTATGATGTCTAATGGTTTCAAAATTAATAAGTATGACAAATATCTTTACGTCAAAAGTACAGACGATGGATATGTCATTCTTTGTCTATAATGTAGATGACATGCTAATCATACGTAGCAACGATCGGATGATCAAGTCTACCAAAAACATGTTGAACTCTAGGTTTAACATAAAAAACATGGGACCTGCGGATGTAATTTTGGGAATCAAAATCAAAAGGTCACCTGATGGACTCATCTTGAGTCAGTCATACTATGTGGATAAAATACTTGACAAATTTAGTACAAATGACTCTGGCATGGTCAAAACACCAATTAATATAAGTCAACATCTATCCAAAAATAGAGGAGAAAGTATATCCTATGTGAAATATGCCAGGGTGATACGCAGTTTAATTTACTCAATGAGTTGTACAAGACCAAATATTGTCTATGCTGTGAGTAGTCTAAGTAGATTCACGAGTAATCCACGTAATGACAAATAAAAAGTAATTGTTAGAGTACTTAGGTACTTATGATATAATCGTGATTATGGACTATACTATACAAGAGATCTTACTGTTCTTGAAGGTTATTCTAACACAAGTTAGATATTTGATATATAGGATTATAAAGCTACAAGTGGATATGTATTCACTTTGGGAGACGCAGCATTGTTGTGGAAGTCCTAAAAGCAAACGGTAATAACTAGACCCACTATGGAATTGGAATTTGTAGTCTTAAATAAAAGCGGTGAAAAAGCTGGATGACTAAGGCATTTCTTAAAGAATATTCTTGAATGGCCTAAACCTGTGTCTGCAATATGCATACATTGCGATAATCAATCTACTAGGACTGAAGTCATGACAATAGACTATGTAAGGTCTAAAGAGAATATTGCGGATCCGTTAGCAAAAGGGTTGAATAGAAATCAAGTTGAGAAAACATCAAGAAAAATGGGACTTAAGCCCATGAAAGAATGGTCGAAATAGTGTAAACCCAATCTTGTTGACTAGAGATCTTAAGATCTAGGTTTAATGAGATAACTAAACTGAATAGATCGAATTGGAACATTGTAGGGGTTGCCTCAACCCATTCCTATAATGAAAATAGTAATATCAGTATGAAAAGGTTAAGTAGTTTGCTTTTAATGATTCTTAAGCGTCGAATATATTGGAAATTCGAGCAGAGTAATATGGGTTACTTTTAAAGTAAGAAGTCACTTATGTGAAAGAGAAGTAAGGCTGCTTCAAAAGAGAATTGCTTGGACTCAATTTTTTAAAAACTCTTATAGAATCAGAGAGATGTTCATGGCCAAAATGATTATAACCATGAAAACTGAAACCCTGGATTTTTGTTTAAATTTTTTTTGTTTTAGGATGCTCTCAGTTTTTCTTTACTGTCCTTATGCTCTGTGACTAAATGCGATTTTTGGCGGAATTTATATATTTTTTTATTTGCTTGTATATATATGTTTTTGTTTGGCCGTAGTCTCGCCTTGCATGCTTCTTCTTCTCCTTTCGTGTAATTTTTTCGCTGGAAGATTTTTTTTTTTTTCTTACTTTCACTTGGGAGATAGATATTAGTTTATGGACAAGCTGCGAAATGTTAGTTCTTTTTTTTTTAGTAATTAAGCGAGACGAAATAATAATTGTTTTTTGAGACAATATCTGTCTGTACAATGATTCAAAAGCTGTTTATAAGAAAAATATGTACTTACCTGCCATACGATGCGTTTATTGTTGAATAGAGATGTTAATAAAAATAAAAACAAAGATAAATTAATTAATTAAAAAAAAAGTTTGCGTTTCGCTGGTGGGGCGGGTATCCAGTTACTCACTGGGCTCTGACGCGCTCCGCCCTGCTTATTGAATGGGGCGGATCAACGCGGGGCAGGTCCAAGCCGCCTTGCCCCGCTGGTCGACATCCTTATTAGCGTCAGCTTATCGTTTCACCCGAACCAGCGCTTAAGGTTTTCTTTTGTTAGCATTTTTGGTCTAAATTTATATGAGATTTTTTTCTTAATTTCATAGTAACAGAATTTGTGTGAAGGTTTGCTCCTTTTTTTTTTTTTCTTCCTATTGATCATTTGGTAAATTAGCTTGAAAGAGAATCTATCCG
Source organism: Artocarpus heterophyllus (assembly GCA_025403435.1). Lineage (NCBI taxonomy): Eukaryota > Viridiplantae > Streptophyta > Magnoliopsida > Rosales > Moraceae > Artocarpus > Artocarpus heterophyllus. The sequence goes on from CM046342.1 coordinate 6,664,021, forward strand.
TACCTGATTGTCACTGGATTCTGGGGTTGAAAAAAAGTGATACTTCACAGTTTCAACTGTCTCAATATCTGATTTTCTGGGAAGAAATGAAGATGTATATGTTAAACTTGTTACTAATAGTTGCTTTGCAGATTATCTCTTTTTTGTTTTGGTTTATTGGGTATTTTAAAGTTGAGGCATTTTCACTACATTTTGCAGATTAGAGGCTAATGCTGGTGTGCTTGCCAATTTTGAAGTGTCCAAAGGAGCTTCAAAGGATCCAACAAGGGTTCTTGCTGATGTAGCTCCATCAGACTAGAAAGTTTGTCCTCTCTTTTGCTCCCAATTTGACTGATATAGATTAGTGATAATGACAAAACTTCCCTTGTGTTTTGTTGAAATCTTACGTTTAAGCTTGTTTTGCGAGAATGTTACCTCTATTGTTTGCGTTTTGCAAATCATGTGGGACGTTTACCACAATTTGTTAACCTATGGGATAGGTGCAGCATTTCTGAAAACATGGGATTGAATTGATAGGATCCCATATTTATTAGGATGGTTATTTTATTCTTGTGTTTGTTATTATAGACATTTAGTTAGTTGGATCTATGTGATGTGAGAGTAGAAAAGGGGTGCGGGGAGAGAAGGTCAGTAGGCAGTTAGTATGTGAGTGAGACTTAGTCTCTAGGGAGAGATTAAAGCCTCTTGAAAGCTTGAAAACTGTCTGTATTTCCTTCATTTTCTATTCAATTTCTTCAATACAATATAAGCTTGTTTTCCTTTAGATCTTGATTCATGTCAGGAACTCAAATTTTGATAAAACACAAGAAAGGTTTTTGTTATTATCATAATAGGTTGTAGTATATTTTGCTTTAGAGTGATAGCTAATAGGCACGTTTTTTTTTTGGCTCTAGGTTTATGACTATTTGGTTGAGAGTGCTGCTTGCGGTCAGACAAAAGAAAACATTGATGACTTCTTGGAGCAATGCAAAAAATATTACCTTGCAAAAGTTGAGGTGCTCAATATTATCAAACATTAGGCCTTCCACTCCAGTTGAAATTTACTCGGTCATAAGTGGTTTTCTTCTCATCTCCGTTTGAACTACTCAAATCTTCATGTGAATTACGTCACCAATCAAGCGCTATATGTCACAACCTATCTTTTCAGACTGTGATAAAACTCTTTCTTACTTACTTTAAGGTAAAAATTTAGGAAATTTTTTTTTCTTTTTAATAAATACTTTACATATACTGGTCTAACAATTTTTGAAACTCAAACATATACTTGTATTCATATAACCACATTTCCTTTGCAAAATAGTTTATCAAACATTACTTTTAAAATATCTTAAAATACAATACAGCGAAAACATACTGCGGTAGAATCCATACCCGATCTGCACACATCATCCGTCTGTCAGCTTATCATTAAGATTTATTCTGACCTTCTCGTCGGAATACCTACAGCATGAAATACTTAATGAGCTAACACCCAGTAAGTTTCATAAATCCCACATGGACATTCAAATAAATGCATGATTCAATTATGTTTTCTTATAAACTTTCCTTATCTTCATCATTTCTTATCTTTACTAGGGCTCAAGTGTTCGTACCATTGCGCAATTTCATTTAGGTCTACGTAACACCGTGACCATATTATATCCTTTAAACTCCCCTCGAGTCAGGAGTCTGTACGATACTTTTCTTAATTTCTGGTGACATATTTACCAGTCCATTTATTATGGTTGACATACCATGCATGATGTGATAATCATATGTTATCCATGACACATAAATTCGTTTGCATAGCATAGTACACCCAAGTACTTACTTTATATACACACAGGTATTCATCATTGTACACATAGGTATGTAACATTCCATACACAGGTATTCATTATTGTATACACAGGTACGTAATATATTGTACATACTTGTCACAACCCGCCTTTTCGGGCTGTGATTAAACTCTTTCTTCATTACTTTAGGGCAAAAATTTAGGAAATTTTTTTTTTTTTAATACAAATATTGTACATATATTGTTTAATAACCTGTGAGATACATACATATACTTGTGTTTACATAACCATCCTTCTCTTACAATATAGCTTATCAAACATTACTTTCAAAATAATTTAAAATATCATACAGCGGAAAACATACTGCGGCGGAAACCATACCCAGTCTGCACACATCATCCGTCCGCCAGCTCATCATTATGATTTATTCTGACCTTTTTGTCGGAATACCTACAGCATGAAAAACTTAATGAGCTAACGCCCAGTAAGTCCCATATAAACCCACATGCACATTCAATAAAATGCATGATCATATTATGCTTTCTTATAATCCTTCATTATCCTTATCATTTCTTATCTTTAACTAGGGCCCAAGTGTTCGTACCATTGCGCACTTAGGTCTACGTAACACCGTGACCATCCTGTAATCCTTAAACTCCCCTTGAGTCAGGAGTCGGTACGACACTTTTCTTAACTTTTGGTGATTCATTACCAATTCACTTATTATGGTTAACATACCATGCATGAAGTGATGAGTACATGTTATACATAACATAATCTACATAAATACTTTTGTACGATATAGACCATACAGGTACATACTTTATATACACACTGGTATACATTAATATACGCTCAGGTATATATAGCATAATGTACTAACAGGTACTTAACATAAAATATACACACTGGTATGCATTAATATACGCTTAGGCATATATATATATTCCATATACTCACAAGTATACCCTTTCTTTTATTATAAATACTTATGTTATTGCATACATACAAGTATACACCTTGATATACATACAAGTATACATATACACATTTTATACTCTAAGCCTACAATTTCATACTGTAGGTGGGATGGGTACTTACTTGATACAATTGTCGGGCAACTTAACCACGATATCTTTTCTTCTAGATTCCTAGGATCCTGTTGGCCAATTACAAAGCCATTAGCCAAATTTTACTATGTTTCGATACGAAACATTTGTTAGTTAATAAATTGAGTTGCATTACTATGTTTAACTCTAAAAACCACCGTTTTTTTCTTATTTCTATCTAACTTCACCATATCGTTTCTAACGAAGGGTGGAAACCTTTCTAGTCGTTTTCTTATCCCATTGGGAACATTTCAAAGCAGTTCGGGTTATTTGGGCAGAAATGACGATTTTGCCCTCCGTAGGTTTACTAACCTACCCGAGCTCGATTTCGTTATTCTTATAAAATAACCATATATTCATTCTAAAATAACATCCTAGTGGGTCAAATCTCTTTATTTCTCAATTATGCCCCATTTTCATTAAACTTTGCGGTTTAGTCCATAAACCGAAAATTTTGACGTTTTTGCCCCCGAAACTAAAATTTACTTCTTTGCACCAGAATTTTCTATTTTTGTCAAGGATCATTTTTGCTCAAAGTACCATATTCAAAATCCTTTGAGAAATGACGTTTTTGCCCCTTTTTCAAATTTTTCACAATTTCCATAAATTCTTGAAAAATTAAAATCTCATAAAGGATTCAGTTTTTTGATGAACCGTCCGCGATGCCTAACAGTTTCATCGAGATCTACAACTTTTGTGTTTTAACTTTTTCCAAAATATCACTGTACAGGGGTGTTTTTGGCTAATTTCCAATTCTGCCGAGAGGAATTTTTTTCTTTCAATTTAGTCCCTATGGCATTTTTACATAAATCCATTTCAAACTTGCAATTTTACCCCTGCAGAAATCATTTCATACCTTAATCAATACATTCCCATGCTCAAACATCATCTTTGCAAAGTTTAACCTCAAAATTACAAAAATAACATTTTTACAAAAATTGCCGATTTACACTAAAACAAAAATTTCCATAACTCAAACTTATCATACACCACATATACATGAACTTCCATCAAATACATGTTCAAAACCCCTCATGGGTTTGAAAGAACAAAAATCAAAACAAAATCTATAAAATTTCAAACTTTAAAGCTTAAAACTTACCAAAATAACACCCTTTTGGTTTGAAGCTTTCAAAATCCTTTTAGACTCCCTCCTAAGCTTCCTTTCCATACAAAAATACCATGGATTAATCTCTTGTCCTTTGCCCATGAAAAATCCCTTGAAAACCCATTAAAAGTTTAGGATTTTACCTTAAACTTGTGGGAAAATCCTTGTTCTTGCTTGTAAAATTTGTTGGGGGTTATTTTTGCAAGATTTGGGGCTGAGAAATTTTTTTTTTGGGAGCAGAACTATGGCTGCCGAAGCTTTGGTGGAAAGAAAAGAAAAGAAAACTTTGATAAACTTGCCATAAATGCATGTTTATCTCATTTAGTGACTCATGGTAACCCATGAGTACACCACTAGGTGTCACAAAATGATTGGGCCACTTTTCTTGACATGTGGCCCAATAGAAAAGCAAAAAGTGTCCACTTTATGGAGTTAAAAATTTATACTGTGTAATTTTTCACCACACAGTATTTTTCCTATACTGCCGTGGCCAATTCAGTGTACTTTCTATCCTTAGACTGTATAAAAATATTTAACTTACTTTTCGTTTACTTTTTGAGGCCAATCATAACATTTTTCATATCTGTGTTTTTATTTAGCAGTATTCTTATACTGCTCTGGCCTCCTTTCTACCCCCGGTTAGGGTTAGGACAACCTCTATGTCCTATTTACATTCTAATCATTCATTCGTTTATATCACAATTTCACAATTAATTGTGACATGAAATTCATTTTATGGATATTATGCACAAATCTCTGAGTCATCACACTCATAAAATTTGTATTTTATAATATCCACCATTGCATTACATATGCCATAAAATTTGCAATCAATGTTGCTCATTCATATTTTATTGTAATTTTCACATAAATTACAATTTTTACACAATTTCACATTTTTAAGAATAAATTCATTAATTAAACCTAATTAAATATTAGGTTTTATTGATGACGTTTTCTCGGTCATTACAATCTACCCCCCTTAAGAATTTTCGTCCTCGAAAATCAAAATAATTCGGGGTAGTCTTTCCTTATTTCATTCTTTCGTTCCTACGTTGCTTCTTCTACTTGTTGGTTACGCCATAAAACTTTGACGAGAAATATCTTCTTGTTCCTTAATTCCTTCTCTTCTTATGCCAGAATTTGAACTGGTTTTTCTTCATAAGACAGATTCTCCTGTATGTCAATTTCCTCCCGCTGAAGAACATGTGAAAGGTCTGGCACATACTTCTTTAGCATGAGCACATGGAATACATTGTATACCAATGCTAGATTAGAGGGTAAGGCTAACTTTTAAACTATATTATCTATCCATTTCAAGATCTCAAATGGTCCAATATACCTTGGACTAAGCTTTCCTTTCTTTCTAAATCTTACAATTTCCTTTCATGGGCATTATCTTCAAAAAGACCAAGTCTCCTACTTGAAACTTTAAAGGTCTCCGTCGTCGATTAACATAACTCTTTTGCCGACTAAAAGCCATTTTCATTCGTTGACCAATTAACTTTACCTCTTCCGTTGTTCTATTAACAAAATCTATGGTTGACAACGCCTTTTCTTGGGTTTCGTACCAATGTAAAGGTGGTCTATATCTCTTTCCATATAGAGCTTCATATGGAACCATACCAATGGAGCTTCGATAACTATTGTTGTATACAAATTCGATCAGAGGAAGCTTTTATCCCATCCTTTCTTAAAATCTAGCACACATGTTCTTAACATATCTTCTAAAGTCTGGATGGTCCTTTCTGATTGACCGTCCGTTTATGGGTGGAAGGCTGTGCTAAATGTCAGCTTTGTTCTCATTGCTTGATGAACACTTCTCCAAAACTTGGAAGTGAATCTACCATTAGATAAAAAAAATGATAAACTTTGAAACTCAGTGGTATCTAACTATTTGGGTTACGTATAGTTCAGCTAGTCGTTCTACAAAACTGCTGAGTTTAATGGGTAGGATATAAGTTGATTTAGTCAATCTATCAACAATTACCCATATAGCATCATGTCCACCCGTAGTTCTGGGTAGCCCAGTTATCAGGTCCATAGTTATTTGATCCTATTTCCACTCTAGGATTTCAATTTTTTTGTGTAATTCGCCTATTGGCCATTGATGCTCAACTTTCACCTTCTGGCATGTAAGGCATTTGCCAACACACTATGCGATATCATTTTTCATTCCATTCCACCAATAGTGTTCTTTCAAATCTTGGTACATTTTAGTAGCTCCTGGATGAGCCACATATGGTGTTTCATGAGTTTCTTCTAATACTTGCTTCTTTAATCCTTCATCATTGGGAATGTATATCCTATTCTTGTAACAGAGGATACTATCTTTCAAAATGCTAAATTCTGTTTCTTTGTTTTTAAGAACTTCATTCCTAACTTTAAGTAGCGACGGATCTGCTTCTTGTCGCTCTTTTAAATTCTCCAACATAGTTGGTTGAAAGGATCAATTAGCTAATCTTCCTGTGACTAGCTCTATTTCTGCTTCCATCAAATCCTTTTTGGAGAGGTTTTGGTATCATCTATACCATTACCAGCAAGGACGTTGTTCTACAACTAAGGGCATTGGCTACTTGATTAGCCTTTCCCAGGTGATACAAAATCTTACAGTCGTAGTCTTTGACTAACTCTAGCCACCTTTGCTACTTCATGTTGAGCTTTTTCTGTATGAAGATGCACTTCAGACTCTAATGGTCTGTATAAATTTCGTACTTAGCTCCACATAGGTAATGACACTATATCTTCAATACAAATACAACCATCGCTAACTCTAAATCATACATCGGATAATTCATTTCATAATCCTTTAACTGTTGGGATGCATAAACAATCACTTTTCCATTTTGCATAAATACGGCTCCCAATCCTATTTTGATGCTTTACTATAGATCACGAACGTTCCATAGTTCGGATCTGGTATTGTCAGTACTAGTGTACTTGTAAGTCGTCCTTTTTAATCCTTGGAAACTTTCTTCGCATTTCTTAGTCTATTCATACTTTGTTGCTTTTCATGTAAGTGTAGTGAATAGTGCTGCAAGTCAGGAAAATCCTTCTATAAAATGTCGATAGTAGCCTGCTAAACCGAGGAAACTTCTAATTTCTGACATACTTTTCGGTGTAGGCCACTTATTCATTGCTCAACTTCGGAAGGATCAACAGATACTCCTTCTCATGTCACCATGTGTTCGTGGAATTGAACCTTCTCCAGCTAAAACTCACATTTTGAGAACTTGGCATACAATTGATGCCTTCTCAATAATTATAGTGCAATCCTCAAGTACTTTTCATGTTCCTCTGTCGTTCTTGGGTATATTATCGTCGATGAAGACAATAACAAACTTATCGAGGTACTCTTTGATTCATGAGATCCATGAAAGTTGTTAGAGCATTGGTCAGTCAAAAGGCATGATGTAGAACTTATAATGTCCATAACGTGTTCGGAACGCCATCTTTGGTATATCTTTTTCCTTAACTCGAAGTTGATGATATCTTGAGCGTAGATCAATCTTTGAGAATACTGACGCTCCTTTAAGTTGGTTAAACAAATCATCGATCCTTGGGAGTGGATACTTGTTCTTAATCGAGATCTTGCTTAGTTCCCAATAATCAATACACATTTATAACATTCCATCCTTCTTCTTAACAAATAGAACAGTTGCTCCCCATGGGGAATAACTTGGTCGGATGAACCCCTTGTCCAATATTTCCTTTAGCTGCACCTGAAGTTCCTTGAGTTTTCCAAGAGTCATTTACTATGGTGCCTAAAAAAAATTGTGGCTGTTTCGGGGGTCAATTCGATTTCAAACGAAATTTTTCGTTCTGGTGGTAAGTCTGCAACTCGTCCGAAAACACATCAATAAATTCCTTCACTATGGGGACCTTCTCTGGTCCTAACTGAGCTTCTTTATCTTTCCTTAGTAGGTTCACCAGATAACCCGTACATCCATTTTCCAATATCTTCTTTGCCTTTAATGCAGAAGTCAACGCCTTGAGAGCTTTGGGAACTTTCCCTAAATACATAAACTTCTCACTTCCGGAAGGTTGACACGTAATGTTGCGGTATCGATGACTAATCTTTGCCGGGTTTTTTTCCTAGGAAATCCATTCCTAGGATGACGTTATAATCTTGTATATCGATTATTCTAAAATCAATATACAATTCCCTTCCACATATGACTATCGATACATAACGTAACCAATAATCAGCACTTAATACCTCCTTAGAGGGTAGTGCAATTATAAAAGTTTACTCTATCTTATCTCTTTTACTTCCTATTCGTTTCGCAAACTTAAGCAATGCAAACGAATATGTTGCTCCGAAATCAAATAAAATATATATATCAGTGTTGGCAACAGAAAACTAACATGTCACCACCGATGAGGTTCCTGCATCTTCTTCCTTCTTCATGTAGGCATAAATTCGCCCACTTGGTTCCGGAGCTTCTAATCGCCCTTGACTAACACTAGGGACTTCAATTTGTGCCTGAACTTGAACCGTATGCAATTGGTTTCCTTGAGACCTCTACTGAGCATGACTGTTCTAACTTTGGGAATTAGAAAAACAATTCTTGGCATAATGTCCTTCTTTCCCTAGGTATAGCACTTGTTCGTGATAGCCTTGCATTCCCCTACATGTCTTTTCCTACATTGACTGCAAAGGGGTTTGTTATTTCCTACATCTTTAATCCTCTTATGGGGTTAAACTTTTGATTTCTTTGCACTATTCACGTTCCATTTCCTCTTACTGTTAGCAGTGTAGTTGCGTCCTGCTTGAACGTTCTAAGACGACCCTTGACTTGGAACACTTTCTTGTCCTTTTACTTGTACAGCTCGACTTTGCTTGGCTAAAGCTTTCTTTTCCTTCTATGTCTTGAAAATTTTTTTTCTCTTTCTTCCTTATCACGGGCAATTCTAAACTCAGCTTTGGTCGCCCGTTTGATGCAATCCTCTACATCCTTGGGAGCTTGCCCTCCAATATCGACCACAAGGGCATTGTCGATTTTAAACATTCTCATTAACCGTCTTATTCGTTCCCGATCAGTGGGTACTAACTCGGGACAAAGCCGTGCTAGCTGATTAAACCTCTTTACAGTGTCAGCTACGGATATATTGTCTTGCTTAAAATTATTAAATTCTTCTTGTTGGGTTGCCACGATTTCTACATTAAAATAAGCCCTGCCAAATTCTTCAACGAAATCTGACCTTGTCATTTTGTCTACATTTCTTTTATTCTCTACCGACTCCCACTGTCTCCTAGCATCTTTAGTGAGAGAAAACAAAGCGCATAGGACTTTTTCATAGTCACTAAGTACCATAAATTTCAGAACCCTTTCTATACCTGTAAGCCAATTGTCGGCCTCTAAGGGATCTGTAGATCTATCAAATTCCAGGGCCTTTATTCTCTGAAATCTTTCATAAAATTCAGTAGTGGATACTACCGGAACAGCCATAGCAGCTGGTATATCAGCCATTGATATCAATCGTTATATATCTATCGTGTATTTTCGTTACTATGTTAGTACATACTATTAACTTAATAGTATCCAATCAATAACTGCATGTATTCCAAACAACATAAATACATGCAAACATACACAATTACATGAACTCAATATCTTGCGTCATACATTTCATTTCCTTTAACTTCATACATTTCATTTCATAAGCATTCATACATTTCATTTCATAAGCATTCTTACATTTCATTTCATTTCCCTTCATACATTTCATTTCATAAACCTCTTTCATTTCCTTTTTACATTCTCCATAACATTACATGCATAACTAACATACATACATACATACTTTCCTTTCATACATAACTATTCATATCATCTCCGAGAGCAATTATCACTTCTGGCTACATATATCTTATTGCCAAGAAGGACACCACTAACCAACATACATGCATATACAAAGGCATCAAAGCCCAAATATGTACTAATATCTCATCTATGTACGTCATAATACACAAAGATTTTCTTTTTTTTGTCGAACTCGACTTTAAACATGCCACTATATTCGGAACCCTCCTTAGGATTCCTCTTCTTCCTCCATATCCGAATCAGTCGACTTATCATCACTTGCGATTATAGGCTCTAGAGGCACAGGCTCTTCATCAATGTTATCATTATTATCATCATCAACATCATCATCATCATCCATACCTACTGGAGGATCTTCTAATGGTGCGGCTACATTCTAGTCTGCATGTAATGTCGCCATAAGAGAATCATGGATACTAAGGTAATTTCCAGGATACTGCATTCGCTGCTTGACCACGTTGGGAAGATCTCTCCAAACTAGTTAGTAAATGCACCATAAGGGTAATTGTGGCGGAATCAGTGGTATCTTAGTACGGCGAAATTTAAGAATGTAATGATCTATCGGTTCGCCTACGTATCTTCCCCATATCGATTCTACTTGCAGGTACAATCGATGTCTCCCGTCCGCCCATAACATCGAAATCACCTAGACTGGAATAACGTTTGCTGGTGGTATGGGTGCAACTTAGCTAGAATTTATCCTCTAAAACCTTACCAATCTCGTGGTTGCTTGTCAAGTTCAATCCTTAACCATATACTAAGGCTTCCCTCATCAATAATCCTGAGGCAAATAAAACTAGAAGATGCGGTGGCATATGACAAGCGTTAAAAATCACTTTAACTAAGCCATTTGGTCTACACCATTGGCTGCCGACTCCCATAATTCCGCGGTGGCATCTCCTCTTGAAAAGCAATGCTGGCTCTTTGATCAGCTTCCATATCACGATCATGATGCGGCTCCGCCATATACTATATTTATTGTCGTAATTAACATAACAGTATCATATAAATTAGTACTGAACATTCTTATACTTAAAATCAAACTATCTTACTTGAGCGATGGCAATGGAGCAGACGACGATGTGCAGTAGGATGGCAAGATTTCCGCTCTGATACCAACTGTCACAACCCGCCTTTTCGGGCTGTGATTAAACTCTTTCTTCATTACTTTAGGGCAAAAATTTAGGAAATTTTTTTTTTTTTTAATACAAATACTGTACATATATTGTTTAATAACCTGTGAGATACATACATATACTTGTGTTTACATAACCATCCTTCTCTTACAATATAGCTTATCAAACATTACTTTCAAAATAATTTAAAATATCATACAGCGGAAAACATACTGCGGCGGAAACCATACCCAGTCTGCACACATCATCCGTCCGCCAGCTCATCATTATGATTTATTCTGACCTTTTTGTCGGAATACCTACAGCATGAAAAACTTAATGAGCTAACGCCCAGTAAGTCCCATATAAACCCACATGCACATTCAATAAAATGCATGATCATATTATGCTTTCTTATAATCCTTCATTATCCTTATCATTTCTTATCTTTAACTAGGGCCCAAGTGTTCGTACCATTGCGCACTTAGGTCTACGTAACACCGTGACCATCCTGTAATCCTTAAACTCCCCTTGAGTCAGGAGTCGGTACGACACTTTTCTTAACTTTTGGTGATTCATTACCAATTCACTTATTATGGTTAACATACCATGCATGAAGTGATGAGTACATGTTATACATAACATAATCTACATAAATACTTTTGTACGATATAGACCATACAGGTACATACTTTATATACACACTGGTATACATTAATATACGCTCAGGTATATATAGCATAATGTACTAACAGGTACTTAACATAAAATATACACACTGGTATGCATTAATATACGCTCAGGCATATATATATATTCCATATACTCACAAGTATACCCTTTCTTTTATTTATAAATACTTATGTTATTGCATACATACAAGTATACACCTTGATATACATACAAGTATACATATACACATTTTATACTCTAAGCCTACAATTTCATACTGTAGGTGGGATGGGTACTTACTTGATACAATTGTCGGGCAACTTAACCACGATATCTTTTCTTCTAGATTCCTAGGATCCTGTTGGCCAATTACAAAGCCATTAGCCAAATTTTACTATGTTTCGATACGAAACATTTGTTAGTTAATAAATTGAGTTGCATTACTATGTTTAACTCTAAAAACCACCGTTTTTTTCTTATTTCTATCTAACTTCACCATATCGTTTCTAACGAAGGGTGGAAACCTTTCTAGTCGTTTTCTTATCCCATTGGGAACATTTCAAAGCAGTTCGGGTTATTTGGGCAGAAATGACGATTTTGCCCTCCGTAGGTTTACTAACCTACCCGAGCTCGATTTCGTTATTCTTATAAAATAACCATATATTCATTCTAAAATAACATCCTAGTGGGTCAAATCTCTTTATTTCTCAATTATGCCCCATTTTCATTAAACTTTGCGGTTTAGTCCATAAACCGAAAATTTTGACGTTTTTGCCCCCGAAACTAAAATTTACTTCTTTGCACCAGAATTTTCTATTTTTGTCAAGGATCATTTTTGCTCAAAGTACCATATTCAAAATCCTTTGAGAAATGACGTTTTTGCCCCTTTTTCAAATTTTTCACAATTTCCATAAATTCTTGAAAAATTAAAATCTCATTAAGGATTCAGTTTTTTGATGAACCGTCCGCGATGCCTAACAGTTTCATCGAGATCTACAACTTTTGTGTTTTAACTTTTTCCAAAATATCACTGTACAGGGGTGTTTTTGGCTAATTTCCAATTCTGCCGAGAGGAATTTTTTTCTTTCAATTTAGTCCCTATGGCATTTTTACATAAATCCATTTCAAACTTGCAATTTTACCCCTGCAGAAATCATTTCATACCTTAATCAATACATTCCCATGCTCAAACATCATCTTTGCAAAGTTTAACCTCAAAATTACAAAAATAACATTTTTACAAAAATTGCCGATTTACACTAAAACAAAAATTTCCATAACTCAAACTTATCATACACCACATATACATGAACTTCCATCAAATACATGTTCAAAACCCCTCATGGGTTTGAAAGAACAAAAATCAAAACAAAATCTATAAAATTTCAAACTTTAAAGCTTAAAACTTACCAAAATAACACCCTTTTGGTTTGAAGCTTTCAAAATCCTTTTAGACTCCCTCCTAAGCTTCCTTTCCATACAAAAATACCATGGATTAATCTCTTGTCCTTTGCCCATGAAAAATCCCTTGAAAACCCATTAAAAGTTTAGGATTTTACCTTAAACTTGTGGGAAAATCCTTGTTCTTGCTTGTAAAATTTGTTGGGGGCTATTTTTGCAAGATTTGGGGCTGAGAAATTTTTTTTTTGGGAGCAGAACTATGGCTGCCGAAGCTTTGGTGGAAAGAAAAGAAAAGAAAACTTTGATAAACTTGCCATAAATGCATGTTTATCTCATTTAGTGACTCATGGTAACCCATGAGTACACCACTAGGTGTCACAAAATGATTGGGCCACTTTTCTTGACATGTGGCCCAATAGAAAAGCAAAAAGTGTCCACTTTATGGAGTTAAAACTTTATACTGTGTAATTTTTCACCACACAGTATTTTTCCTATACTGCCGTGGCCAATTCAGTGTACTTTCTATCCTTAGACTGTATAAAAATATTTAACTTACTTTTCGTTTACTTTTTGAGGCCAATCATAACATTTTTCATATCTGTGTTTTTATTTAGCAGTATTCTTATACTGCTCTGGCCTCCTTTCTACCCCCGGTTAGGGTTAGGACAACCTCTATGTCCTATTTACATTCTAATCATTCATTCGTTTATATCACAATTTCACAATTAATTGTGACATGAAATTCATTTTATGGATATTATGCACAAATCTCTGAGTCATCACACTCATAAAATTTGTATTTTATAATATCCACCATTGCATTACATATGCCATAAAATTTGCAATCAATGTTGCTCATTCATATTTTATTGTAATTTTCACATAAATTACAATTTTTACACAATTTCACATTTTTAAGAATAAATTCATTAATTAAACCTAATTAAATATTAGGTTTTATTGATGACGTTTGCTCGGTCATTACAATACTAATACATAACATGTTATACACTCAAGTATTTTAATTATATACTCTTAGGTATCCATACTATATCTCTAAGTATTAGTTTTATAGCAAACTCACAAGTTTACACCTTCATATATACTCAGGTATACATGTACATACATTCTATACCTATATTTTCATATTATATGTGGGAAGGGTGCTTACTTGATTTCGTGCATCACGTAAACCGACCTTGATTTTCCTTTGTCCTAGACTTCTAGGATCTTGTTGGCCAATTTCAAAGCCATTAGCCGATATTATATTTTGTTTTAACGCAAAACATTCATTAATCAATATATTGAGTCGTATAACTATATACAATTCTAGAAGTCATTGGTTTTTCTTATGTCTATCTAACTTTACTCTATCGTTACTAACGAAGGGCGGAAATCTTTCTTATCATTTTCTTTTCCGATTTGAAATATTCTGAGCGGTTCAGGTTATTCGGCCAAAATGACGATTTTGCCCTTCGTGGTCCCTTTTGACGTACCCATGCTTGATTTCGTTTTCTTAACAAAAATAGCCACTGGTTTTTCTTATGTCTATCAAACTTTACTCTATCGTTACTAACGAAGGGCGGAAATCTTTCTTATCATTTTCTTTTCCGATTTGAAATATTCTGAGCGGTTAGGTTATTCGGCCAAAATGACGATTTTGCCCTTCGTGGTCCCTTTTGACGTACTCGTGCTTGATTTTGTTTTCTTAACAAAAATAGCCACATATTAACTTTAAATCATGTTCTAGTGGCTCGTATCTCCTTATTTCATACCTAAGCCCCTTTTTCTATAAAACTTTGCAATTTAATCCTTGAACGAAAAATTTTGACGATTTTACCCTAGGGGCTAAACTTTATCTCTTTACATCAAAATGTCCTATTTTTCAAAAGGAACATTTTTACTCGAAGCATCATTCCTTAAATAATTTTAAAAAATGACATTTTTGCCATTTTAACATTTTTTCACTTTTAACAAATTCTTGAAAAATTAATATCTCACAAACGATTGAGATTTTCAAAGAACCGTCTGCGATTCTTAACAGTTTCATCGAGATCTACAACTTTTATGTTTTAACTTTTCCTAAAATCTCACTGTACAGGGGTGTTTTTGAGCAATTTTTATTTCTACTGAGAAGAAAGTTTTTCTTTCAATTTAGCCCTTAGGGCATTTTGTAAAAATCCACTTTGAAACTGTAAATCTACCCCTGCAAAGTCCGTTCCAACCTTTGTTTGAATCATTTATCATGTCTAACATCACTTTTTGAAAAACTAACTCTAAAATTGTGAAAATATAACTTTTACATAAAATATCATTTTTCAACATTTAAATCTCAATTCCACCATATCAACATACCATACATTAGGTATCCATCATATTCCACCAAATATGCTCAAGAACCCGTGCACTTTTAAAGAAATAAAAATCAAAACAAAATCACAAAATTTTCAAAACTTACCTCAAATAGCACTTTTTGATTTCTAACTTTCCAAAGCTCTTTGAAACTCCTTCCTAGAGATCATTTTCATGCAAAAATACCTTGGGTTAATTTTCTTTCTTAACCCATGAAAAAATCCCTTGAAATCTTGGGAAAAAGTTAGATTTTACCTTAAATTGTGTTGACCTTTCTTGGATTTTGCCTCTTGAACTTAAGTGGGGTTGTTTTTGCAAAGTTTTGGGCTTGAGAAAATTTTTGAGATCCTTCTCTAATGGCTGCCGGCTCCAGAGGAAGAAGAAGGAAGAAAAATTTTGTATAAAATCACATTAATTACTCACTTCTCCAAATGGGTGACTCATGGGGTAATCAAGTGGGTTACCCTAGGTGTCATAAGGTGATTGGGCCACCTTTCATGACATGTGGCCCAATAGAAATCCAATGAGTGTCCACTTTGTAGAGCTAAAAATTTATACTGTGTAATTTTTTACCACACAGTATTTTTTTTATATCGTCGTGGTCAAATCAATGTACTTTCTATCCTTAGACTGTATAAAAATATTTGACTTACTTTTAGTTCACTTTTGGAGGCCAATCATGACATTTTTCGTATCTGTGTTTTCACTTAGTAATATTCTTATACTACTCCGGCCTCCTTTCTACCCTAGTTAGGGTTTGAACCACCTCTATGTCTTATTTACATTCTAATCTCTCATTTGTTTATATCACAATTTTACAATTAATCATGATACAAAATTCATCTATGGATATTATTTACAAATTTCTGAGTAATTAAACTCATAAAATTTGTATTTTACCATATCCAACATTGTATTACATTTGTCATAAAATTTACAATCAATGTCGTTTATTCATACTTTATCATAATTTTTACAAAAATTACAATTTTACAAAAATACATTGTTAAGAGTAAATTTATTAATTAATTCTAATTAAATTTTAGGTTTTATTAATTAAATTTTCTCGGTCATTACACTCTAATCCTTTAAATACTCAAGCAATAATATAATTGAAAGACTTATAGTAGCTC
Organism: Artocarpus heterophyllus; assembly: GCA_025403435.1. Taxonomy (NCBI): domain Eukaryota; kingdom Viridiplantae; phylum Streptophyta; class Magnoliopsida; order Rosales; family Moraceae; genus Artocarpus; species Artocarpus heterophyllus. Next base: position 6,680,517 of record CM046342.1, read on the forward strand.
ACTCTCGATTCAAGAACTATGTTTGCTTTCAGGAGGATTTCACTATGATGAAGAATAATATTACAAGATAATTAAATTGGCTGATTCTATTAACTCTCTGTATTGCTATTTCTCTCGATTCTCAAGGTCAATCAATGTTTTAACCCTGTGTCAAAGCGATGGTTAGGCTCCACACACTCAACATAGTAGTCATCTCTCCTAGTGTAGACATTTTTTGATGCGTGTGATGTCATTACTCATCTCATCTCTGTTTTCTTTTTGGACAGAACAAAAAGTAGGATTTTTCCTTTGATCTTTTGATTTTACCTTTGGTAATGGCTCAATACGTGGAGCCACACTCTAGTATGTTAGAAACATTGGCCATGATTGGCCTTGCATTTTGTAGAATAACCTAAGACAATTTTAATCATTAACTACTAATAAACCACGGTTGGCTAGGATGCAAATTTGACATATTACTAATCTGTATTCTGAATATTCCACTGATTATAGAGCATTGCAACATGCGTTTTGGGGATGACGTCGAGGAGCTCCTAGAGATGGTGGCGAAGGTGTTGCCTCCATCTCCAACTGAACCTGCAAGTGAAGAGGTAAACAATGAGGTTAATAAGAAAACTGCAGATGAAAATAACAATAAACAACAGGTGAATTTTGATTAGTTTGAGCCCAAAATTGCTTGTTCCTATGAGTTTTGAGAGTGTTTCATTTGTGTTACAAGTTTACAATTGTGGGCGAGTCTTGAGAAGTGAAGAGTTGAAGGCATTGGAATTAGGATCTCTTAGTTGCCTCTGGTACGTGTTTGGTTACATTACCTATGATGGTCAGCTATCGTTTAAATAGTGAGGATTATGACAAAACGGGTTGTCTTTTTTAGTCACATTATTAAAATACTTATTCTTTTGGCTAATAATTTGTTATTTAAAACAAAATTAACTTATATCACCTACCGCACAAGATTTTGAATTTGACAGCAGCATCATTTCTACAATTTTTGAGCCTATACAAGTCCCATTAATGGTTCGAAGAATAAGTTAAAAGCCCGTTTGGATCATCAACTCCTAATAAAAATACTGCAACAATTCAAATTTGTAGAGAAATCATTGTAGCGAAACCAGTTCGAAATGGATGAGTTAGATAGAACCGGTGCTTTCAAGCAGGCTATTAGGTCTGTGCCCTTCTTTTACCATTCTACCATTTAAACTACTAATATATAATTACGATCTATAAAGAGGAAAAATGAGGGTCGAAATCTTGAGGTGTTGAGGAAAGTATGCTAAATTTTATGTTGAGCGACATTTCTCTAAAGTTTTTATTCTTTCATTGATACCAGAAGACAGAAATGGCTACAGATCTTATCGTCTTTGCTTTGGACAACTCGTGGAAATAATTGACTTTGGATACTCGCTCCAAAATGAACCCCTCAAATATTCTTCTAAACACTTAAAAGTGGGTATAGACTTGGCCTGTTTCACAGAAAAGGAACTACCGATAATACAGATCGAAGGTTATATACTGCCCATGCTATATGCATAATATATATATATATATATATATATATATATCCCTTGAAAATGAAGAAAAAACAGTTGAAATCTTGTCTTCACATGCTTGCAAATTGTTAGAGGAAAATAAAATAAAATCATCATATATTGTACAATTCTTGGTACACTATTTTCCTTCTCTGTTTGACGTTCTATTGTCTCATCCGAACGTGATGGACAAAATTGCAACGGCACAAATTTTCATGGGCCCCTTGAGGGTGCACGGCAGTTCAAATAATTCATAGCAAGTTTATGTTCTTGAAACACACTAGAGATACATTAAACTTGAAATGAAAAAAATAAAAATAAAAATAAAAAAAGGAAGACACTCAAGAGTAATGTTAATTTAAATTTTTACCGCTGCCTGCATAACGCCATATTTAGAAAAAAGGAGGAGGATATGAACAAGAACAAGGGATCTATGACCAAGTACTTACGGCAGAGCACGACAATACGAAATTGGATGGAAGGTTGTTTGTCGAAAAGAATTTTGCGGTGGAAACTGCTATTTTTCTCTATTAGAAAGAAATGTCCTTTTTCGCTACTAGTAATTAGTTGTTACTTGTTAGATTAATTTTTTAATGATCTAATCTTTGAGTGTCTACGTTAAAAATTTACAGTGTATAACACAAAACCGCTCCCAATCATAGATCAGATAATTAAAAAGTTAATCCAACAGTGAAAACAATTGTTCTCGTCGATAGTAAAAAAGAACAATTCTTACCGTGCAAACTTCCTCTTTTTCAAAGAGAAATAAGCTTTCCATGCAAACTTCCACTTTTTCAAAAGAGAAATAAGCTTTCCATACATATAGAAGGGATATAAATGAATAATTGGGAGAATTTTATAATAGAAACTAATTAGTTAGATGTACACTGTTGATGCTTACCGTTGTCCAGCGTCGGATCAACACCCACGTATGGCTGTGCACGTTCTGACCTCTTCTTAGGCTTGCCCCTGACCGGGAGTGTGTACCTGCGAGAGGGATGATTTGGAGAAATGGGGTTAGTCAATAGACAATGGCTCTCCGATGCTCAAGGCAAGTATTGCTCGGCAGAGGTCGGCAGCTAGTTAAGTGTGAAGAAGTCTCTCTCTCTAAAACATCATAAATGCATCCTATTTATAGGCCATCAGCTGGATCGGGTGCAAGATGGGTTTTGCCCATTACCCAGGTGTCACATCAAAGTGTGGCAAGCAGTAAGTGACAAGTGTCGCGTCCATCGCCCAATGGATTGGACTCTATCGGACGGCAGCACGTTTGCCTGGTGTTGGCCTATAAGGATGGGCAGTGACGTATCCTTATGAATAACGCAGACCGACCTGAGCTACCGTACATCCCAGAGGTGGCAGCCTTCTTGGGGGCATGCCCTTGGATAAATGGAAGGCACCTCGGGAAGAAGTATGAGTCGTCGGGTCGGGCAGTAGCCCTAATGTCTGCCAAACTTAATTGCCGACCACCAAAATTAGCGTTCTCGGTGGTGGCGCCGAGCTTACCCTCAACATTAGCCCCCCAGTTCACCTGGTCGGTGTTCGGCCAGGTGGACTATGCCGAGTGGGTGAGGTCGGCTCAAAGGAGGAAGACCAAACGACACTTAGAAGCGGGGTGAGGTGAAAAGACGCGCAGATCAAACGGGGGACGCGTGTCGCGTTGTAGCCGTCTGTGCGGCTATCATGCGTATTAATTGCGCCTTTTGGGTTTTCGCGCTCGAATTTCCTGCTTAAAATGGCTATAAATAGGGTCCCTCCCCTTCGTAATTTGCACTTCATTTTCAGAAATCTTTCGACCGAAAAATTTTAGCTGCCGAGCTCAAGTAGTATAGTCGAGGATTACATCACCTGAGCTACCAAGAACCCGAGCAGGTAATTTCCCGAGTGAAAATGAGCGATTTGTCCGACTCACAGAATGTGGAGGTTTCATGGTCGGAAAGTAGCGAGGAGAGCAGTAGCTCTTCTTCGACCCAATCTAACACCGAGGTGGCGTCCTCAAGATGGGACGGGGCCAGTCGGCTGGAGCAGATCCTAAGGGTCGATTCCCAGACCGTGCCCGAGCAAGAGTTTTTAAATATGCTGGGCAGGCGCAAGCTTATCAGGCCGTCTAGGGAACAAGACCTTTATGTAGGGGCGACGACAGCGGGTTCTTCTCGAGTTTTTCCAAGGGAGAGGACCGAGTTTCATGCCCACGAGGATGCTCCGAGCACCTCTGGTCAGAGTGTCAGGGCCCCCATCCAAGTCGCGGGGGTGATTACGGTTGATGTCTCCAATGAGGAGCACGCAGCCGAGGAGACAGGGGCAGAGCAGCCGGAGATAGAGCAGGAGGTCCAGGCCACCCGCGTGCAGGGTGTTATGGCATATCGGATAAGCCGCCCCGGGCAAACCTCAGCGGCGAGTTATACAAACGCCATCACAGAGTCGCGGTTAGAGACCCTACGCGACGAGTATGGCATTCCTGCCGATGTGGTTCTCGCTGTTCCAGGTGAGGGAGACTCACCTTTAGACGCGCCGGAGGGATTTATCACGCTTTACGCCGAGTTCTTCAAGGCCGGGCTGCGTCTACCACTGCACCGTTTTCTCCACCGGGCACTCAACGACTTTAATATGTGCCCGACACAATTAAACTCGAACAGCTATATGTCGTTGATCGAGATGTATATTTTGTAGAAGTACCACCGGAGTACTAAGATGCCGCTGGAGGCCTTCAAGCAAGTATTCAAGATGAAGAAGCTTCCTCGGCAGTCCGGCTGGTACTACTTCACCGGCTTCAGAAAGGACTTTATTCTGGGCAACCCTGACTCGGACAAGTTATGGAAGTACGAATGGTTCTACGTCGGGGGGAACTTTTTAGCCCGAGCCGGTGAAGCTGTCCCCAAGGATGAACAAGTGCCGAGGTCATTTGAGCAGGAGCACGTCTGGACCAAGCGTCCTTGGGCACCGAGCCGCGTAATAAAGGTTGTGGACGAGCTGTTTGAAAAGCCAGAATCGTCCAGACAACAGTCCTTTCTTCTGAGAAAGGACACTCTATCCAGATACGGCTAGTTTGGGGAGTCCAGCAGTCTTCCCCGAGCCGGGCGTCCTGCCCGGGAAATCGGGCAGGTTACAGTTGCCCGCCCGAGTGACGCGGACCTTCCAGGGCCAAGCACTTCCCAGTCCGGGTGGCCGACGAGGGAGCCTTCTTCGTCCAGTACCGAGGACTCGTCCAGTGGCTCCTTCGATGCGGGGCCACCTATAGCCGACGAGGACCTCGATGGCGTAATTAGGCTCCTATACCCGTCGGGCCAACTCCGGATCGGAGGTCAGCCCAGGACCTTATTTATAGTCGCCCCTTTTTTATTCCGACCTTTTCTTGACTTCAATTTTCTTTGTGCAGAAATAACCGCACCGACCTCCCGTGTTGGCAGGCTCGCCCAGATGGCAAGTCAGAGGAAGGGCAAGGGCAAAGCTGTCGACGCTGGCAGAAAACGCAAGCGAACGCCGGTGCCCGAGCCCCCGACACGCACCGGACAAACTTCCTCATCATTCCAAGTTCCACCACCTCCGCCACTGCCAATAAGGGCCTCGCCAGAGGTCGGCCGAGCAGATGAGGCCGCCAGAGGTTCTTTCGAGGACCTGCAAAGGAGGCGCCCGGACTACCGTGGCATGCTTCTCGAGCGTCTCGAAGACGTGGCTCCTTCGGATGACTTCTTTATGAATATCCGGGGCGAGGACTTCCAGGACTTGTGCAACATGGCCCTCCGAGCGACTGCCTCAGTAAGCATCCGAGCTAATCAATAGTTTCGAGGACTTCCTGCAACATTGCCAAGGACTAACCCCTTGTAATTTTTGCAGTCAAGCGCTATTGTGCATATGGTGCACTCTATCGGGATGAGGGAGATCCACAAGGAGAAAAGAGGCACAAGAAGACCCTCCTGATGAAGATGGACTCTGACAGAGAGCTCAATGAGAAGAACATTGAGCTAGATCAAGCTAAGGAGTCTCTCTCGCGATCTCAGGAGGAAGCTCGGAAGGCAAAGTCCGAGGCCGAGGACGTGTTGAGGCTACTGAAGGAAGCGGAGAATAAAGCCGCTCGGCTGGAATATAAAGCTACACGGCTAGAGGGGCAGCTGGCAACCCTGCAAGCCGAGCACCAACAATTTGTAGCCGGGCTCCCCGACCGCCTAGCCGCTGCAGTCGAGGAGATTAAGACATCCCCCGAATATACCGATCTCTACTTCGACGGAATGGCAGACCTCCGTGACCATCTGATTGAAAAGCATCCCGAGGCGGCTGGATTCGACTGGTCGGTCATCGTCGAGCTGGACCAAGGTGATGCCAAACAACAACGGGATGTTGAGGAGGAGGTCGTTGTTGTGGACGGTGATGATGACAGGGATGTGCAGGCTGCCGAGGGAGGCCAAGACTACAACACGGCCGGGGACGAGACCCAGGCTGATTGAACCTTTCTTTTTCCCCTTTTTGTATTCAAGCTCGGGAGGTGCCCGGTTTCCTCGTACCTCCCCAATGAATAAAATTAAAACATTTTATATTTTCCCGTTTTGCGTCCACTTTTTCTTACGTGTAGTTTTGTTGTTTTGTTTTACATCCCACGTAATTTTCAAAGTTAGGCACTTCTCGGGGAGGATCCCAGGCTGGGAACCAGTTGTCTGAGCAGAGGTAAATGGTACCTCTGTTCTCAGTTAATCCGAACACTTCTGTTCTCGGTCACTTCAAGTAGTTATCCTTGTCTGCTTAGTTATCCAAGCAAGTTTAGGTTTTTGATCTCGGTCGGGCAGAATATAAACGGCGTATAGCTACCCTTACCCTGTTGCCCCCCGTAGACTTGTTGAAGTTTTAAAGAAACTTTACAAGTGTAGGACTAATCGGACACGTAAATGTGCCGAGCAACTTAAGGTTAGCCCGTACGGCGACAGTCATGATACATATACTGACTAGCCCCCCGGTCCGGTTTGACGAGGATGACTCCCTTGATGGGGAGTCAACATCCTGTCTTCCGAGCTGGAGTTGTGGCATCTTAGGCATACTCTTCCCTTAAAGACATTGCTCAGGTGGAATGAGATTGGGGAAGTTGTGCTCCATTAATGTAATATTTGCATGGATTTTTCTAGCCCTGCTCAGCAGGCCCAGTTACAAAAGAATTGTGGCCAGAGATCAAAAAAGGAGTCTGGCTCTGATATTTTTTTTAAAAAAAAATAGAATCTTTTTAAGAGCTCGGCATTCCATGGATGCCCGAGCTGATTCCCCAACGTATCAGTCAACCTGTAAGTGCCTGGTCGCACGGCACCTTCGACTTTAAAAGGACCTTCCCACTTCGGACCAAAGGACCCGAGACTGGGTTGTTGAATTGTGACCTTCTTCATCACTAAGTCACCAACTTTAAAGCTTCTCAGTTGAACCCTTTTATTGTAATACCGAGCTACAACCTGGTTCCGAGCTGCGTTACGAATTGATGTCCGGTTCCTTTTTTCTTCAAGTAGGTCGAGCTCGGTCATCATGAGCTTCGCATTCAGTGTTTCTTCGTATTGCTCAACCCTTAAGCTCGGTAACCCTACCTCGGCTAGGATGACGGCCTCTGCCCCGTAAACCAGGGAGAACGGTGTTTCGCCAGTAGCAGCTCGTGTAGTTGTTCGGTATGCCCAGAGCAAAGCCCCTCGAGTTTCTTCTTCAGGTTATCTTTGATTGTCTTGTTCATGGCCTCAACATGGCCGTTACTCTGCGGATAGCTCAGGGAGGAGAAAACTTTCTTAATGCCAAGCTTCTCGCATAGATGACGTAGACCCGAGGAGTCAAACTGTTTGGCATTGTCAGTCACAATAGTGTGCGGGATTCTGAACCGGCAAACGATATTTTTCCATACAAAGTTGGTGCACTTGGCTTCGGTCATGTTGGTGTAAGGCTCAACTTCGATCCATTTCGTCAGATAGTCTATGGCGACGATACAGTATCTGAATTACTAGCGGGCCGACGAGAGAGGTCCGATCAAGTCGATGGCCCATTTCGCAAATGGTCATGCCGAAGTTACCGGATTAAGAGGCTCGGCATGTGAACCTAGCACCCTAGCAAATTGTTGGCATTTGAGGCATTTTCGTGCAAAGCTCCCGCAGTCTTGCTGCATGGTGGGCCAATAGTAACCCTGCCGCAGGCATTTCTGAGCCAAGGAACGTCCACCGGAGTGATTGCCACAAAGGCCTTCATGGATCTCCTTCATTAAATATTCGGCCTCCTTGGGGTCTAAACATCTTAGGCATGGCGTCGTGTAGCCACGTCGGTAGAACTTTCCCCCAATCATCAAATACCAGGCTGAGCTGTTACGTGTCCGACGTGCTTCTTCATGGTCGTCGGGTAATTCGGCTATGGTCAGGTATCGGATGATCGGGTCCATCCATGTACATGTCGGCTCCGCAGCCAGGTTCATGACCTCCTTATTAATACTTGGTCCGGAGAGTCTTTCAATGGGAACGGACATCGAGTCTATTCCACCCATCCCAGAAGCTAGTCGGGCAAGGACGTCGGCTTCCACGTTCTCGGATCGGGGGATTTGTTTGAAAGTATAGGACTTAAATTGTCCAAGCAACTGTTTCCCTTCCTTTAAATATGCCGCCATCGATTCTGCCCGGGCCTGAAACCCTCCAGTGACTTGCTGCACCACTAGCATCGAGTCACTATAGATGGTCAAGTGATCGACTCCAAGGTCTCGGGCAATTCGTAGTCTGGCTAGCAAAGCTTCATACTCTGCTTCGTTGTTAGAGGTCTTGAAATCGAATCGAAGGGCATAAATGACCTTATACCTGTCGGGGCTTGTTAGGATCAAGCCAGCCCCCGACCTGTCGACACAGGTTGAGCCGTCGACGTGTAGTTTCCAGTTTAGCTCCGGGGAAAGGCCTTGTTCACTGCAGCTAGTTGTATCAGGCTCCTCGACGGGTGATTTCTCAACTAAGGGAGCCACTTTTTCCGGCCTCTGTAAATTCGGCAAGGAAATCCGTCAGGACTTGAGCCTTTATCACCGTTCTCGGCACAAAATGTACATCATATTGGCCCAGCTCAACCGACCACTTGGCCATCCGACCTGATATTTTCGGGCTCTGTAAAACTTGCTGGAGAGGAAACTTGGTTGGGATCTTGACGGTATGGCCTTGATAATATGGCCGTAGCTTCCGGACTGATGTTATTAAGGCAAAGGCCAGCTTCTCCAACGGTGAGTACCGCTCCTCGACACCTTGGAACGCGTGGCTGGCATAGTAAACTGGTCTCTGGATCCCGTTTTCATCTCGGACTAATACCGAGCTGACAGCCTTCTCCGAGACGGCCAAATAGGCTGTTAAAACCTCACCGGGCAAAGGTTTGGACAGGAGCGGGGGTGTGGCTAGGTAAGTTTTTAAGTCTTGGAAAGCATCCTCACACTCCCTGCTCCACTCAAACCTCCCCTTAAGTGCCTTGAAAAAAGGGTGACACTTGTCGGTAGCCCGGGAGACAAATCTTGACAAGGCGGCCACCATGCCAGTAAGCCTTTGCACGTCTTTCACTGTCTGAGGAGAATGCATGTCTATAATTGCCTGAGCCTTTGTCGGGTTGACCTTGATTCCTCATCGGTTAACCAAAAATCCAAGGAATTTACCTGAGCCGACATCGAAAGCGCATTTTGTCGGGTTGAGTTTCATCCCATACTCCCGGAGAATGTCAAAGCTAGCTCGGAGGTCGGCCATGTGGTCCTTCGCTTGGACAGATTTTACTAACATGTCATCCACGTAGACCTCCATAGTTTTCCCGATCAGTCGAGCGAACATTTTGTTAACAAGGCGTTGATAAGTAGCCCCGGCATTCTTGAGACCAAACGGCATTACAACGTAACAGTACAAGCCCTGGTCAGTAACAAACGAGGTTTTGACTTGGTCTTCTTCGGCCATTCTTATCTGATTATATCTGGAGTATGCGTCCATAAAGCTCAGTAGCTCGTGGCCGGCTGTGGCATCGACGAGCTGGTCTATTCGAGGAAGTGGGAAGCATTCCTTCGGGCAGGTCTTGTTAAGATCGGTATAGTCAATGCAGACCCGCCACTTGCCGTTCGCCTTTTTGACGAGGACGACGTTTGGTAACCATTTCGGGTATTTAACTTCTCTAATAAACCCAGCTTTTAGGAGTTTCTGGACTTCATCATTGATCGTAGCATATCTCTCCGGGTTGAAGGCCCTTCGTTTTTGTATCACCGGCCTATGACCAGGTCGGACGTTGAGCCGATGGCTGACACTCGGATCTATGCTGGGCATGTCCTCATGGGACCATGCAAAAACGTCTCGGTATTCAGAAAGAAGGGATTCCAGGTCGGCCCGGATCTCAGGTCGTAACTGTGATCCGAGTTGGACTGTGCGTTCTAGCCTTTCAGGGTCCAGGGAGAACGGCACTAAGTCTTCAACCGAGGTACCCCTTACCTCTTCCTCGGGCAACCGGGGGTCCAGGTCCGCCAGCATCTTTGACGTCGGATCGGTTGGGAGATCGGTCTCGTCGACCGAATAAACGGCCAGGATTCCATGTTGCTGAGCTGAGGCTGCCCGGACTGCATTTGCATAGCAAGCCCGGGAGTCCGTCTGGGATGAGCAGATCACACCAACGCCACCGTCGGTTGGGAACTTCATCGCCAGGTGATATGTCGAAACCACGGCCTTTAATCCGTTCAGCGTCGGCCGGCCAATGATGATGTTGTACTGGGAGGGTTTATCGACGACTAAAAAGTCGACAACCCGAGTGACCCTGGCAGCTCCTTCTTCGAAAGTTACCGGGAGACTGACCTTCCCGGTTGCCCGGACACATTCACCTGCTAAACCGAAAAGTGGAGTCCGAACCGAAACTAAAGGCGCGTTGCTTATCTTCAACTTGTCGAATGTCTGCTTAAAGAGGATGTCTGCCGAACTGCCATTGTCAACTAAGACATGCCGTACAATATTGTTGGCGATAGGCAGTTCGTAAACCAAGGCATCGTTATGAGGATGCATTAATCGGTCTGCTTCCTCTTCGGTGAAAGTGATCGGGGTGTCTTCTTGACGGCATATCTTGTTGATGTGCTCGGACACATTTATGAACTCACCCCGTTCGACCCGCCGAGCTTCTCTGAAGTAGGATCGCCGCCGACTCGACGTGTCCCCGGTGATAGGCCCGCCGAATATCGTATGTACGATATTTGGGGGTTCCAGGGCGTTCCCACTATCGGTCCTGGGTCGGCTTTGTACGTCTCGGCCTGACGAGTCGTTCCTTCCAGAGGTTGCCCTCGGGGCTATAGCCTGTTTCACGAATTCCTACAACAGACCTTCTCGGACCAACCTTTCTATTGGGTCCCTCAGCTGGATGCATTCTCGGGTAGTATGCCCCACGTCTTTGTGAAATTTGCAAAACTTCGACTGGTCGCGCTTCACCCTGCTGCCTCGGAGCTTGGGCGGTGGTGTCAACAAATTCTTGTCGCCAACCTGGGCGAGCACCTCATCGATGGTTGCCACCAGGGGTGTGTAGTTTTGAAACTTACTGGTTGGCCCCTTTGGCTTATCAGCTTTCTCTTTCTTCTGTTTCTTTGCATGCTCGGCGCTGCCCTGTTTCGGCGCCTTGTTCTGCTTCTTATCCTTTTTTGTTCCGCTCGGGCCAGCTTCTTCCCGGCGGCTCTTCATGTACTCGGCAGCGTCCGCGTGTCTCTGGGCATACTCGAGCATTTGCGAAAACGTGTTTGGCTGCTCAAAGGCCAAGGACCATGTCAGCTTCTCGTCTCGAAGGCCCCCTACAAAAATATGTTTGAGGGTCTCGTTTTCGACGTGCTTGACCTCGAGAGCTACCCGGGTAAACCGGTTAATATAATCCCTGACGCTGTCGTCTCCCTGCTTGACGGCATACAGGCAAGTTATTTCTTTCCTCCGCGTCCTGGTTGTAGAGAATGCGGAGGAGAAGGCATCGGCTAAATGCCGAAAAGAAGAAATCGACCCGGGTTCGAGTCGTCGGAACCACTGCCGGGCAGGGCCTGTAAGAGTAAGTGAGAAAGCTTTACACATCGCAGCGTCGCTGGCATTCTGCAGCAGCATGTGTCCCCGAAAAAGTTCGGCATGCTCATCAGCGTCAGTGGCTCCATCGTAAGGCTTGATCTGCGGGACTTTGAATTTTGGCGGCATAGGCGCCCGCATTATGTGATCCTAGAAAGGCGGATCCTGAGCTCCGATTTCATCTAGACCGAATCTACAATTCCGGATCTCATCGATCTGTCGCTGCAGTGCCCGGAACTGACGGCTGTTGGTGTCTTCGGGCAGTTCGACCTGATAGGGTACTCCGCCCACTGCACGACCTCCAGCCCTGGCCTGACGATTTCTATTAATTCCTTGAGACCCAAGCCGGTCAAATACCGAGGCTCGGGAACCTCGTGGTGAAGGGGCACGAGCCGCTTAGCATTCCACACGGTGTTCTTGAACTTGTCTGTTGTTAGCTGGGATTCCCCTAGTGGATCCCGCAGACGGCTCGGATCGGCTTTACTGTGGGTTTGCTGCACTTCGCTCAACCCGACTTCCAGCCTGGTCATCCTGAGCCGGGGGAGGCAGAGCTGGTGCAGCTTGTCGTTGAGCCTGCTGTGCGAGCTGCTGAGTTAGGATCCAGACCGCATCTGTAAGCTCTCGGATCGGATCTTGAGCGGCTCAGGCCTCTACCGGCTCGGCCCTCGCCGTGCTTCCTTGCCCCCCGGACCGAGATCTCGTGGTCCGAGGGCGGCCCCTAGGCCGGCCTGTAGCCGGTTGCCTATGCCTTGCATCGCCCGACCCCTTCTGTCGGGCGGTATCGTCTCTTTCGTTACCTCGTGTCGTCATCTCGGGAGTCCGAGGTATAATAACTTGTAAGTTGGGGCGCGTTCTACCCTCCTTCTAGCGCCAAAATGTTGATGCTTATCGTTGTCCAGCGTCGGATCAACACCCACGTGCGGCTGTGCACGTTCTGACCTCTTCTTAGGCTTGCCCCTGACAGGGAGTGTGTACCTGCGAGAGGGAAGATTTGGAGAAATGGGGTTAGTCAATAGACAAGGGCTCTTCGATGCTCAAGGCAAGTATTGCTCGGCAGAGGTCGGCAGCTAGTTAAGTGTGAAGAAGTCTCTCTCTCTAAAACGTCATAAATGTATCCTATTTATAGGCCACCAGCTGGATCGGGTGCAAGATGGGTTTTGCCCATTACCCAGGTGTCATATCAAAGTGTGGCAAGCAGTAAGTGATAAGTGTCGCGTCCATCGCCCAATGGATTGGACTCTATCGGACGACAGCACGTTTGCATGATGTTGGCCTACAAGGATAGGCAGTGACGTATCCTTATGAATAACGCGGACCGACCCGAGCTACCGTACATCCCCGAGGTGGCAGCCTTCTTGGGGGCGTGCCCTTGGATAAATGAAAGGCACCTCGGGAAGAAGTATGAGTCGTCGGGTCGGGCAGTAGCCCTAATGTCTGCCGAACTTAATTGCCGACCACCAAAGTTAGCGTCCTCGGTGGTGGCGCCGAGCTTACCCTCAACATACACTAAACTGTGAAAAGTTAGAAGAAGATTAAAAAAAAATATGATAACAAAATATGATTAAAGTCTTCATAGTTTATGTACTAAATAGAAAAAAATTATAGTAGAAACTGTATTTTTAATTATTGATAGAGTTTATTTTAATTGTCACGTTAAATTTTTAGAGATCTGATCTATACATGAAATAACTTTTGACTTTCATCTTGAATAGTGATTGTTTTAACTTAAACACAATGTTTCAAACTATTTTTACAGTATTTTTTCTCGTAAAAATTAAATTTTAAATTAAATTTGATTCAAACTTTTGATTTGAACTAGATTGTCAAATAACCTATTGTTTTTTTCGACATGATAAAAAAAAAAAAAAAAAAGAGTTTACCATAAATTTTCCCAACAAACAAGGTATTCTTCATTCATTCCACATGATTTTCCAGAACAAATCTGCGCATGAATGAATGAATGACGAGTGCACTAGTAAAGAAAAGATGGTCTTAACTCAATGTCTCTACCACCTCGTTTACCAGAGACACCAACAATACTGTCAAATCAAATATCACTTCATAGGGAAGAGCAAGATAGCTAAAACTAAAGATGGTCTTCCCTCCCATGCCCTTTTTCTTTTCTTTTCAAGCAAAGTGATGAAGGTGGGATTTTTGTCATGTGAGTGGGAAATGGGCAAAAAATGACTTGACCCCTTTAAAGGCCATTGAATTGTATTTTGTAGCTACCAGCCCACTTTTCTTTCTCATCTTTGTCAAGTTGTCTCACCTAATCTAGAATATAAATCCTTTTTTCTATATTTCCTACAAAATAAATGAGAAAATAGGAAAAAAAAAAAAAGGAATAATATTTAGGAGAATAAAATCATAGAGGAAACATGCCCTCGTGAAGGGACAGTGATCGGTTGGAAGAAGATGAAAAATTTCGTATGGATATTGAGTTGGAGGAATTCCATGACTGATTTGTCAAAAGCTGAAGTAGGTTGGAGCAGTTCGACAATTGAAGAAAAGGGTAATACAAAAGACAAAGTAAACCCAAAAAAATTACTTCCTTTTTTTTTTTTTATTACTCTTCCAGCAAAAGAACAAAAGAAACAGCGACTCTTTCTTTTACCAGAACCAAAGAAAGAATTACTGCCATTAATCTAACCAATAGTTATTTAAGCAACCGTTGAAAAATCAAGATGATTACTGATTGATGGTGATCGTTAGTCGTTAAGATCGTTGATGTTGATTTAAAAATTGTGATTTCTCATATTATGATGGTAATTTCTTTGATAGCTACTAAAAAAAATCTTGAAAGGAAAAAAAAGAAATGAATAAACTATATCTAAAGATTTGAAAACATGAACTACCCATAAAAGTCCTACTAAGGAAATACCGATACAACAATGATCACTATTTTTTTTAGAAGAATGATCACTAATAATTAATGGATAGAACAACTTTGACTTTTTTCTTATCACAGCAAATGTAAATGGGAAAGTTGTAATTAGTAGCTTAGTTTTGAAATCAAATTACAATATACTGCAATTGTTTATGAAAAATATTTTTGATTCTAAATTTGTGAGGATAAAAAAAATGAGTTTATTAATAAAAAATTAATAAGTAACTAAGCATTACGTAAATAAAAAATATATATATGGAAGAGATGTATATAATTAAGGGTTTGACAAGAGTAAATCAAGTAAAATTCATATTTATTGAATTTGATTATGGGGTAAATTCGAGATATACTGCATGAATATTTGATTTTTCGAATTTGATCGTGTTGTAAATCCTCCATTTACTAGGCAAATATCATATTTCTCAAATTTGGATTCAGTGTTATCTAAAATTTCGATCATTTATTTTATTTCGCTAAAAATGTGGTGCACTAATATTTTAAAATATTTTCAGTTGTGCCTTACATTATAAGAAAAATATAACTTATGCCCACATTCAAGAATTTTTTTGTGCCCCACCCAAAATATTGTATTCTGCCACTATATACGCGTGTTTGTGTGTATGCATGTATGGTTCAAGTAGTAAGAATCTTACAATTAATGCTAAGAGAAAATGAAGACGGAATTTAGGAAGTACACACCATGTTAGAGTAGGCTCCCACCATATCATAGACAAACCCTGCGTTTTCTGTGGGCTTGCAATAATTAAACTAGCATATAATGTAAGGTCATTTACCTTTCATCAATCATTACATCATGAGACAAATATCGGTTTAGATAGAGAAGTTAATATTACCTATAGAGTTGTATAGCGGTAATGAATTATCTCGTGGGTGATATATGTAGTTAAAGATTTAGAGAGTATATAAAAATCAAATTAGAACTTAAAATTAAAATTTAACGTTATAGCATGTGAGAGCTGTATTATATTGTAGTAATAGGAACTTGATTCCTAAACATTCTCTACTTGTTGGGTGGTTCTTTACTAATGAGGTGGTTCTTTACTAATGAGTTGTTTGAAATGGCTTAAGAAACATTGTTTTTTGGCTTATTTATTTCAAAAATTGTTTTTTTTACACGTTTGATAAACCAGTAACACTTACTTTTAGCTCTTATAAGTACTTTTAAAATAAGTTAACCAATGGGTGCTTATAGAAAAAAAAAAGTTTCTTATAAAACGTTTTTTATTTACATTTTTCAACCTTATTAAAAAAAGAGTTAAATACATAACTACACCTCCTAATTTTTATTATTCTTCAATTTGTCCCTCTGTTTTTAAAAACTACAAAAGAATCTTTTGAATTTTAAAAACTTGCTTTAAATTTATTTCTCAAAAACCTTTTCAACTAAAAACATGAAGATAAAATAAAAATACGTTTGGTTAAACCTAATTTGTTTATAAAATATATGTTTCGTTTGTAGAAAATTTGTTTAAAGATATTTTAAAATTTAAAGAGTCATAAAACTTATGATCTTTTTTTTAAGATTTAATGTTTTGTTTTAGGATTATTTTAATATTAGATAAAGTATTGTGCAAAATTATTTAAGGGTACTCATGTTACTTTACTTAATTTTTTTTATTCATAGGCATATAATAATTAAAATTAGTTTTTAAAATTTAAAAGATACTTTTATAATTTCTAAGAAAAACTAGACAAATTGAAAAAAAAAATAAAACTAGAAAGAATAATTATGTAATCAATCCTTAAAAAAAAAACAAATGAAGAATTCTACTCATATACTTGAATTACACAACTTTTTATACCAATAATAGTTTTTAACATGTTTAGTAAAACATGTTCAAAAGCTTTACTAAAATTAAAAAAACAGTTTTTCGTACACCATCTAAACATAATTAAAAAGCATCGAAGTATGCTTAGCTACTTTTATTGTTTAAAAATAAAAGTATAGGCTATCATAAATAAACCCAATCTTAGATATAAAAGTTTATAACTATCAGTCTAATACTTAGTTTAAATTGTATGAGACTAAGCTCCTATGTAGCCTTTGTTATAAAACATTTGTCAACACTCTTTGTGAAGGGTAGGATTCAACAGTAAGGCTTTTACCAAACGTCCTTGTTAGCGTGTTTGAGAGTATGCTAATATTAATCGTCCCTCCTTGCACTTTCATTTAAAAAAACAAAAAGAGAGAGAGAGAGAGAGCAGGTAATAAGGTGAATCAAGTGGGGGCAGTTTGGGAACAACAAAAACAATTACTTTGAGGGTACGATGCAGAGCGGAAAGCGAAAGCAAAATGATGAATGTATGCTGTCGTATCACATAACAGTGAAAGAGGTTGTATTGATAGAAAGGGTGAGATGTACTATGACTGTGTAACAAAAAGAGTTAAAAATAATAATAAAAAAAGCGAAAATCAATAAGATAATATTTTTGCAGAACAGCAGAGAGAGAACTAAGAGAGAGAGAGAGACCAAGAAAACAAACAAACCTAGCTATAGAGGCCTATATGACTCTTTCTCTTTCTCTTTCTCTTTCTCTCTCAAACATTTTCTTTCATGTATTGATTCGTTTCTTCTCTGCGACTTCTGGTTCCTCCTATATTATTGTAGTGTGTGAATATATATATATATATATGTATACACTTTTCTCGTGCATAGAAGTGGAAACCCATGTTTTATTAACATGCAATATGGCTGTAAGTAAACTTGCGACTTTGTGTCAATAAACGATAAATCTCCTTTTCCATTATGTGTGCTCAACGTTAGATTCAATAATTCAATGTTATCACTGTTCACGAACACTGTGCAGGCCTTTTAGAGAGAGAGTGTAGAGAGAGAGAGGAAATAATTATTTGCAAGCACATGAGGAGTACATTGTAATATATGTGTGCAAAAACCAAACGGAGACACATTGAGGATGTACTTAAATAGCATAAATATACTTTGACATATATGTATATCTATTTACATACACACATATGTATTTATGTATCATGTGTATAAATATGTACGTGCATGCTGATGATATACATGTAAAAAGACCCGGATATTTTTCAGAGAATTAAATATTTTTTGTTTTATATATAGCCTACTAGCCAGCCATGCAATATTTGGTGCAACAAGTTTCTTTACTCATCACTATGAGTACTACAGTACTTGTCCGGAAGTTATTTCACAATGGTCAAAAATGGTGAGAAAAAGAAACGTACAATAAATAGAATAAATATCCTATTTATAATTACATCAAACGTCAAATTATTGGAGAGAGAGAGAACAAAATGGTTAATCGTATCAAATTTAAAAAATATATATAATAGCGTAACAAAATTTAATGAAAAAAATTAGGCCAATAGCCTGTTTTAAATAACTTATTTTAAGCAATTTTTGACTTATTTTTTTCAAAACTAATTCTGAGACTCGTTTGATATTATTTTTAAAATAATTAAAAATATTTTTTAAAAAAATAAAAGTTTTTGAGAATTAAAGTAAAAATTTTTACCTTAAAAAATGTAAAAAATATTTTAAAAATTTCTAAAAACGAAACCAAATAGGACCTGTAAGTCCACTTTGAATGACCTATAAAAAAATACTTATAGCTTTTACAAGTATTTATAGAAAAAGTCAAGCCAAAGATACTTATGACACTAATTAAAAATTTCATCCACATTCTTAAATTACATTAATTTTTATATCAATAAAAGCTTTTGATTTATATACTAAAATATGTTCAAAAGCTCTTTTAAAATCAAATAATAATTTTTCATAGACTATCCAAACACTAATAAAAAAGCCCTAATATATACTTGTCTTCTTCTACTGCTTAAAAACAAGAATACAAGCTATCCAAAATGGCCCTTAAGCTTTTGTTTTTCAACAAGGCTCACCTTATTTGATCACATATACCCTAATAATTAGCTTGTGTTTAGCAAAATCAGTTAAAATTTATAATTTATAACTCAAACAGTACAAGCCTTTTATAGTCACAATATAAAATAAAAATATACTACAATATAAAGCTCTTACATGTTACAATACTATCATTTGAAACTCTCAGTTTCAAATTACTTTTCCAAAATCTATGGAATTTTTTTGAGAGAATAAGTCCCCTTTGATAATAATTAATTCCATTTTGTATCCCATAATACACTTCTACCAAAGCAAGTGAATTAATTAACCAAGGAACAAAAGAGAAAAGCAAACTGAAGTGCTCTTTCCAAAGAAGCTCGATTGTCCCATAACGTATTAAGCAAATTAATTAATTACCCAACACGAACAAAAGAACAGAAAAGCAAAAAAATTAATGCAATCATAATCAAAATAAACAATATAATATTAGAGAGAGAGAGAGAAATCCTTCTCGATAATCTAACCTCTAAAAAAAAATAAAAACCTTACATTTCCAAAGCGCCCTCTTGTCTCCCACGTTCAAGCAAAAAATCAATCATCTTCAACAGTGATCTATAAACATTGATAATAATTAATTAATGGAGACGAGAAAATTACAAAAAGAACCACGTATACATCAATTAATATACGCTGCAGTTCATTAATTAATTACCACTAAAATTGCTTAACGAACTAAATTAATTAATTACTCATCAACATTAAACAGAGACAAACTGATCAGGTCTTTCATCAAGGAAACAAAAAAACAATTAGCTTTAATTAGCCAAAGCTTCGGTACGACGCGACGTCGTTTGGCCGATGCTGACGATGATCGGTGTCCTTTTTGGGTTTTTCAAGGCATGAAGAGCTTGTTCCCACACTTGCATCGCCAGGCTTCCGGGTAATACTCGAGCGGAATCCTCAGACCGGGTTGAACCGGCACGTGAACCGGTTTACATGGCGAGCACCTCCCGCACTTCGCTCTGCAAGTCGGCGGCGACGAGCCAGGCCCAGCCAGCCTCGTCTTCTGAACCGCGACAACCCGGTCCAGTGACGTCACTCTCTCCGGTTCTCTGATCTCTTCCCCCCCTGAAAACCAAAAAACAATTAAAACTAATAAATAAATAAATAAACCGGGGTTATCAAAACGGCGTCGCTCTTACTGATTTGGGAGGCGAACAGAAGGAAAGTAAGGGCGGTGATGAGAAAGCGATTGCAGAAAAAATGGCGGTGGGGTTGGAGCAGTACGCCCATAGCGCGGCGCAAGTACGTGTAGACGACGTCGTCAGACAGACTCTCTCTCTCTATCTCTCTCTCTTGTTTCTCAGAGCCTGGGGAATTTAGTTCTGAAATGGAAAGAGGGGGGCCTCCTTTGTGGACTGGAAATAAAAGAAAGTAAAATCAGATCAGGAAAAAAGAAAAAAGAAAAAAGCTCAGTAGCTATCACAACATGTAAAAATTAAAGAAAGAAGGAAAGGAAGAGAGGAATTGAATTTATGCAAGGAAGAGAGAAATTAGAGAGATAGAGAGAGAGAGTTCATTATTATTATAGTATTGCCGTTTTCACTTGTGAACGTGCGGGGCGAGTCCAAGTCAAAAACATAGGCCATAAAGATAGGCTTTTAGAGAGAGAAATCTAGAGGGAGAGTTTTTTTTTTTAATGGGGAATTTTGATGATTTTTGTTGTTTTATTATTGTTTGGCGAGACACACCAAACAATATGGACCCCGTTTCTGTTTTGGTTTTGAACGGCCATGAATTGAATGATTTAAAAAGGGTATGGCATTTGCCCACACGGATGGAGTTATTTACGAGAGTGCCACTGAGGGGGGTTCTTTGTTTTGAATCAAAATTTGCTGATACATTTCCTTATCTTGTCCTTAAAATAAATTTTGAAATGTATTGTTTAATTACTTTTATATATATTATAGTTGTCTTTTTATTTAAATTTTGTAGTGTATTGTTTAATTATTTTTAATACATAAATAAGTTTAGGTTGTCGAAAGATTTAGCTTATATGTCTTATTTTTTATTTTTGTTTTCGTGTCCTTCAATAATACCATATCTTTATTAATATCATATTATTAATCATATTAATTAAAGATATCTTAATTGACGTGATATGATATAACTGTAGAGCCAAAAATATAACGTGAAAAAAGGAATACAAAAGTCAGTTCTGTGAGTTGATAAATAATATGTCTATTGAATGGTAAAAGAAACGGTCAAGAAGATAAGCAAATGAGGAAACAGACACAGATCCTTCTGATTTGAAGGGCTTCTGTTTGGGTACGGGAGTATGAGGGGGGGGTGAGAGTGTAAAAAATGCGAAAATTTGAGGGATGTTCAAGTAAAAAGGCATGAAGAAGCGCACGTGTGGAAGGCTTGCGTCTGTGTGGGGGGAGGGTGGAGGAGGAGGAGGAGGAGGAGGAGGGGAATGCTGTCTAGTGCGGGACGAACATCTGAGTCAAGGCTTAACCCCAGCACCCACCCTATGAGTCCTATCATCTACCATTATTGATCTCCCCCTCTCTCTCCTCTCTCTTTCTCTCTCTATCTCCTCTTTCTTCTGGTAGGCCTATTCAAT
The DNA here is from genome assembly GCA_025403435.1 of Artocarpus heterophyllus. Classification (NCBI taxonomy): domain Eukaryota; kingdom Viridiplantae; phylum Streptophyta; class Magnoliopsida; order Rosales; family Moraceae; genus Artocarpus; species Artocarpus heterophyllus. The sequence goes on from CM046342.1 coordinate 6,701,441, forward strand.
TCTTAGTGGACCCACGTGTACGGGGAACATATTTGTTGTTTTTTTTTTCAAATAAGAAATTGTGATTTGTGAGAATTAAAAAATGAAAAAAAATTTAGAAGAATTTTTCCTTGAAAAAATGTCTAGTAGGACAGGAAATGAGTTGATGAATTACACACTTGACTCTTGAAATAGTTGTGCTATGAATGCTGGTGATATAACATTGATAGCTTGATTTATATCTTGTTTCATCGGTTACAGTTACGTCAAAAAGTAAAAAATTAATATAAAATAAAATTTTTATATATTATAATTTTTAAATTAATAATTTTAGTTTTAATAGTTTTCTCAAACATTCTATAAACGATTTCTTATGAGCTTTTTATATATATTTAAGATATACTAATCACGACATTTTATAACAATATATTATAGCCATATATTATAGTAGATTTGACAATGTAGTTCAAACTAAAAGTTAATTTATTTTAGTTTAAACTGATTTTGTTATAATATATTCTCGTATTGAATTCAAATTGTTAGTGTTTTAGTTCTAACCATTAACTCGAGGCATGTTTCTAAACAAACTTCTAATGTTTTAACAAAACAATGCAGTAATCAAAGTTATATGCAAGTTTGATGTAATTTCATCTAAAAATTCATGGTTCAAAAATTCATTATTAAATAAAAAGTTTTCACACTGTGTGGCTGTTTTTATTAGTTAATAGGTTTTTCTTATATGGAAGAATTTTAAGCAACATCTCGTTGTTGAAAATGGGTGTAAAATTATTACAAGTGTAGTCCAAATATACAGCACATTTATAATTACGATCATAATGATTATAAAAAAAAGGTGTAAGACCAATAAAATTGGGAAATTTGGTTTAAAAGAAATCAAAACTGATCTGGGAAGTTTGGTTTAAAAGAAATCAAAACTGACAATCAAAAGTGGTGTAATAGTACGAACTATCTTGTGCCCTTATCAAAATTGATCTCACACATGAAAAGCGAAACGCATTGGATAATAAAGAATAATTAGACGTGAAATTTACCAACAGCATCATGTGGGATTAAGCGATCAGGAGCCGATTTTTTTAAACAATCTCTCAAGTTTAAGTTTTGTGTATAAAAAAGTATTTTATTAAAAGAGCTTCTTTTTATTGTAGGATTCGACCCGTCTTGAATTTAGATTAATCGGGTATACTAGATGGTAAGGAGTCCATTCTTCTTTAAGCAAGGTCTCAGGTTCGAGTCTTGTGTATGAAAAAGCATTTGTTGAGAGAGCTTCCCCTACTGCAAGGTCCGACCCGACTCGAATCCGAATTAGTCAGGTATACTCCCGCTAGAGTTGAGGGACCCTTAGTGTAGGTCCGTGCCTCTACACCAAAAATTAGACGTGAAATTTTGAGATGGTCAAAAACGGTAGTTTCAATGTGGAAGTTATGGCTCATTATTGTGTTGTGTTTAATTATCATTATAAAAAAAATAAACTTTTAGTCATAATAGTTTTTAACACAATTTTTAATCACTTAGTTATAACTTTTAGTTTAATTTTTATTGTGACTAAAACTTTAACTATAGGGTTTTTAGTAATTGATGTTTCGTGACTAAAACCCCATGGCTAAAAGGTTTAACACAACAAAAATTAAACTAAAAATTGTGACTCAATATATATTAATTACAACAAATATTGTGACTAAAATTTTTGCTAAAAACTATTGTGACTAAAAGTTTAATTTTTTTAGTGTATATAAAAGAAAAGATTACGCATAATTCTTGAGAATGCAAAGCGCAATTAGGATTTTGTAGTAGCCAAATTAGCCTTTAAATATCTTTCTAAGTTGGAATATAATTAATTATTATATACTAGATTTTTTATAAGCCTGCACATACCCTTCATCAACTTATCTAAGAGGGACCACCAACCCCTTATTTGGCATAGTGGTGGAAACTACAAACTCAATTATAAACGGTGTAAAGCTTTTATATGCTGCAGTAACAAGAAAAAAAAAATAGCTACAATGTAAAGCTCTTATGTATGCTACAGTAAAAGTAGTTCTAACTAACAATTCCCACCACCTTCCAAACATCACCTAAATGAAATGGCCTAGTGGTAAATGGGTTACTATGGTGGGTCTGTGGTCAAGATTCGAGTGTTAGAAAACCCATTTAAGGATCTTAAGTGTGAAGATTTGTATACGTCACCCTAATGATCGATTTAGAGTGCTGTAGACAGTCTTCCTCATTTTTACCATTAGCACCTTCAATGGGTTAAGATCACACACTCTTTCTTGAGAGATAAAAGATCTTCAACAAACATTTTTATCGAGAGCCGGTTGTCCTTTGCTAATATTTATTGAGAATATGCTAAAACTGTTTACTCTATTCCCGACTATTCTTCAAGAAAAAAATAAATAAATAAAATCAAAATTGTAGCCCTAATATCTTCAATCCTCGTTTTCTAATCGATTAATCTTCTACAACAATCAAGCTCAAGATAGGTGAGAGGAGACATGACAAATATCACAAGAAGTCCTGCCTGTCGAGCTGGACAACCGTACAACAAATTAGACATTTCTCCTATTGTTAGTGTGAGCTTCCTTTTCCTTTTTAAAAAAGTTTGAATTGAAAGCCACGCAAAAGCAAAAGGTGTGTTTGAGCGTCGAATTAAAATTTAAATATTATATTACATAAAAATTTTATATTATAATATATTTTTATTCTATATTGTATTACATGATAGGTTTATATGGTTAAAGTTTTAACTTTAACGTTAGAATTTGTTCCCAAAACACACTGAAAATAAAAGAAAACAGAAAATAAAAACGAGAGAGATGAATTTATGAAAGAGGCCGGGAAGGGCAGTAGTTGTATTAACTGATCCCCATGATCTTTGTGTAAGTGCGGGCCAAGGCCTACCGAAGTAGGGGAGGGGACTAGAGTGGGGAATAGAATAGAGTTAGGAATTTGGTAACTGTGAAATGAAAACCTGCCTGTGATTTGATGCTTTTTTGTGTTCCCCCATTGCATTTAAGGCCAAAAAAAAAAACATCGTTTTCCCCCTTACTTGGTCCTCTCGCTCCTGTGCATTTGCCTCAGTCAGGGTCTGGTTTTGGGATAGATAAAGGCAATGTAACAAGGTTTTCCCACGTTCCCAAGTTTCAACACAAATTATGTAATGTAACATGGTAAAATTAGAAAGTAGAAATTCTCTTTGGTCAGGCACTCGGACCAATCATGCACTTATAATATTTTGTTAGAAAAATGACAATTGAATGAATGAGAAATTGATGCTCATTGGTGGAGATTAATGGATGTCATAAACCTGATATTATAACACCCAAATGCATGGATTAATAGGTGATTATGAGCTTCATAATCATGAAAAATGAAATGTTACAACCAATGGTTTAATGGGAGATTATGAGCACCATTATCATAATTATGAGCTTCATAATCATGAAAAAAGAGGGTTACAATTAATGGTTTAATGAGAGATTATGAGCACCATTATCATGGAAAATGGAAGGTTGCAACCAATGTCATTATGCACATAAATTATGAATAATGCCTCATTATATTGTGGATTGTAACTTCTATTCTCTTAAGCCTATATAATGAACTCTCCTCTACATGTCTGAGACACACACAATTGCATAGAATTTGCACTCACTAAGTCATAGAGTTTTTCCTTTGTTTTTCAAGTTCCATCAAGTTTTTGTTGTAGTCATTTTTGGTGATAGAAGAAAAACAATTTCAAGTTCGCATGAAACGGTATCCAATAGTGCTTAAGATTCCGTTAGTAGTCGTTGTATCTTAGGAGACAGACATCCGTAGAATTCTCGTGCACAACCGGAGGGGACGAATCTGTTTTAAGGAAAGCGTGACCTACACGTGCCTCGACCATTTTCGTCTAATTTTTACGTTGCGTTGCTTCCATTGAAGTTGAAGGTTTTGTTATACCTAGTTTGTTATTTTTTATTTTTGTAAAAATTTGTAACTTGTTTGTTTTATTCATGCAATATATTGTTTGCAATTCCTTTATCCATATTCTATGTTGTATTTACTAACAATCTTAAAACAGAATCGTCTTTCAAGATGAACAGGTTGTTGGATTGCGAGCTTGAAACGTGTTGTTGTTGATTGTATGCTTTCAATATTCTTTCCTTGCATTTGTTTTATATCAACACTCAGATTCTCTTTAATTTGCTTTATCGATATTCGTTGTCTCATACTTATTTTACTTGCATGCAAGTTCTAACTAATTGATTGCATGGGTTCCTAATCTCGCATTCCTTTATTGAATTTTATTCATACGAAATAGATGTTCATTGGCTTTTGATGAATGTTATATATATATATATATATATATATAATGTTATAAAATAATCTATATATAACTGTTTGTTATATATATTATGTTTTTGTTCACGTTTTTTGCTCTGTTATATTGTAATATAATTTTTTTTATTTATTGCTTTCCGACTTTGTTGCATTAAAAAAAAAAACAAAAATTTTGCCTGGCTATATTCTTTGATTGCTATGAATTATTTTGTTGAATGCCTCAGATTCACTTATTTTGCTCTAACGTTTGATTCTATATAACGTGTTTATATGTTTACAGTTTGGTTTCATTTATTGTTTCTGTCATATACGTCTAAAATGTTTACAAATTGTTATTCTTTTACAAAATTTCATTAGTTACAAAACTCTTTCATATATTAATAGTCTTATATGATTCTTTGCTTACGTTTTGGTTTTATAACAGTTTCTAATAATTGTTTGTTATATTTGTTTCCTGTGCATTGATTTATAATCGTTTGTGGTTTCTGAATCGTTCCATATTCAGTGTTTTAAATATTTTAATTGTTGGCTTCTAAGTGTTCATTTTGAGCTTCTGTTACATATACAGATTTTATTTTTTGTATTTTGTTATTACAGTTTTGTATTTTTGGTTTGTTATATATATATAATATAACAACAAAATACCATATGACAAAATACCGTCAACGGAATCTTGGTTTGTACATTTATAAATATTTCAGTACATTGTAGTATACATAAACATTTATGTTATAATTTTATAGTTTCTTAAAGTTATTATTGAAGAAAACTAATTCATAGTTTTATTTTCAGTTGAAGAAATGGGTGACAACATGAATGTTGTTCCAACTGAGAATGTTCTAACTGGGAGCACTTCTGAGACACCGATGCCATCTCCTAGGGTTCATGCTTCGACCTCGACACAACCTTTGTCGGTTACGGTTCCTGTTAACCACAATGAAAAACCTGAAAAATTTAATGGACTGAATTTTAAAACTTGGCAACAAAAGATGTTCTATTTAACAACACTGAATCTTGCGAGATTCTTGAAAGAGGATCCTCCTACAGTTAGAGAGGATGAAACAGATGCTCAGACCTTGCTTGCCGTTGAAGCATGAAAGCATTCTGACTTCTTGTGCAAGAATTATATTCTAAATGGCTTGACTGATGCACTTTATAATGTATACAGTCCGAAAAAAATGGCTCAAGAAGTATGGGAGTCTTTGGACTATAAATACAAAATAGAAGATGCTGGTGCTAAGAAGTTCATAGTTGGACGGTTCATGAACTACAGAATGGTGGATTCTAAGACTGTAATTAGTCAAGTACAAGAACTGCAATTACTCATTCATGAAATTCATGCTGAAGGAATGGTAATTAGTGAGTCTTTCCAGGTAGCTGCAATCATTGAGATGCTACCCCTGCGTTGAATGACTTCAAGAACTATCTGAAGCACAAGCGTAAGGAGATGAGCGTTAAAGATCTTATTGTTCGACTTCACATTGAGGAAGACAATAGAAGATCTGAGAAAAAGCTTTTTAACAAGTCTGTTGTCAAAGCAAATGTGGTGGAGCATGATAAAAGCTCCAAGAACAAGAAAAACAAGTCGAGGTCCAAGCTGGGGCCTAAGGGTGGAATTTCAAAGAAGCAGAAATTCCAAGGAAAATGTTTCAACTGTGACAAGGTGGGTCACAAGTCGACAGATTGTAGGCTGCCAAAGAGAAACAAGAAGAAAGAGGCTAATGTGGTGGACACCATCACACAAGAAGTGTCAGACATCAGTCTCTCTGCCGTGGTCTCTGAAGTCAACATGGTGGACTCCAACCCAAAGGAGTGGTGGCTAGACACTGGGGCCACACGCCATGTTTGCTGTGATAGAGCTGCTTTTGTTGAACTCGTACTGTCAGATTCTAGAGAGAAGCTGTATATGGGCAACTCTGCCACATCTGAGATTAAGGGCCAAGGAATGGTGGTTCTGAAAATGACATCAGGCAAGGAAGTTAAGCTTCAAAATGTGCTGTATGTGCCTGATATCCGAAAGAATCTCATTTCTGGAACTCTACTGAGTTCACATGGCTTCAAGATGGTTTTTGAAGCTGATAAAATAGTTTTGTCTAAACATGGAATGTATGTGGGAAAGGGATATGTGAAAAATGGAATGTGGAAAATGAATGTAATGGCTTTTAAGCCCAATTCCATTAATAAAATTAACAAGTCTTCCACTTATATGCTTGAGTCTTCTAATTTATGGCATGGTAGACTATGTCATGTTAATTATAATACTTCGCGTAGATTAATTAACTTGAATCACATACCCACATTCAATATTGATCCTAAACACAAATATGAAATATGTGTAGAGGCAAAACTAAGGAGATCTTCATACCAAATGATTGATAGAAATACTGAGCCACTTGATTTGATACATAGCGATGTTTGTGACTTAAAATTTATTCAAACTAGAGGTGGGAATAAATATTTTGTTACAATTCATAGATGATAGCACAAAATATTGCTATGTATATTTGCTTAAAAGCAAAGATGAAGTTATAGAGAAGTTTGCTCTCTAAAAGCAAGAAGTTGAAAACCAACTTAATAAGAAAATTAATATGGTAAGAAGTGACCGTGGTGGTGAATATGTAGAACCATTTAGTGAATTTTGTACACAACATGGTACTATCCACGAGGTTACGCCACCCTATTCACCTCAGTCAAATGGTGTGGCTGAACGCAAAAATCGTACCTTAAAGGATATGATGAATGCGATGCTGATAAGTTCTGGATTGCCATAGAACATATGGGGAGAAGCCATTTTATCGGCTAATTACCTTTTAAATAAGGTACCCTGGAAGAAAGAAGACAAGACCCCTTTATGAATTATGGAAAGCTAGAAAGCCTTCTTACAAATACTTGAGAGTGTGGGGGTGTCTTGCAAAGGTAATGGTACCTACACCAAAGAAGATGAGAATAGGTCCAAAAACAATTGATTGTATCTTCATTGGTTATGCCCACAACAGTAGTGCTTATCGGTTCCTCATGTATGAATCTAAAAACCCTGAGATTCACAAGAACATGATAATGGAATCTAGGAATGCATCATTTTTTGAACATGTATTTCCTTGCAAATCCAAAGAGGATGGTCCAAGTTCATCTAAATGAACGTTTAAGACTATTGAAGAGAATAGTCAGGATCATCAAGAAGTTGAAACCGAATATGAAGAGGAAGAGCCTAGACGAAGCAAAAGGGCAAGGATAGAAAAATCATTTGGACCTGACTTTCTGACCTACATGCTAGAGGCTGAACCTCAAACTTTCAAAGAAGCTGTAAGCTCATCTGAGGGTCCTTTATGGAAAGAAGCCATAAAGAGTGAAATTGATTCCATCATGCAGAATCATACTTGGGAATTAGTGAACCTTCCTCCAGGAAGTAAACCGCTAGGTTCTAAGTGGATTTTCAAACGCAAAATGAAAGCTGATGGAACAATTGACAAGTATAAGGCTAGACTTGTTATAAAAGGTTATAGACAAAAAGAAGGCCTTGATTACTTTGATACTTATTCTCCTATAATGAGAATAACCTCCATAAGAATGATTATAGCGATTGCCGCTTTGCGGAATCTTGAAGTACATCAGATGGATGTAAAGACTGCTTTTCTTAATGGAGACCTTGAAGAGGAAATTTATATGGAACAACCAGAAGGTTGTATTGCTCCAGGACAAGAAAAGAAAGTCTGCAAATTGGTGAAGTCTTTGTATGGGCTTAAACAAGCACTAAAGCAATGGCATGAGAAATTTGACAATGTTATGATGTCAAATGGGTTCAAAATTAATGAGTGTGACAAGTGTGTTTATGTCAAAAAAACAGACGATGGATATGTTATTCTTTGTCTGTATGTAGATGACATGCTAATCGTGGGTAGCAATGATCGGATGATCAAATCAACTAAAGATATGTTGAACTCTAGGTTTGACATGAAAGACATGGGAACTGCCGATGTGATTTTAGGAATCAAAATCAAAAGGTCGCCTGATGGACTCATCTTGAGCCAGTCACACTATGTGGACAAGATACTTGACAAATTTAGTAAAAATGACACTGGCGTGACTAGAACACCAATTGATACTAGTCAACATCTGTCCAAAAATAGAGGAGAAAGTATATCACAGGTGGAATATGCTAGAGTGATAGGCAATTTAATGTACTTAATGAATTGTATAAGACCAGATATTGCCTATGCTGTAAGTAGTCTGAGTAGATTCACGAGTAATCCAGGAGATGATCACTGGAAAGCGATTGTTAGAGTACTCAGATACTTACGGTATACTCGTAGTTATGGGCTACATTATACAAGAGATCCTGCTGTTCTTGAAGGGTATTCTGACGTAAGTTGGATATCTGATATACAGGATTCTAAAGCTACAAGTGGATACGTATTCACTTTGGGAGGCGCAGTAGTTTCATGGAAGTCTTCAAAGCAGACAGTAATAACCAGATCTACTATGAAATCTGAATTTGTAGCTTTGGATAAAAGCGTTGAAGAAGCTGAATGGCTAAGGAATTTCTTGGAGAATATCCCTGAATGGCCTAAACCTATGCCTGCAATATGCATACATTGTGATAATCAGTCTGCTATTGGCAGGGCACAGAATGTGATGTACAATGGTAAGTCGAGGCATATACGTCGTCGACATAATACCGTTAGACAACTAATCTTAACTGGAGTCATGACAATAGACTATGTAAGGTCTAAAGAAAATATTGCGGATCCGTTAACCAAAGGACTGAATAGAGATCAAGTTGAGAAAACATCAAGAGGAATGGGACTTAAGCCCATAAAAGAATAGGTCGAAACAGTGGAAACCCAACCTTTTTGACTGGAGATCCCAAGATCTAGGTTCAATGGGATAACTAAACTAAATAGATTGAGTAAGATCACTGTGGGGGTTACCCCAACCCATTCCTATAATAAAAACAGTGATACCCGTAGGGAAAGGTTAAGCAGTTTGCTTTTAATGATTCTCATGCGTTGAATACGTTGAGAATTCGAGCGGAGTAATACGGGTTACTCTTAAGTAAGAAATCACCTATGTGAGAGAGAAGTGGGGCCGCTTCAAAGGAGAATTGCTAGAGCTCAATTCTTTAGAAACTCTTGCAGAACCAGGGAGATGTTCATGGCCAAAATGAACATAACCATGAGAACTGAAACTGTGTCAGAAAAATATCTATGTGAGGTATGTTATCGTTTACACAAATGGCAGAACAGTTCAAGGACATCGCGTCTACTAGTGAGCCAGTAAAGTAAACATACTTTCACAAGGGAAGGTTCAAGCGTTAACGCCTACCTATCCTATGCAGATATTAACCGTAGAACTCTATCATCGTGTAGTGTCTTTGTTTTTCCTCTGTAGTTTGTCAATTTCATTCATGTGGGGGATTGTTAGAAAAATGGCAATTGGATGAATGAGAAATTGATGCTCATTGGTGGAGATTAATGGAGGTCATAAACCTCATATTGTAACACCCAAAGGCATGGATTAATAGGTGATTATGAGCTTCATAATCATAAAAAATGGAGGGTTACAACCAATGGTTTAATGGGAGATTATGAGCGCCATTATCATAATTATGAGCTTCATAATCATGAAAATGGAGGGTTACAACTAATGGTTTAATGGGAGATTATGAGCACCATTATCATGGAAAATGGAAGGTTGCAACCAATGTCATTATGCACATAAATTCTGAATAATGCCTCATTATAATGTGGATTGTAACTTCTATTCTCTTAAGCCTATATAATGAACTCTCCTCCACATGTTTGAGACACACACAATTGCATAGAATTTGCACTCACTAAGTCATAGAGTTTTTCCTTTGTTTTTCAAGTTCCATCAAGTTTTTGTTGTAGTCATTTTTTGGTGATAGAAGAAAAACAGTTTCAAGTTCGCCAGAAACGGTATCCAATAGTGCTTAAGATTTCGTTAGTAGTTGTTGTATCCTGGGAGACAGACGTCTGTAGAATCCTCGTGCACAACCGGAGGGGACGAATCTATTTTAAGGAAAGCGTGACCTACACGTGCCTTGACCATTTTCGTCTAATTTTTACGTTGCGTTGCTTCCATTGAAGTTGAAGGTTTTGTTATACCTATTTTGTTATTTTTTATTTTTGTAAAAATTTATAACTTGTTTGTTTTATTCATGCAATATATTGTTTGCAATTCCTTTATCCATATTCTATGTTGTATTTACTAACATATTTTTCATTGGTGGATATAAAATCATTCATATATTTATATGACGCTCAAATTGCATTAATTAACGCTATAAATTTAGTCTAATACTTAAGCAAATTAAATGTTACATGAACGTGCAAACAATGTTACATGGGCGAACAAAAATGTTACAAATATCGGATTAACTGAAGTGCCTAATTTGAGACTTTGCCAGCAATAGTTATAATAAAACAAAAATATGAAAACTACTTTAGTTTCTTTTCACCTATGGATGAAATTAAGTCTGCATGACACTTGCAACTTGTTGGGTTGCTGAGAAATTGCGAGCAAAAAGAAAGCCAATAAACTTGTTTCTATTGGCCAGTGAGCCTGACTAATTAGGGCTTGTTTGTTTCGAGTATTATTTAGATTTAATAGACTCAAATTTAGATTCGAGTATCCAGAATCCTTTGAATACATGCTTGTTTTTCTCAAAATCTTAATCCCTTGAGTATCAAAAATCCAAGTTTTTAGAGTTGTTATCCCCCTAAACTTTTAATACTCGAATATCTTTACTACAATAAAAACTAAAAAATTTTTCTCCTATATTTGAGGGGAAAAAAACATAACGTCTTCATTTGATATCCAATTAAGATAATTCTTTTTTTTATTATGTTCCTAGTGAAGAGATGAATAAATTAAGATCTATATTGCCTATTTTTTAATATTATTAACATTAAGATTTTATTAGATTTTTTAATAAATAAAAAACTATTTTCATTATCTCTTCAAACATAAATTTCAATTTTATTTCATGTTCATGTCAAAACTTAAATACACATTCAAACGCTAATTTGAATAATAATTCAAATCACTAACTTAAATCTTAATTAAAATTATACTAATTTAAATTAAATTTAAATCCATTTACAAACGGACAGTGTTGGATGGACTCAATGAGGGGAATAATTCCGTGAGCGACAACTTCCTATTTCCAAGGCTCAAGACATGCAAAGCTTATCTGAAAAGGGTGCGTGGCGAGGAAATAAAAGACTAGACTATAGGGCTATCTGAAAAGGGCGACCTTATTGGGCCCCCATGGATTCTTGGGTCGATGAGGCCTGGTTGCAAAAAGTGGGCCTCAGACAAGGACAACCCACTGCATGGCAGGAGAGCAAAGCCCTTGCCTTTTCTTTTTTTTTTTTTACTTTTATTTATTTTATTTGTATTTCTTTTATTTTGTGGACTCTTTGAAAGGGACGCTTCATACTAGTATTTTATGAGCGCCTTTGCCCATAAAGAGGACATTGCTCCCCAAAAAATGTGCATGTACAATCACTGTTAATCTAGTGCAGGTCGTAAGAGTGCTTATAATATTTTCACCGATATTGAGTTTGAGTCCGTCTCAATGAGATAAGCGGAGTAGATGAACAATTCACTTCATGAAAGATCTATATTCTACAGAGAAATGCTTCATCTGCTTAGCAAAATTATACTAAAAAAAATCTTATGCAAGGAAATCTTTTATAAAACATTTTTAGCAAAAATATAAGTATCGTATTTGAAAACACATATTAGGATGATAATTAGGGGCTTTTTTTTTTTTTTTTAAACAAGTGCATCAGCCTTGGAGAGAAGAAAGAAAAGGAAAAGGAGCGTTTTGGTTAGACTTAACACCGTGCGCCTTGTGATATTGTCATAAAACTCTAAAATGCCAGTGAGGGCGAGAGAGTAGACCCCTGTCTCGAAAATACAATCCTTTTCTTGAGACTTTCTGGATCCTTTGTTGTGGATCCGCCCAATTGCTCTTGCACACAAGCTCACATCAACAAAGCCAAGATGGTGTTGGGGGGCAAAATTTGATGCAACGAGACATAATGGGTGTGGGGTTTTTGGTTGTTTTTGGACTGTGTGATAGGCGCGTCGCTTGTCCCACATTTCGACAGTGATAGTGGAATACATTTGATAGTGTCATGAAGAATCGTGTTGGACTTTGCTTCTTGCCTTAACAGTCATAGTTCGAGTTGACAATAGCAAGAATTTTTATCCTGATTTGTTAGTGTGTTTGTTAGTGTTTGATTATGTCTTCCATCCACTGCACTTGTTTCTTGGCTATAAGATTTTTCGATATTAGTTTGCCAACTGTTTTTTGATTGCGGAAAAAACTATTAAAGGGACATATGTGTGCTCGATCTTTAACGTATCTCTTTAAGTGTATGTTTGTGAAGCGTGGAAAATACTATTTCTTTACAGGATGTGGAAATAAAAATCATGCCCTCCCAAACCCAAGCCCCATCCCACTTACCCAATGCCATTTTGACCAAATAGACATTGGCTAGTACATACTATTTTCCCTTAAACGTTTTATTAGAGTTTGCAGGTGAAGTCGTTGTTTGTTAGTATCATGTTTCTTGTAGAAGGTTGCGTGGATGTGAATTGGTGTTTGTATTATCTTTTCATTTTACAAAATATGTTTTTCATTATTCAGAAATGATAACTACGGCTAATTGTTTTTCCAATTGGATTAGTGGTCAACAAGGCAAAATTATGACCCGCTCTCAAGAAGGGTGATTTTTTTTTTTTGTACTTACTTTTTTGTGATTTCATTTATTTTATAATCAATAGATATGCGATGATGTGAAATAAAAATAATTATTAATTAGTGTAAACGCTGGAATAGTTATCCTAGTGAATTTTTTTTAAAAAATGTGATTAAATCCACCAATTGTAGTAGTTACAATTTCGTAGAATCCAAATAAGCAAAGAAGAACATATAAAAATAAAATAAAAGAGATATTTTGCAGTTGGGATCCATAAAGGTTTTATGCCAGATAAACAAATGAAATGTTTTGATGATGAAAGGAACATTGTCTAGAATGGTAAAAGTACTGTTTCGCTATATTCTTTGTAGTCGTAGCTAAAATACATGCAAGACAAGAAAAAGGAAAAAAAAATGAAACTGTTGTAAATCTGTCAAAGCTTGTAATCATTTTTCCCCCTAGGAGCTGTTAAATTTTCTTTGGTTGAGTGAAAGTAAGGTGGAGAATTTGGGTGAAAATTGGAATAAGCTCAACAGATCCGCCGATGGTTATTTGAAGGTAAAGGGACTAACTTCTAGCTCAAATTTATTGCATTTTTGAAAGCAATAGAGAGAAGACAATCGAAACAATCTTCTAGTTGGTATCTATTTTTATAAGGATTAAATATATAATTATATCTCTTAATTTTTATTATTTTTTAATATGTATATTTATTTTTAAAAACTATAAAGGTATTATTTAAATTTCGAAATCTTGTTTCAATTTTATTCTTCACATATTTTTTGATCAAAAAACATGAAAATAAGATAAAAAAAATATCTTTAATTAAACATAATTTGTAAAACATATGCTTCTTTTTGAGCAAAATTTGTTAAAAATATTTTAAAATTTAAAAAGTCATAAGACTTAAGATCTTTATCTTTGAGATTTAATGTTTTGTTTTATGATTTTTTTAATGTTTTAAATATATAAAATATTGTACAAAACTATTTAAGAGTGGTCATGTTGTTTTGCTCAATTTTTTTTTCTATTCATAAAGATGAAATTAAAATAAGTTTTTAAAATCTAAATGATACTTTTGTATTTTTTAAGAATAGAATGACAAATTAAAAAAAAGTTAAAAGGTATAATTATGTAATTAACTTTATTTTTATTATTGGACAAAATAATCGTAGCTAGTGAGTAGGCAACCACCACCAATTTTGCTAAGAAAGTGCCTAACATTAGAGACAGTGAAACCTTCAACCGTCGAAGTGGACAGATGGTTAATAGAATTAACAATTCCTTCATAGTCAAGGCAATACCACAAAACCAAAAAACAACCCCTAGCCTGCTCCCGAAACCGTACCTTGTGGTCTTGAATAACTGTATCAATCTCGCAAAATGGTCCTCAAAAGTAATCGTTGCATTAAAGTTGAGCTTAAGGCACCGTCTAAAAAAGGTGTCCATTGGTGGAGCTACATAAAAATAAAGATAGACGGCTGTCCTTTAACTTTTTTTTTTTTTCATAATTTTGTATATAAAATTTTGTAAAAATTGTTCGTCCTTTAAAATTATATTCCGTCTCTCATCTTATTAGTCCAATCACATCTTTACTCTCTCTCATTATTTTTTCTAGTTCTGCCTATCCACTTATGAAAGATCACCTTCCATGAAGTCCCACATTAGTAGAGGGTACATACTTGAAAGCCATCAACATGAAACTGTTAGAAATTTGGTATGAAAACTTAAAACGCGTAATGAAATACGCTTTCTTTAAAGCGTTATTTGCCCTCTCTCGATTGAGATTGCTTATAGGAATCACGCTGCAAATCACAAAGTAATTTATCTCTATTCACACTTTTTTAATTTTTATAGTTAAAAACAACTGTTGATTACACCATTTACAAAATAATATTTTAAAATAATTAATTAAATTCAAAAATAAATTTAATTTAATAAAGTATTATTTTTTATAGGTGCCATGTACCATGCACCCATGGCTATGTACCGAAGTGTGCTTCTACAGCCTCACTGTTCACGCTATGCACATATGCAAACTGTAAGTAAGACTTAGATGTACAAATTATTAAACCATTTAAAAAGTTAAAGTTTTATAAAATTCTACAAACCTTTATAAGTTTCTCACGTGGACTATGGATTGTCTCAACACTTTATATTTGAACTTGAACAATTCTAACAGAAGCTCCTTATTATCTTTAGAATTTTCAAGTTCCATAGATAATTCCTCCACTGGACTCTATCTGATAAAGTGTCTTCATTTCTGGACTTCTGCATGAAAGGATTGCCCACTTTTAACAGTACTGTACATCACCTTAAATACTCTTAAAAAGTTTCTAAAAAAATAATTTTGTATTTTTCTTTGAATGTATTATGAACTGTAATTTAAATTTCTTAAAAAATATATGATGATTTGTTTCATGATTTTGATTTTTTTAATATTGAAAATTTTCTTTAGATATTAAAATTTATATATATGTGTATATATATATATATATATAAAGATAATTTGAGAAAGAGATAGAACTTTTAAGTGAATTTATGTAATTTTCTCTAATTCACTTATTTTTTTAAGGCATGATTGCTATGAGACTCGATGTTTTTTTCTCATTAATAAGACTAGATTTTGTAGCCGCCAAATTAAATCTAACAGTGTAAAAAATGAAGTTCACCTAACATACAATAGAAAAGTTACATGTAGTAACAGTTGTTTCTCAATCAAATAATTACACAAAATAAATGAGAATTACTAAAAAATTAAAATACTCCAACAACTTATTTTCATCTTCGACAAATCGATGGAATTGCGATCTCAATCGCGAAGCTCCGTGGTCTTAGTCGCATCACGATGGGTCACGATAAAATCATAACCTTGTCAAAAACTCCATTGTTAAAACATCAGGTATTATTGTAACCCATGATGCCATCATGACCCACAATTGTCACAACGAAACAAGGTCATAATGGACCTTCGTGATCCTTGCAACCGTGACGGACCTTCATGAGATGCTCGTTGCAGCCTTGGCGACAAGATCGTGATGGACCCATGGGTTGTATCGGAGATTGTTGCAAGGTCACGATGAAATCGCACCCCTCACGACCCATGGTGGTTGCACTTCTCACAACATGATGGTCGCCATGAAATCATGACATCCATTGCCATGGGAATGCCATCGTGATTCAAGACTACCGGTAACCCCCCTCTCAACAGCGGCGATGGTGGAGATAGGGCCAGATCTGCCCCCTGTTTTTTAAGAGGTTTTGTTTTTGATTTTTTGATAAATTTAGCATGCATTAGCTCATTAAACTTAGGATGAGCTTGTTTATTCTTCACTGTGAGAAGTGGAAAAAAAACGTTCTTATTGATGAGTACTTTAGAGGGTCTCATTGTAGAATTCAATCATGGTACTCTGACCACATAATTATCCCCATGAAACTTATCATCTTTTTTCCTTTTTTTAAACTCACTCTGTTGGTTTGTTTCTTGTGGATCTTCTACTTTTCACTTTCCTAAAATGAACTTTGGTTACTTCTCACTATTATTAGCTAGTTAATTTGTTTGTAAGGCCATTGAGATTGAATTTTTAGTAGGTCCGCATGGAGGAGGAACGCAGTTTTTTTTTCCTTCTAGAACTGGGTTCTTCCCTTCTTTGTGTTTGTATAGGGTGTTTGAAAATGTGGTGGGAACCATTTTTACTGTAGCATTGAGAGTTTTACACTGTAGCATATTTTTTTATTGTTATTGTAGCATGTAAGAGCTTTACACTGTTCATAACTGAGATTGTGGTGGGAACTGAGTGGTTCCCACCACTGCCAAACACCCCCTTAGTCACTATAAAATAGTTCCCAAGACAAAAAGTTAAAAAGAGGCCAAAAATACTAATATTTCTACTGTGTAATTGCATGTGACAAAATTACATTAATGTGAGGTTAGTAGCATCTAAAAATACTATTATCTCTACCGTGTAAGTGTTTGTGACAAGATCACATTAATGTCAGGTTAGCCGCATTTCAGAACATGTAACAAGAACTACAGTGCCGCTACATGTATAAATGGAAGTGATAGCCCTGGAAAATAGATACCGTTGGTTGAAAAAGCTTATCAAGCTACAAGTGTAGAGGTTACAGGGACAAAATGCCTTTTTCTCTTTTTACAAGGCGTGCGAGAACGCAGCTCGTTCTAATAGTTTAAACTTAAAACGCTAAAATAATTTAAGTCATGTGGTAGAAAATATTAATAAAATTAGTTTGAATAAAAATTTTTTGATTTGATCTAAATTGTCAAAGATGTTTTAGAGCATATTTGACATACCGTATTGTATTATATTATATACAAAAAAAACAATGCAATACAATACAATACAATACGGTGTGCTAAACAAGTTACTAAAGTTCAATATTTTATAGAGTGTGTTAAAAGAACTTAGTTGGAACTAATAAGTTAGAACAAAAAAACTGTAATATAAGCTTTATACTATAACATGCTTTTGTTTTATATTATAATATATGAGAGCTTTATATTGTAACGGTTGAAACTAATAAATTAAAACAACATTTTCAAACATGCTCAAAGTCTCATTTTTAAGGTTCTTCTTTGTATAATGACTTGTACATAGCTAGGCTTTCGACTAGGAAAACCTTGAATTTCAGCTACAAAGGAAAGGAGCGGGAAGACGATGACACTAAATGATTTTTATTTTTGAATAATTAAATAAAAGAAAAAGAACAAGAACAAAGCTTGGAAAGTTAGGCCCATCTTCTTCTTTATTATACGTTTGGTGTGGGAATTTGGCAAGCCGGGCCATTGTTCATGACACATTGTCCCCTATCAACTTTGAACCAGAAAAGAGTACATCAGACAACTCCCCATGTTGTAAAGCCTGCCATAAACCCACAGTATCCCACCTAGGGTAATAATTTAGGTCATGACATGATAACATGACATAAAATCCACATGAAGTTATAGAGTTTGAATTTACTGTAAATAGGTTTGGGTCAATAACGGATTGATATGATTAACACGATTAAATAGGTTGGGTTAAGGTTAACTATTCTAATACGATTTACACGAAATGACACGATTAACTACATGTATGATTTGAAACTTAATTATATATGATATAATATAAAAGTTTATATGATGTATATAGAAACTTTACTTTCTTTTATTACATCTAATTATTATGAATTTTAAAATCTATAGGTAATCTAAAATTAAATGATAAATTGACTAATAAATCTATTATATGTTTTGTAATCATGTTAAATAAGTTATAATTATGTCAATTATTTATTCAATATATAAATTTAAACGGGTTATACGGGTTGACATGATTAACACAATTATTAAATGGGTTGAGTTTTGGTTAACATCTTTTGACATGTTTGATAAATGGCTTGTATTTGGATTAATGTTTTCTGACACGATTAATAAATGAGTTGACAGAATATGACCTATTAACACGAATTGATACTCCTAATCTAACCCCTAGCAATCGCATAATTGGTCTAATCATTTTTCCAACAAAAGGAAAATAAAATATTATGCAAAGCAACACTGTTAAACCAAAAAAAGAAGAAGAGAAAGTTTTGCAGTAGAAGGTGAAATAGAAAAAAAAATATTAGGTGTTTGAGAAGTGAGTTAGAACTGAAAGTACAATAGTATGTGAGAGCTTTATATAGTAGTATACTTTTGCTTTACAATAAAGCATGCAAGAGTTTTACATTATTTAAGTTGGAAATAATGAGTTGGAACTAGGTCTTCCAAATACCCTACTAGTAGAAAAGTTTAATTTTAAACTGTTAAATATGTACTGTACATTTCAATTTGTATATCATTTTATTTTAACTTGAGTTTGAATAAATTAAGCATTCAAAAACATACACTATTAATAGACACTCCTATGGTAGAAATCTCTAACAAGTAAATTCTAGAATAGAATTAATAGGGATTTTCACATATTGAGCTTTAACTCTTTAATATTTTGTCAACCGTGGAAAAGGGTCTTGGCACTATTCCTCCCTATTTTTAATGATTAGTTTAATTTTGGTTGTTTTTTCTTTTGCTAATTAGTTACTAAACTTTATATTTTGACAACCTTGTCCTTAACACTTAATGCTATGATAGTTTTTTTCAAAATGTAGTGGATGTAGTGACATGCCCAATCTATAAAAACTGGGAAATTTTTTCAAAATAATAACATAATTAGGGTGTTTGGGAGAGCCATTGAATGGTGTGGTTGGAATTGCATGCTATCACGTGTGAGAATTTTATATTGTAGTAAACTTTTGCTTTAAAATTGTAGCATGTAAGAGTTTAACATTATTTATTGTTGAAATGATGAGGTTGGAACTACTCTCCCAATACTAGTATTAAAATACGTTACATTTTAGCCTCTTCAAATATTGTAAAGGACACTGGGTTAAAAAGAAAGAGTCAAAAGATGTGTTTTGCTCTGGTAGGTTTTACTATTTAGAGGGTTTCTTTTAAGAGAGTGGCGCCGTCCCCTCTCTTTCTCGGTCTAACGAACAGCGTTGCCTCTAGGATGTGGCAAGCGAGGGTCTAGAAACTGTGGCGAGTTCCAAGCTTCCTTGTCTCGTTGCATCGACATTGGGGTAGGACCTGATGACATCGATGGCCAGAGAGAGAAATCGTCGGCGATTGGAATTACTCACAATTGCCCGAAAATGGAAAAGACAACAGTGATAGGAGCAAAATTTGACTCTCTGTTAAATTTTTATCTCTATATTTTTATGTTTATGTATATCTAGGTTTTGGTACCATTATGTTTTGTGTGTAATAATGGAGAAGGACTTCTTTCCTCCAAGTTTAGTTATGTCTTCTCCGTCTAGTAACGACAGAAGGTGTTTAGAAGTCGGGCTAAACTTTAGTCTAAATCTTGTTGTGTGTACCCTTGTTAAGAAGGGTTTGGCTTTGGTCATCTGGTCCCTCCCGTTGACTGATGTAGGTTCTAGAAATGAGCTTCCGCGTGAGCTCTTTTGTCTGTATTAAGCGACCTTTTTCCCTCTAGGTTTCGATACTTATATTCAGTCTCCGTCTTAAAGGGTCAAAGTCTTTTAGCCTGGGTAGTTGTTTGACTCTGTAGTTGTCTTAGTTCTAATAAAAATTACACAAGTAAAAAAAAATGCTTTACCTTTTAGGGATTTTTAAGGTGTTTGAAGATAACATTTTGTACCTTAAATAATAAGTTATTGACAAACATGTGACTACTTTGGCTATATTTTTTAAAGTTTATCTTTAACTTTAGGTTGATGGTTAAGGACTGTAACTGTTAAAAGTATAACTCGTTATGGACTTAATCAATTAAAAAAATTGAAGTATATTAAAAAATACTAATAATTCATGAACTACGTAAAACATAAAAAAAAAAAAAAAAAAACCCCTTAAAGAAATAAAAGTATCATTAAGTCTACATGATTTTTTTTTTTAAGGAAAAGTTGGAGATCCGGTGATCTACCAAAGAAAAAACTGAAGAAACGACAAGTATTCTACCAAAAAAGAAACTTGAGAACGACAAGTAAAAATGAAAGTTTATTGAAAACCACTAAAAATTTACCCAAAATGGGTAAGAACTGAGATTTTAGTATCCAAATCAGCAAACTTGTCATTATAGTACCTGTGTACGACAAAGTTTCGACCTTTAGTCCTTTATTATCACGAGCCCTAGGCATTGATAGACTAACAACTTTCGAATACGATTTTCTTTATTATCACCAAGGGAAAGATGAGCTGGAACATATTTAGTACACATTTACACATCTCTGCCTAACCTATCATTTTTTCCCCTTGGCTGGAAAACCAAACACTTTAGTAGATTGTTTATTAGAATCAGTTGAAACTTGTCAAAACGTTTTTGATAAAATCTCTTATAATTAAAATTTTTAGTTGTTAAAGTACAAAATTTTTATATGTTATAGTGATAAAAAAAAGTAAGTAACAACGTAAAAATCTCATATGTTATAGCTTTCAATTCAAAAATTTCAGTTATAATCACGCTTCTTAAATACCTATTCAGTTTCAACTTAAATTGTATAAAGCTCTTACATATTACAATGTAAAGTAAAAATATTTTACAATTTAAGGGTCTATTTGGCAGACGTGATTTGAATTAGGTAATTTGAATTGAAATCCAAATTGACATGTGAATGTAAATTTAAAGTGTTAATCTGAATAGGTAATAAAATTGAAATTTATGTTTGGATAACAGTGAAAAAAGTTTTTGATTTATTAACAAATATAACAAAATCTTAATGTTCATGATATTAAAAAAATATGCAATATGGATCTTGATTTATTTATCTCTTCATTAGAAACGCAATGAAAGAAGAATTGTCTCAAATGTCAAATGAAGAAATGATGTTTTTCCCATGAACATAGAAGAGAGAAAATTAGATTTTCTTATAATAAATGATTTGAGTTTTGGGGAGGGGGAGAACCCTCAAATCACCGATTTTGATGGATTCAAAGGATTTGAATCAATTTAAATTTTGGGGCAATACTAAACATTTATCCTGATGATTAAAATTTTGAGAGTTCAAAGAGTTGACCTAATTTAATAACCAAACGAGCTTAAAGCTCTCATATATTTGAGTATAAATTCAAAATTTAAGGGTCTGTTTGGTAAATGGATTCGAATTAGTGATTTGATTTGAGTTAGTGTGATTTGAGTTAGAATTTGAGTTAGTGATTTGAATTGTTATTCGAATTCGTGTTTGGATGTGCATTTAGGTTTTAATCTGAGTATGGAATAAAATTGAAATTTGTGTTTAGAAAGGTAGTGAAAATAGTTTTTGATTTATTAACAAATCTAATAAAATCATAATGTTAATGATCGTAAAAAATATGCAATATAGATCTTAATTTATTCATCTCTTTACTAAGAACACAATGAAAAAAATCTCAATTGGATACTAAATGAAGAAGTTATGATATTTTTTCCTCAAGTATAAGAGAGAGATTTTAGTTTTTACTGTAGTAAAGATATCCGAGTATCAAAAGTTCAAGAAGGAATGAGAACTTCCAGAACTTAGATTTTTAATACTCAAAGAATTTAGGGTGTGTTTGTTTGGGTTTTTAAATCACGGTTTGAATTATTTTGCTATAGTAATTTCTCTCATAAAAATTTAAATCTTCATTTAAATACTCTACTTAAATACTCATACCAAACGTATTCTTAGATTTTTAATAAAACAAGCACATATTTTAAAAATTTTTGATACTTAAATCTAAATTTAAATATATTAAATTTAAAAAATACTTGAAATAAATGAAGCCTAAGTTTGATTATACTTTCCAAACACCAGTCCACGTCAAATCCTATTTCATTATAGTACGCAACATGTGACAAATTTACGGTTTCTTTTTTTGAAGGATTAAAAAGTTAGTCAAAACAAACAATCAAATGAAAAATCAGACCTTTGTGGAATACTGTGAAGTGGGCCAAGCAGAGGAGAGAGAAACTTTAAATTCATTGGAAAATATTAGGTTAGGTTATAGGTCCAACCATAGGGATGGTAATCAATGATGATATGATTTGACATTTATAATTGATTTATCAAAAAATATTAAGATATAAAAAGAAAAAGATATTATAATGTATATATATATATATTTTTCACAGTTGTTAGCATTCTAGCGATACTCTCTCGTATTAACTTATTTTGGCACATGCAACAGTAAGTCGATATTAAATTCAACATGCAGCAATGTATAATTGCATTTATCTTATATAATATTTGTAAATTAATATTACACAATTTTAAAATCACTATTACATATAAGATTAATAAAGTGTTTGAAAAATATGATTTGAATTAAAATTTTTAAAATAAAATCTATAACATATGAGAGTTTTATGCTATAACTTATTTTTTTTAAATCATTGTAGCAACCAAAAGTTATAGTTTGAACTCATTTCACTATTCACCCTTTAAAAATATTGGGCATACCTTATGTTTACTCATTTCCCTATAGTAAGACCTCAAGTAAAATATCCAAGTAAAATATCACACTTATAGAGTGTTTGACAACATTAGTTAGAATCATAGTCATGGTTATTAAATGTATAAAACTCTCACATGCTATAGTAAAAAAGCAAAAAATTACTATAACATAAAACTCTCAAATGCTAAAGCATTTTAAATTACAACTATAATTATAACCACACTTTTTAAATACTTTATTATTCGTCTTGAGTTTTGGTTGCGCATCTCTATTAAATACATAATAGATTTTTGTAATGATATATTAAGTATAACTTTTTACATTTTAAGCTTTAAGTATTTCTAGATGAAAAAACCATATATTTAATGCAAATATGCTTTTAACATAGACACATGACTAAAACTTAAAAGTGCTTACACCAAGACATTTTAAATTTAAGGTTTGACTATAAAAAATAATTAAAAAATTTAAAAGTGCGCTCAATATTTTAATCTTTACACATCATAAATGACATGTTCAACATTGACTTCTACATGTCACACGGAAGATAATCATTCTCGAGCATATAATATAATTATTTTGAGGTCATCTTGCAATGTGAACCCCCAATAACATTTGGACCGTTAAATTAAAACTTTTTTTTTTAATATATAAGAGTGGCATGTACCGATAGATTATAAATCTTGTTTTTTTTTTTTTTTTTTAAAGGTATGGCATAAAAGATGGAATAATAATAAAAAAATTAAACGGGAATTAAGTTTTTTTTTTCTTCTTTAAGTCCACAATAATTCAGACATGGCTCACGTGGCAGTCTAGGGTGCAATGCCGCAGCTAAAAAGGTTACCCCCCGCCCTCCAAAAGTAAAAGAAGAAACCAAAACTCTCTCTCTCCCCTCCCCTTCTTTCTTTCTCTCTCTAAAAACTCTTTACGTTTTCCCTCTACTCGGTTCTGCCACCCAAAACCCCACGAAATTACGATTCAGTCCACAGGCCAGCGGTGCTCTGGCGCTAGCCAGTAGTACGGCTTACCTTCTCGCTCTTTCTCTCTCCTCCTCTCCTCTTTCTCCTACCTCTCTCTCTTCTCTCTTCTCTCTCTACCTCGTCGGAGATGAGCGCCGGAACGACGACGTTTGGGTCCATACTGGACAAACCCCTGAACCAGCTCACCGAGGATGACATTTCTCAGCTCACCCGCGAAGATTGCCGCAAATACCTCAAAGGAAAAGGTTCTCTCTTTTTTCTCCATCGTTTTGGAAAAATGTGCTTAATGATTGATTAGTTAATTGATTAATCGGTTAATTACTTGATTAATAATCGAATTAAATTAATTAATTAAGTTGCGGTTTCTTCGTTGTCCGCACGTGGTGGTTGTCTGTCGTCTGACAGGGATGAGAAGGCCGTCGTGGAACAAATCGCAGGCGATCCAGCAAGTGATTTCGCTCAAGGCTTTGTTGGAGCCCTGCGACGATTCCGGCACAGGAGCCCTAAGGCGGATCGTCGCTTCTCCGCAGCAGCAAAACGCCCCACGTCTCGCCACTTTCAGTGTATGTATACATGTACATATATATATATATATGTGTGTGTGTGTGTAGTACAGGAAGCTTTTGGCCTGTTTGGTTGCCGAGAAAATTGGAGGGAGGGATGAGTTATTTTTTTCTTTTTTTTAATTATTATTATTTTTTTGGTGTTTGGTTTGTGATTTGTCGAGGAAACGAAAAGTGAGTGTCTTTTTTTTTTTTTTTTAGTTCACTCTTGCTGGTCACTGAAGGTTTGACCCGGTTGTTGGGAGAAGAGAAATTGGAAAAAAAAAAAAATGTTACAGAGGGACCGACATTTTCTTGGAGGGGAAAATGTGGATTTTTATTTTATTTTATTTTATTTTTTAGGTTACTTCGAACTCGGCAGATTCGGGTAAGGAAGCGAGTGCGGATGTCCAGGTTTCAGCGTCGGCCGAGGAATCGGGCCCATGTCCGAGGAAGGAACAGGGGAAATCTGCTCCGGAGACTGAGGAAAGACCCTCTGCTGATGCAGATGAGAGGGCAAGTCCAAGGTCTGATTTATTTATTTGTTATTTTTTAATTTTCTTGGGAGCTGATTTGGAAAATTTTCTGTTACTCGATTTAATTATTTGATCTTGTTGGAGCAAAATGTGGGTGTCAGATATGCTGAATCCAGCGCAAGTTATTACATTTACAGATTTTGGTCTTGTGGTTGAACATGGGAAGAGATTATTAATTTATTATTAGGATTTTCCAAGATTTTAGCTTTGAAAAGATAATAATAGGGGGTATTCATGTTAGTCCGTTTAGGATTTAGAAGACAGTTACAAGAATATATGATATAATTAGCTCAACAGAATTGAAATGCATTAGTGGTTGCAAGCGTAGTCTAGTGGTAAATCGACACCCAACTACACTACAAGGTGTAGAGTTCGAAGCCCCCCACCCTAAGTTTAGAAAAGAATCGAAATGCATCAATGTTGCTGTTGAGAATTTTTTTTTCCCCTTAATATTATATTTTGTTGCTTTGTTAAAAATTTAAGGTTTAATCTGATTTCTTAGAATATTCAAGTTCCATTCATGAAGATTGTAGCAGTTAGGAGAAAAAGGCATTATGAAAATGGGTTTTTTCTGGTTAATGAACTGAAAATTATGCTCTGAAGAGCACCGCTATATTGTCGAGTAGTGAGTACACTAGTATCATTGTCTAAGTTTGGGTGTTATCTTGGGTTTAAGTGTAGTAGTGTACAAATTTTCTCTTACTTCCCTAGAAAGGAGCGGAGTTATGTGTGACTGTGTACATTAACTGGCTAATATACATGTATGATTCTAGAATGCGGATCATACTAACACAAAAGTCTTTTTCAAGTATTTATTTATATAAAGGCGTAAACACAAGTATTTGGATACATGGCTGCAGAAGTCACTGTGCAACTGATGCATTGGTTGGACAAATGACAATTTTCTATTGTGGCAAAGTGAATGTGTATGAAGGAGTTTCACCTGAGAAGGTAAAGAAGCTTCCTTTTTTTTTTTTTTTTTTTTTTTTTCAGTGATACCTTGAGACGAGCCTTCCAATGCAACCATGAATGGTTTTGCAGGCACGGGCAATCATGCACCTTGCAGCAAGTCCAATCCCTTTATCTCGAGAAAATTCATTTGGGGGCCCTGCCGCACCTAGATCTTTTCCGTGGAATTTACATGCTGCGAGTGATAAGAGTGGCCTTCTCCCTCCTAGTGCCACAATATCACAACCCATGCAGACAGGTATCTTTTGGAGGAGGTTGTTTATTTCTCTATGGGCTTCACATTCGGGGTGTTATGGTCTTATTTGTGGTTTGTACTTCAACATCTGGAGTGAGATGATTGAATAACTCTTTTTTTCCCTCCGATTTTGCAGATAAGATGACCGACTGTAGCCAACAGTGTTGGGAGAAAGAGAGTGGTACTTAATCTTGTTGAGGACTTTCATCATGCTTGGTTCCTTAGCAGATTATGCATATTGATACTTTTACCCGTTTTCTAATCTCAATGGGGAAACTCTTTTACATTATATATGTTAGGTAGTATCTCGGTTAAATAATTAAATAAAAAATTAATTAATATGCGTCTCTTTGTGGCGATGCTTTTCTGGTCCGTACAAAAGAGACGATTTGGGAGATATTATACTTGTATATTTGTACGTTGATGTGTGTTTCCATAGCATCATGACCACTGTAATGCACAAAACAGTCACCTTTACTGTTTGTGGATTAACGCAGTAAATGTGACCTTCATTATCTAACTATTACTTAATCGCCATTGCCTTTATCCTTTCTGCTACCTCCAGCTTTGCAAGCATTTCATCTAAAGCCATCTTACCTAACAGTATAGCTACTTGCAATGTTATAACGACTGCCACCATCATAAGAGTCCTCTTCCTTGACTCTTTTTAACACCAATTCCATGCATGCTTCTCCTAGTTCAGTTGAAAGTAGACCATTGACTTATTTTCGTAGACATGAGTGGTTATCGACAACTTCAGTAATACCTGGGTTGTTGGTTTTTCTTAAGATGCAGATGGTCAGGCGAGCAGAAAAGTCTCATTGCAGAGATATCTTGAAAAGAAAAAAGACAGGTACCTATGAGATGAACTGTCATTTTGCACTAGCAACTTTCTGATTTAAGTACCATGTCTTTTAGGAGGCCTCTGATTTTACTTTTCCCTGCTTTCTTAACCTTGAAAGGGGAAGGTTGAAGACCAAGAGAAACATGGGCTTTAATTCTTCTAGCTTGGAGGTCTTTTTTAACCACCAGGTGAAGACTCACATTTCAAATGGTAACTCAAGTCCGAGCAGCACAAGCTCTCCGACCCAGCCTGGACTACCACAACCATTGTGTAGCACAGTTGACAATCAGCCAAAGATTCCCTGTCTTCCTGTTGATCTCAATGACAAACGTAAGCTTTGAAGATCTTTTCTTTGTATGATTATTACTTGGGCATAACTTGCGTATAAAATTAGATTCTTTTGTCAGCTAGAGTGGATGCTTTTTTTCTGTATCATCATAGTTAAAAGCATGTGTTGCATTCTCATCTCCTATGTGTGAAAACACACTTCGTCAAAAGCATTTGTGTTAGTCTTCTTCTCCAATGAATTTTAATTTGGCCAGTGACTGCCACAAGCAGCTATTTATAATCCTACCGCATGGGAATTCCTCCGTCTCAACCGACCATGATAAATGCAGTTCAGAATAACCATAATAATAATCATGCTCATCATTGCTGCTTTGCAGATAACTTGGATTGCTGAAACTTGAGACTTGCAGAGACTTTTTGTAGTAATTATCAAGATGATGGGAGAAAGAAACCAATTAACTGCCTCCCGGAGACCTGCTTTTCGGTGTACTTTCGGCTGCTTCTTCTACCACGAGGTTTTTCTACTGACTTTTGTATGCGAGGAATCTCTTCTAGGAGCTATATGAGTTTTAGGCTCGCGTGATCAATTTTGTATTTCTAGGATGGTTTGGTCATCTGTACGAATTATTTATTTCTGATGTTAAGGCTTCTAGATTGAGATATGGAGCTGGAGGCAGCCATTCCTCGAAAAACTAATATGTAACTGTATGCTATCATTTGTCATGACACGACTCACGCCCGAAAGCTTATCGTTCGAGTCAAAATGTTTATTTGTTGTCTAATGTCTTGTAGCTTCATAGTATGGTCTTGTGCATGGCCTAACTTGGCTCTTCAAGCTCCCTCCTCAAGATCATCAAGCTGTGCACTTTTTCAAGGGCAGAATGGTATTTGACCCATAGTTACTCCATCCACATATATCATTATCTTATCTTCTGCTAATTAATCATTGTCCTTTTTTTTTTCTCTTTTTTTCTTTTTTCAAGTGGCCAAAAGAGTTGGGACAAAATGATTGCCCGGCACTGATGTTCATGTTGATATTTATATGGTGTGAAAAGGAGACTAATGATATAATGGTTAATGTTGCTCAGCAATTAATTAGACTATATGTGGAGCAGAGTGATACCTTTTTGGTTGAGAGAAGTTGCCAATATGCATTTTTTCTCCTCTTTAGGGTATCCTTGATGTATTGTATTATTTTATATTGCATTATATTATATTGTAGTATATTATATACAGAAAATACAATACAATACGGTATGTCAAATAAGTTAGCAGTGTCCTCTTTTTTGCTGAGTAAGTTCAAGTGTGAAGTGTGGAGTTCTTTTTGTTTTGTCTGCCACTAGACCATTTAACTTTTGTCTTAGGTAATTGAACTTTGGTTCAGCTGTGCCTAGGACAATTGCATTTTAATGTCTCTCTCTTTCTCTCTTGTCATGCTTGTCTTGATTCTCTAAGTATTGATCAGTGTGAGTTTCATGGTAGGATTCGAAGGATAAATCTGTGGGTCCTAGGATTTTTTATGTAAGACTAAAGAATAATTATTTCATGGTCACGAGCAAAGATTGGAGGTAAATGTTTTCTTGTGGTATGAACTTCAACCTCACGAGAAAAAAAGGAGAAAATGTGAAACCATTGAAGCAAAAAAGAACTACCAAGGCTAAATCAAAATCCAGACTAAATAAATTACGAGGAAGAATAATTAGAAGAAATAAATAGCTTAGAAAAATGTTGGACTCAGTTCTTTACATATGTATTTGTCACATATGAGGGTTGTTTTTTTTTTTTTTTTTTTTGGGCTTCACCAGACCTGTTCCGGGGAGTACTTTGAAAAACAAGACCTTTCTGGTTAAAGAGAATTAAAAACGCCTCTTTCTATAAATATACAAGAACGATGTGTCTCGTGGCGTGAAGTCGGTGACACACCTATGAGTATCAATGCAAAAATGATCTCAAAATTCTTTTGAGAGATCTTGGCCTGGCCTCGTCACACTAATCTCTTTAACAAGGAGTCTCCAAAACAGAACCAGAAAAAAAAAAAAAAAAAGAACAGCCACGAAAAAAAAAAAAAAAAAAACCTAAAGGAAGTTGTACATACAAGTGGCAACAATGCGTTGTTGGACTAATCCCAGCGTTGAAAATATCAGCAGTAAACGACACACGTATGGCTCTTCTTTATAAGCACCCTTTGTGCGTCGTTTCGTGTGTTTTAATATGTGCTGTCCGTTTTTCGCAATTGGGTGTCGATACGAAATCCAATCCGAATTCAGTCACAGTCACAGCCATGGCAATCGAGGTGAGTTCTGTAACCGAGCTTAGATTTCAGACAGGAGTCCGAGTTTCCATGTCCAAAGTCGAGTTAATCAGTTTAACGTTCGAATCAGGCTTGGTTCATGGACAGCGCCAATGAAGACAAAAGACTCCCTCACCGTCCAAACCCCACCGAGCTTGTTTCACTTGACCAATTGGCAGGTCTTTTCTCTCTCTCTCTCTCTATATATATATGTGTGTGTATATTTTCATGTATATATGTATTTTTGGAATGATTTTTATGTATATTTTTGTTTTGCGTATATAAAACATTTTGTGTATGTTTTGTTGGTGGGTATTGCAGAATTGGGAATCCTGTACTGGAATCTAAACCCAAAAGATTATGAGAACGATGAGGAGCTACGCAACATTAGAGAAACCAGGGGCTACAATTACATGGTAATCTCTAATTCCATGGTTTTTATTCTTAAGTTTCTGTGTTTCAATTAAACAGATATTTTATTTTATTTTATTATTATTATTTTACTTTTTTTGGTGGCTAGTTGGTGGAAGTGACCCTAGATTTGATTCATGACTTGGGTTATTGAAAGTTGAAATTTTCCTTCTTAAAGTAGAGATGTTGATAATTTGAAGTGGGATTTGCAAGAGTATGTTTAAGTAACCAAATGATGTGGGAAACTAAAACGATGTTGTTGTTGTTGTTTTTTTTTTTTTTTTTTTAATTTTTTAATTTTATAATTTTATAATTAAAGGGTCTAATTACTGCAAGATTTTTAATTGAAGAAAAAAAGTGGGAGAGAAAACATGTGGCTTCTTCATCTTGTGCTAAGTTTTGCTTGATACGTGCTCAGGGAAGTTGGTTATTCTAATTTGATATGCAAGAGTAGATTTACAAGAGCATATTCTAGTTAATTTAAGAACAAAATTGGTTAAAAATGAAAACATGTGGTTTGTTTTGCAAAGTAACAACACATCTCTCATTTGTGGTTTTCTTTCTGTGTAGGACTTGCTTGACATATGCCCAGAAAAGTTGGACAACTATGAAGAGAAGCTGAAAAATTTCTATGCAGAACATATACATGCTGATGAAGAAATTCGCTATTGCTTGGAGGGCAGTGGCTACTTTGATGTCAGAAACAAGGATGACCGTTGGATTAGAATCTGGATTAAGGCCGGTGATCTTATAATTTTACCAGCCGGGATTTACCACAGGTTCACCTTAGACACCAGCAACTACATCAAGGTAAAGTATCTTTTAATTTGATCCCGAGAAATAGGTTTAGAGCCTTTTGTGATAGTTTTACTAATTTTAGTTCTGCTTTTAAGCAGTACAAGACAAGAAATAAAAGATTTAGTTGTCGTTTCGTATTTGGATGAAGGTTCTTTCAGGAGTTTAAATAGGGAAGAAATAGTATTTAGTTTTATTGGTAAGTAATGAAAATGTTTGAATGTGTAACGTTCCTATGTGGGGGTTAACAGTTTTTAATGAGATAAAATAAAAATAAATAATAAAAGTAAAACCTTAAAAATAAAATTTGCCCGGGACTTAAATGAAAACTCTCAACTCAAAAAATAAAAATATAAACGACAAATAAACCACAGTTTAATGTAGCACCTTAAATTTAATAATATAAACTGTTGTCATCATCATTTTAACCCTCAACACATTGTAATACAGTCACAGAAAGTAACAATTGATGCTTACATTATCATGAAGAACATTCTCAACAATTGAAGCAGTCCCAATGTAATATAGCTACATCACTTCCTCAACTATATTTCTCGTAGCCACCTCACACTTAGTGAGTCCTGAAAAGATATAAACATAAGGGTATGAGCAACACTATGCTCAGTAGAGAAAGCCATTACTCATCTTTAGGTTTTTATCATTACCACATTAAAATCTGCATGGTTAGTAAGTCACATCATATTCCAGATTATGAGGTTTATTATGATCACATCTTATGGATACCGTAGTTAATCATTACCAAGTGTCATAATTACACATTTATACAAATATTACCAATCATCATTGTTCCTAGGTATCCATGTTAAATTGAGTATCACTCAACTCATCGAAACCCAAATGGGCGCACTTGATCACTCTATAAACATTCCAAGGGTGTTCCGGTGAGGGGACATCAAGCCCCGAGTCCTCACCAAATCGATTCCTGTACAGTGTGTTCTGGGACTTTCAACCCAAGGAAGCGTCATCGCCTTCCCCCTATTTTACCTTTTAGGGTATTCATGCCCAAGGACGTAACCGTCGCCCTCTTCATGTCTCACAATTTCTCTATATTGAATCATTATCAATAGAGTTAGTTTTCCTAACCATGCTTCTCAATTTATAACATGTGTCAATTCATTATGTTCCTCGCCGTACAATACAAGACGAGTCTATGTCATAGTTTCATATGTGATAATCATATAATATCAGTTCAACATAGATATATATATATTGCGGCAAAACAATCAATTTTAATTCTATAAAAACCTTACAAAAGATGAGTAATAGAATCCCTACCTTTCAAGCTTATCAACAATCTTTTAATCCTGGAATCAGTTAACGTTAGCTCCATACTCCCTTGATCCTAAGGCGTGCATAAGGACAATTAAAACTAAAGCACAACATACAACTACATTCATAAATAAATCATGTGTAAACCTATCTTACTAGTATGCCATTAAAGCTTTTATATAAATCTCTTTCGAATACCACTGTAAACAATTTTTGTCTTAACACAATATAAAATGTGAACAAGTAATCTATATGTTTTAGTCCCTAATAAGATTCATCAATCACTTAGGATAATATTGGAAAGGTTGCAAGACATTAAAGAATTAGGTGGTGAGCAAAGATGGGTTCTTGGTTCAGGTTAGCAGCTGGTATACCATAACAAACTGGTAGATTTACTAGTTTCCAATACAAAAATTGAATAATTCTTAGAAAATAAAATACAACTCCGATTTAGGTTTATGATAGCTCGTTAGAAAGCCTAGGATGCTACTTTTCAAATATGCAAACCAATTCATAAAATTCATTTTAATTTAATCTTAGAATTTCAAGAAATAACCACTGCCCATAGAGGTATTACAAAGTTTAACAATATAAATTTTCTGTCTAGGGCATATACACTTAGACTTCATACATATGCTCCAAAATAGCAACAAACATATACTTAGGTTTAAGAACGCAAATTTGAATAATCCTTTAGTATAAAAGAAAATTTATAAATGAAAGACTAAATTTGTTCATAAGATTCTAACCTCAGATTATGGTTAGTTGGAAGCTTGAAATGGCTTCAAAACAGGTTCCTTTAGTTCGGTATGACTGAAATTCTTGCTCAAATGGAGGTGATGGTGGCTGATTTTTATGGCTGCCTTGAAGAAGTTCTCTAAGTATTTTGCTTCAGCAAAGAAATGAGAAGAAGAGTGTGGGAACCGTGGAAGAGAAAGGAAGAAAAGATGAAGTCTTTGAAGAGAAGTGATGGAAACAATTATAGAGGAGACATGTTGAAGCATGTCACGGAGGAAATAAAGAAAATGAGGGTCAAGAGTAGTTGGAAAAGATATCCTTATGTCTCATCTAAAGACTTTAACACACATAATGCCAATATGACATTTTTGAGATTTATTAGAAGTTCTAAGGCTTTTTAGTAATCATACTAAATAAATATAGGAGAATTTTAGAAAACTTAAAAATAGATAAAAATAAATATTATAAAATAAATTTAAATGAAGCAATTTTTTTTTTTATACATTAAAAATTAATTTAATTACCTCAATACCCGTTAGGAGAATAACGGGTGTCACAGAATGGAACATATGTAGTTTTAAAATGTCCTTAGAAGAACTTTTTGTTGAGTTGAGACACACCTTAGAAGAACTTTCTCAGAAGCCACATTGTGTGCTATTTGATTCGCATGCTTAGAAGAACGGACGTTTGGTAAGCGCAATAAACAAATCGTTTAAAACGGTAATGATCGTTTAAAGTGGACTAAACTGTCAGTTTTGAGAATTTGACCTCTTCTTAAAATCTAACCATTTAGAATGATTTTCTATAGTAAAAACCCTTTCCACTCTCGTTTTTCTTCGTAAACTACAGTTTTTCAAATGCCAATTCTCTAGTGTGATGTTTTATTTTTGTTTTAAATATTTACATTCTAAATGCTAGTTCAAAACCATTACTTAAACTACATAGGTTCAAAACTACCAGTTCAAACTACAAAATTCAAAACCACATCGGTCCGAACTTGCGTACCAAATGAACCCCTTGCGGCTTTGACCGGATACCCTTTTGGAAGGGATAACCTCTTCTAGAAAGTCATCTGAGCACTTCCGTAGATAACTTTTGGACCCAGGAAGCCATCCATTACTTCTTGAGTATTGTGGCAATGTAACATTTTCGACTGTTCTTCATGTGTTGAATTATCTGCAGTTGATGAGGCTATTTATAGGAGAGCCTGTGTGGACAGCATATAATAGGCCACAAGAAGATCATCCAGCTAGGAAGGACTACATCAAGAGCTTGACTGAGAGAGTGGGACTCGCATTGGAAGCTCATTGAGGCTCTTTCTTGACTAGTATAGTATTAAATGTGTCTATATGTTGATGTTGTGTACTTGTAATTGATGAATATATAAGGACATTGAGAATCGATGATCCATGTGTACTCTGTCCACTTATATGTGTTTTTCTCTCTTTTTATACAATAAAACAGTGTCGATATGACTGTGAATCTCTTTGATTTGCTGGGAAATTTTGGTTTTACTTGTTGGTCGTGTTTCGATCTCCAATTCGAATTGTCAGTTTGAACTGGAAACACTCCTAACAATTTTAATTTTGAACACTATAGCAAAACTAATTTGAATTACAACTTATCCACTTCAAACTAAGTTACTAAACGCCCATGTGCAGATAGTAATTGCATTTGTGGTGTAGGAAACCTTTTAAATAGTCGTGTAGTTTTCTCTTCTTTTTTTTTTTTTTGGTGTAATATTATCCGGATTCTAGACCTATTATTAGATGCACGAACTCACACAATGAGTCTCTCAACTTTAACGGGAGTCTCTCAACTTTAACGGGAGTAGACCTGATTAATTTAGATTCGAGTCGAATTAGACCCTTACAATGGGGGAAGTTCTTCCGATACATGTTTCTCCATACACAAGGATCAAACCCGGTGTAGGTTTCTAATGGCTATAGATTTTATGGAAAATGAACGGTGCAATGTGAGTGTTCAAAGTGCCTCTTGTAAATACTCTTAAAGATATTAAAATAGATATATATATACTGTTAAAGATGTCTTTTTAGAGTATCTATATATATATATATATGTTATGTGATGTGATGTTACAGAAGGTATTATATTTGCTCTGCATTTAGTCTCATTAAAAGTCCAATGATTCGCTTCTTCTACACAAACCTGTTTTTCTCTCTTTCATTTTAGGTTCTTGTGAAGCGTGAGATATTTTCATTTTGTGTCTTTTTTTTTTAAAAGCACATATATTTAGGGGTCGTTTTGGTAGTATTTTTATTTTAGTTTTTATTTTTAAAAAATTTAAAAATAAAAATGTTTTAAAAAATATGTTAAGGTTGTTTTTGAAATTGGTTTGGTTGTATATGGTGATATATTTCTAAACACAAATATTTTTTTGATTAAAATTATTTATTATAAATAAAAACCAGAATTTAATTTTAAGAAAATTAATTTTTAATTATTGCTTCCCCCTCGACGGCCCTCTTCTTCAGCTCCGATGAGGGCAGGACGCCTGCGACGCCCCATGCGACAATGACAGTGACTGAGACAGCCCCATGCGACGGCGACAACAGCTAGAGCTAGACCCATGCCCACGCCTGACGGCTTCCCTCGATGGCCTTTCGCGAAGATCGACACCCCACACAACGACGACGACAGCTGGAGCTAGAACCACGCCCACTCCCACACCCACACCCAACGGCTTCCCTCGACAGCCTCTCGCGGAGATCGACGGCCCAGGCAACGATGACGGCGGCTGAAGCCAAACCCACACCCGATGGCTTCCCTCGAAGGTCCTCTCTCGGAGATCGATGGCGTGAGAGCTACCTTGCAATCAACGGCGGAGCTGTGCACCATGGGATTTGCTGGGTTAAAGGTCAACGGGATGCCGCCGAGGTTGCTGGGTTTTCGCCAGTGAATTTGTTGAGTGGGAGGAGGGCTCTGATGGGAGGAAGGCGTCGCTGGGACAAGGAAACTGAATGGAAAAAAAAAAAGACGAAAAAGAAATAAAAAAAAAAGGTTGAAAAACAACATTTTTTTGTTTTCAAAACCTAGGCAAAATTTGCGTGTTTTGGAAAAACATTTCCTTTTCCTTTCTTACAAAAATTTAACCAAGCATTGTTTTCAAAACATTTTCATTTTTTGTGTGTTTGAAAATGACCAAAACATTTTCAAAACCAAAACCGAACAAAGCCTTAATATTTGGGGCTAGTGTAATGGTTAGTCCCTGAAATTTATCCTTAATTTCGTTTTGATCCCTAACTATTAGAACGTCCCAACCTTAACCTTCATTCTATCACTTTCTTTAAATGATGTTGATAAAAAGGATAGAATACAGAGGATGTTTTGTTGGCAGTATTATTTTCTGACAGCGTCAGATGGACATTCTATGGGCCCATTTGTTTCGTAGTTCGAATCACGGTTCGAATCATTTTGCTACAGTATTTTCGCTCACAAAAATTTAAATCTTTATTCAAATACTCAAACCAAACGAGCTTTATATGTCGATAGAAGAGTATTATTTTTCCATTTAACATCGTGTGCATGTGTGCATATTCCATCGTCATTTTATTTTTCACGAGATATATTCTATGTTTCGGTAGAAGAGTATTATTTTTCATTTAGCATCACGTGTATATTTCATCATCTTTTTATTTCTCACACGATGCCACAAAAAAGTTAAAACCGAAGCAAATTGATAGATAGGATTAAGTTTGAAATGTTTTAATGGCCAACAATCTTAATAGAATTTCGGGTAAAGTTTAAAGACCATATATAAAAAATTAGCCTTTAATATTATTAAAAGTGGCAATGCATCACTACACACTAAGACCCTTTAATATTAGCCTTTAATTTGTTCTCATCAATAAGACCCTTTTGTAGCCCTCCGATCTGCATCTAGGGGTGAAAACAGAGATAAGCTTACCATAATAAAATGAACCACACGCACCAAATTATTGAATCCCAAAAATTCAGAAAAAAAAAAGAAGAAACCGGACTTGCTTCTCCTCCACCATCCGGAGGTCACGGGCGACCCTAGTTCGACCACCATGTCTAGAACTTCGTGAGGGGAGGCGGAACTCGCAGAGCTCGTAGGCGGACTGTAGCGACGGATTTGTCGTATTGGGGAATCGCGCAGAGGTCGCCAACCTGTGTGCGGAGGTTGAGAGCTCCTCTTACGATTCCGTCGGAAAAAATGGTTAATTTCAATGAAAAAAGCAGTCACGTACCCGATGTATGGGAAATTTTTCGCCCGGAGTCTCCATTCATTTCGGTCATGGCGCGCGGCCAGGATCCGCCCTAGCGTCAACAACACCATTTTGAGGAGCATCGCGCTGAAGCCTCTCATTGAGTCAGTCACTCCTCCGACGGCTGTGGACTCCACGTCGAGATCATGCCTTACGTGGAGGAGACAAACAATTACCGGTACTCAGAGGATCGGATCGGACGTAGAGATTTCCTTTTGAAAAGGTCATGCTCATTCGGATTGGAGCGAAGCGTGGCGTCGGAGAGGATACTGGTGATGGAGCTAGCAACGGCGTCACCGTGGTAGTATAGGAGAGGAAGCTTTTGGAGCAAAAGGCCGTCGCCATCCGGCTAGCCGGAGTTCATTTTTTTTTCCTGGTTCTGTTTTTTTTTTTTGTGGTTTTTTATTTTTTAATTTTAATTTTATTTTTGATTATAGGTCGAAAACCCTATTAGAGTTTAGTTTTATAAGCTGTTAGATTTACAGATTAAATCTAACGGTTAAAAAAAAAAAATACAATACGTGTCTAAATTATTGTTATGAAATTAAAATCTAATACAATATTTAAAATATCTTAAAAATATACTTAATAATATCATAATTATCTTAATAATATTATATATTTTACTATAATTACATATAAATAATTTTATTAATATCATTACGAGACATTTGTATAATTTTTATAAATTAGAGTTATATTTTAATTCAATAAATATAATTAAACCAATTATCTAGTTAAAAAAAAGTTTTTATAAATAAGGCTCTTTATAAGGGTGTTACTCTAGTATTACCCTTAAAATAATTAGGTAACATACTGTTACAATTTCAAGAGATAATGCCTGCCATATACGCGGTATTGCATCATGTGAAAATCATTTTCAAACTGTTGGTATATTTTATAAACCACAAATGTCAGCAGCATTGTCTTTTCAACCAAAAAAAAAAGCAAAAAAAAAATCCTCAGAATTGTGTGTCCCATGGTAATTGTGGACTAAGAATTGGGATTTTTTTTTATTTCTTTATTTTTGGGCAACTTTATTCTCCAGCGAAAATGGCACGGACTTGGCCAGAGAGGCTGACCAATTACGATTTGGCAACTGAGGCAGGCATCAAACCAATTACTTTTCCAAACAAACAACCAAACTCTTTCATTTGCGTGCTTTCATTTTTGCAATATCTCCAATCCAGATTTGAACACACCAACCAGAATCAAAAGAAATATCAAAAAACAAACGTCATATCTTGTGGTGGAGAAGACAATTTTGCTCCATCGGTAGAATAATATGTTTCAGCCTCTGGTTTTAGATTTTAACGATTTGATATGTAACCATACTCGTTAAAAATTTACAACGCATGATACAGAACGACTTTTATTCACAGAACAAATGGTTAAAAAGTTAATTCGATAATTAAAATATTTATGCTTTACTGATAGAGTAAAATTGCATTTTTCACCGTAAGAATTCTCAAAAAAAAAAAAAGATATGTTGTTTTGCCCTACTAATAGATCAATTTTTTTGTTTTACTGTTCGGTTAAATTTTAACAATTTAATCAATGAGTTTGATGGGAGCATCTTATGTCTTACAATATATTTTTTTTTAAGTTGTGTTTGCGACACCTATTTTAATCTAACACAACTTTTGAATACCAATTTACGTGGTAGTAAGTTTTCATTTTTTTTTTATTGGTAGATGCAATCTTTTAATTTTAATGGATGTGGCAGTTATTTAAACACCAATCAATGTAAAAATAACAACTCATATGCCATATAGGTCGACATCAAAAAGTTAAGATTAAAGTTGGCGTAAATAACATTATTCTTATTTTTTATATGAACACTAATACATTATGCTTTTAAATTTAATTGCACCACTAATAAAGTATATTTTCCTGGTTAATCAGTACATTGAATTTATAGACAATATAAATATGAAAATGTTCCGACTTCAAAGAACAATTATTTCAAGTTGAATTTGTCTTATGAAATTTTCAAAAGAAAAAACAATTCCCATTCGACAAGGGAATCACCTATGACTTTACAAAATTACAAAAATACCCTGCTGCAAAGTGCACGGGTAAATATAGCCATTCTCAAGTATCTAATGAACCTGGACATGACCAATATTGTTAATTTCTTAAACATAGGACGGACAATTTCGTCTTTTCGTAATTTTCAACGAATATAAAAGAAAGAGAGCTTCTGAAAACTGGGATTTTCAACCCAATTCGCACGCGTTTCTTCAAAGCCATCGAAAGTCCCTAAAAACCCAAACCCGTATTTGCGAGCTCCATAGCCATGGTTGCCCCTGAGAAGGTAAGCTTAAAATTTCTTCTCTCTTTCCGTTTGTTTCTCGAGAAAGTTTCATACGGTTTTCTATCTTATTTCATGTGAAAGATAAGGCCTTTGTTTGTTAATAATGTTTTCTTGTTCGTCTATTCCGTTGGAGCCTTTTCCGATTCGTGAATTTGTCGTTTCTATGATTTTCTTATTTGTAGAAGTATGATTTGTTACAGTAATTGTAGTTCAGAGATTCAGAAAATTGTAATTGAAAATCTACAATTCCTATGAGCCGATACCAAAACAAGTATAGATGAACATATGCAAACATAGAATACTTGATCTTGACCTGGATTGGAGTTTCATGTTCTGGTTTAGTCCTTTTTGATTGCCAGCCAAAAGATGAGTCTTTTATTTTTATATTTGTTCAACAAAACGGAGACAATTTGTGGTTAGTACTTGACAAAGGAGGATTTGTCAATGTGGCAAACAGCATCGGTGCTTTATTTTTAACACTTGAAAATGCGGTTCAATTCTTGCCCATATTGGTTGTGCGTGTGTGTTTTTAGTTTGCTGTGTTTAGGCTGGTTATAATATTGTTTTGTTGCCCATGCTTTCAATATCTACAGGATCCCAGAGAGGAAGTCATTCAAGCATGGTACATGGATGACAGTGATGAAGACCAAAGACTTCCTCATCATCGAGAACCCAAGGAATTTGTATCTTTGGACCAATTGAATGGTGAGCATCTTTTCACAATATGCTGCTTATTGAGGCTATTCTTCTTTTCTTTTCTTTTTTTTCAGTTTTTAATTTTTTGGAGCAAAAACCTTAATTTTTTTTTCAGAACTTGGAGTGCTGAGCTGGAGACTGGATGCTGATAACTATGAAACGGATCCTGAGTTGAAGAAGATTCGTGAAGAGCGTGGATACTCCTACATGGTTTGTTTGACCAACTCATCCTTTTTTTTTTTGCTTAGTTTTATTTGATTTTTTTATTATTATTATTTGATGTTGAGAGATATGGTAAAACTAAGTTTGCTAGTTTATCTTTTCTGTGGTTAGGTTACAAAACACTTCTTAGTTATAATGTTTTTTTTTCCCCTCTCCCTCTATCATGGTTTTTTAATAGAATGAAGAAAGTTAACATATGAAAATGTTACCTGAAAGAAGATCTTAGAATTTTATATGTGAATTTGGTAATGCCTAAATACGCGACTTGAAATGTATTTTTTAATGAAGAAAATTAAAGTAAAAAAAAAAAAAAGGTTGAGATCTAGGTTTGATAGCAGAGTGTTTGCAATTTGTCACCATCTCTCTTTCTCTTTGCTCCTTTCAGAAGAAGTTGGGATGTAAGTTTGATGGCTGAGTATTCTCAGTGTGTTATAGTGTCTATGTACACTTTCTTTATGAATTTGATTAGATGGTCCATTTTGTTTTACAGGATTTCTGTGAGGTTTGCCCTGAGAAGCTGCCAAACTATGAAGAGAAGATCAAGAACTTTTTTGAAGAGCATCTCCACACTGATGAGGAGATCCGCTATGCTGTGGCTGGAAGTGGTATGATTCTCATTCTTCACTTTGATTGTTACTCCTCCATTCACCATTTACTTCAAATTGTTGATTCTGTGCCTTTTGTTTAAAGGTTATTTTGATGTAAGAGATTGTGAAGACCGCTGGATTCGTGTCTGGTTGAAGAAAGGAGGAATGATTGTTTTGCCTGCTGGAATTTATCACCGTTTTACTCTGGACACTGACAACTATATCAAGGTATTTTTGCGTTGCATGAGTAAACAAATGATTATTTCACGCTTTCATCTATGTTCTGCACACCCATATAATATTCCGAAAGGTATATGCATGATAATGTACAACTTGAGAACTTTTTCTGTTTCTTCTCTCATTTGGGAATATTGTTATGTATTTTCAAGGTGGTAAGGGATTATGGGTAACATAGAGGGTTACCTTCGCTTGTCTATCCCGTGAATCTAGGAAAAAATGAAGGGAGAGAACTGAGGAGAAAATAGGCAGAGAAAATGAAAATTGAGCATGAAGTAGCAATGAGCTCTTTTAGAAAAGGAAAGATAATTTGTTCAAGTTAGGAGGATCTATAGTCCTAGATTTGGAAGCACCAACACGTTAGAAAGCTGTTTCGTCCACAATAGTTTATGTAATTTTTGAGTCAAATTTCCCAAATAGATTTTTCAATGTGGGGCATCTTCGTGGCACAATCACCCGTGCCCCTATTTTAAAAGATAGAATAATTGTTACCAAATTACTTAAGTTGTACTAATGGATCACATAATGCATTCTGCAGGCCATGCGGCTTTTTGTTGGGGACCCAATTTGGACTCCATTCAACCGTCCCCATGACCATCTTCCCGCGAGGTATGACTCTTCGCTTTCCTCTTGTTCTGAGCATCCTGACTTGTGTGTGTGTTATGAACTGGTTGTCGTTCAACTTTGTTTCTTGAATCTGATAAAAATATTTACTATATACTTTGCAGGAAGGAGTATCTTAAAGCTTTTGTGCAAAAGGAAGTTGGTGATGCTATTGATGCTGCAGCATGAAATCCGTCCTTTCCTGGATGTACGGTATATTATAACCTAATGGAAGTAACATAATATCTATACCGGTCTGATAATGCTTGTATGGGATTCTTGGCTTGTTTGTGGTTCTTGTTTGTGTTTCTGTGGCATGCCCTGCATATCTGGCAACAATAATGTGTTGAAATTAATGCAAGGTATCCATATTTGGTCTATGTGGATACCCTTGGCTTATCCGTTGTCGATGGTTTTTTTACTTTCATTGCGAAGACTGCTTCTTGCAACTTGAGAATGGTTGGATGTTACTTATTTACTAAATTAGTATATACATTACGGAAGTAGTGGATCCATTTGCATTCAAAAAGGGAAATAATAAGGATGTCCCATTTCAAGCCTTTGTTTCCACCTATCTAAGAGGAATGCTGGTAAGGATGTCCTACTTTAAGCCTTTGTTTCTATCTATCTAAGGCTCGAGTCTTGCCGCACGCAAAAGTCTTGCCCTTTGGCGTGGACTTTTATGTGTTGGTTGACTTTAGGAATTTTGGGCTAATAGCTGTTGAAGGCTTGAGGCTCGAGTACGAGAGCGTGAAGTTACCACTAGTTCTCTTTTTTCTGCATAAAATGTAGAAAATAAATAGGATGTTTAGGAGAAAATTTTAAACTACAAACTACAATACAGTATATGAGAGTTTTATTTATACAGTGACATACTTTTACTTTCTATTTTAGTATATTTTTGTTTTATATTGTAACATGCGAGAGTTTTATATTTTTTGTGGTTGAAATTTTAGAATTCAAACAACTCTTCTAAACACCCTAATAATACTTTAAATTTCATAGAGCACCTATTTATCTGTAGGCTGTGGCCAAATTTAAAAATATGCAAAAAAAAAAAGAAAAAGAAAAATGGATATGGTGTTTGGGAGAGTGGTTAAATACACCAAATTTGAATTGCAATACTTTAGCGTATGAAAACTTTGAACTATAATTTAATTTTGCTTTATATTGAATCATGTGAGAGCTTTACACAATTTAAGGTTCAAACAACGTAGTTTGAACCACTCTTCCAAAAACCCTATCCTGGAATAACCTATGAAGTCTAGAGCCTAAAGATTACTACTTGTGTCAAACTCTTTAAAATATAATGCATGTTATTTGATGGTGTGATGATTAGAAATATAAACTATTAACAATTACTTCAAGAAAATTACAACCACCATATAGAATTTTCATAAATTTAAACAATTTAAACACGTAATATAAGTGATAGTATGACACAATTTAAGTATAACACAATTTAAACACATAATATAAGCGACAATGTGGCACAATTTTTTTAAATATAACATAAATAAACACATTTTACAGAGTGTAATGTACGTTTAACGGTTAGATTTTCATCAAAATTCTTTAAATTCATTTATGTTTTGAAAATTTTATATGATTTTAAAAGTTTAAAATTATCTCTTATCAATAAAAAAATTTTTGAAGGTAAACTTTTATAGTAGGAACTGATCTTTTTAGCCGCTAATGTTGTTACTTTTTTAAATATCAGAGCGTCTACGTTAAAAATTTAGAGCGCGTAATACAAAATTGTTCTCACTTATGAATAAGGCTGTAATGTATTTAATTCAACACAGAAAAAGAACTCCTCCCCCCGGCAATGAAAGAGGAAAATTCAGGAGCAAAAGTTCCTTTTTATTTTACCACCCTTGACAAATATTTTTTAAAGAAGAAAAACTGCCATGCCGACAGTCTCAACAATCATAGCTTCCTGAGCGTTCCTTGGTTGGAAGCTGCTGGTCATCACTTTATAGGATTAAATTAAATTATAAAGTCACATTTGGGTATGACAAAGAAACAAGATCTCAATTATGATTCTACTCAGCCTTACTGCAATAATTTGCTTCAAAAAGCACTAGTTTTCAACAATATATTTGTTTACTAAACGAAAATACCCAAGTCTCCCCCTTTTATTTATTCATTTATTTTTTATCAAACAAAAATAACCAGAGTCTCTTCCCAAAAGTTAGATTTGGACCCATGCCACGCTTTTGAATCCCATTGGTGGTTGCTTTTTGAAAAATATTTCTGTCGGGTATATTACTATATTTGGTGCGGTTCTACACTCCTCTAAAAGGGAACCCACTTTATTTAAAATAATAATTTTTTCTTTGTTTTTTTGTCTTTCTGTCTTGGTTATCAATTACTCCCCCTTTCGCTTCCTTCTTGCACCTTCATTGCTTTTGTCATCTGTTTTTTTACAACTATATGAGAAGAGCCTCTTTGAGTTCTTGTGTGTGTGTTGTTTCTCATATATTCTTACACGTGTCATGTATTTGGCTTTTGCACCATGAAAAAGGCAAGCAAATATCCTACCCTTGGATGCTCTTTTTATGCCTTGTGCCAATAAACAAATATTAATGTTTAATTAATTGACATTAAAAATGTTCTACAAAAAATTGACATTAAAAATTAAAATGGTCTTTTTTTTTATCTATTCATCGAAATTCCATATTTTCAAAACGTTGGATATTGTCTAATCATTTTT
Source organism: Artocarpus heterophyllus (assembly GCA_025403435.1). Lineage (NCBI taxonomy): Eukaryota > Viridiplantae > Streptophyta > Magnoliopsida > Rosales > Moraceae > Artocarpus > Artocarpus heterophyllus. The sequence continues at coordinate 6,746,006 of CM046342.1, forward strand.
TTTTGTTGAAAAATATATATCCATAATTATATTATTTTTCAATACACATCGAAATTTTTTTTAAATTGATAAGGTATTTGGAAGCATTAATTTGAGTTAATTTTAGTTAAAAAATTTTAAAATATGTTAGGTTTTACAATTTAATTTATTTTTTCTTTACATTATTGTATATGAAAGCTTTATATTGTAGTAACAAAACATTTTAGTTGAAACTGAAATACTAAACATCTTATAAAAAAAGGTTGATATTTATGCTCAAAAGCTTTAAGTATCCTATATTCATAGACAAATTTCTCTTCTACTAATGGTGCATATTCTTAAACAGTTGCTGAAATACGTACATCAGATGGTAAAAAAATTACCAAATTAAAGTAAGATAAAACTAATTCTTTTTTTTTTTTTTCCATTTTTTGGGTCCTTGAAGTTCAAGGAAACACGATCAGCTTGCGTGGACTTGCTGGTCCCCTAACAATTAGTATAGATTAGCTTTTCTGACAAAGTACATTTTTTCTTTTGGAATGGGTATTTTTATATTAGTTTCCTGTTTGGGTACAGATTTTTAGGTTATATTCCATTCGAGATTCTGTGCCTGAGGCTGACACCATAACTTTGAAGTCAAATCAGCTAGAAATGACTTTTTTCTTTTCTTTTTTCTCTTTTCATAGAACTACAACACAGTCCACGCAATTGTTTGGTACAATAGTAAAAACCATTTTTTATACTTTAAACTCTCAGTTATTTCTTGACAAATCGTAAATGCCGTTAACATTTCAATGAATAAGATTGATTTTTGAGCCTAAAAAAAAAAAGAAACAAAGATCTATAACTCACTTCGCTATTTGATTTTAGATTTGAAATACCATATTCGTGCTAAGTTAATATAATTGAGGGTCATGAAAAATCAGTCATTGAAATTGAAATTTAACACATATTTATTCATTTTATAAATAGTAATAGTAATTTTGTAAAAGTAGTAAACACCGTTCTTTATTAAGGTATAACTATATCTGTTACACTTTATTACACTCAAGAGTTACAATATGTAAAATTAATTCTTCAACAGCTTTTAGCAAATTAGAACTAAATTAGAATTAATTAGTTTCAATTAATTAAAGAGAGAATTTTCAGTTCCAATGGTTTGTCAATGCCCTATTCATCAAAGATTGTAATCTTTTCCAATATATTTATCCACGAATTAATACGTGACACTTTCTACTTTCTATCTCGTTTTAGATGGTGAATCTATTTGATTATTGCACACATGAAATATCCAAACTTGCCACCTAAAAAGAAGTAATTGATATGATGTATTGGTAATGTAATGTGACAGTAGCCGCAGTAATTTTTCATTATATTTGCCAACAATGTCGGTTTCAATCAATATTACCAAGAAATGTTATATGGCATGGGGACAAAAAATTCTTGACACCCAACTAAACTTTTAATATTTTATACTATTAAAATCACTAAAAAGGCTTGATATTATATTTATGCTCAAAAGATAGTTTGAACTCGAAGTTTAAATTAAATAGGTGTTTTATTGGATAATTTTAAAACCAAACTTGAACTCAAAATAGACCAAACATAAAATTTGTTTACTCTTGATTTCAAAATATCCGAACTCAACAAACTCTTTTTTTGTGACATTTCAGTTCAAATATATTACCCAAATTCATACCCAAACACAATTTTAAATTTTATCCTTTTTCAAACTTAAAATCAATTGTATATCCAAATATCAATTCGGATTTCAGTTTAAATCATATTTTTTTAACTTTTTCTCTTAAACCTAAAAGTTTAAACTATTATGATTCGAACCCCTAAAACAACCGATTCCAGTATCCTATTCTCATAGGCAAATTTTGTTCAATGATACTATAAAAGAAAAGGCAGTAATTAGTACCATTTGTTCAAATGTTATAGGTTTATTATATGGTAAGTTAATATAAGAGTATTAATAGTGGTTTTTATCCTTTCTTTCATGCTAACTAATCTTTAGTAACATGATTTCACTATTTCAAATCCGACTTTGGACTATAACATTGGTAAAATAATCGGTGCATTTAGCCTTACAAACTTTTACAAAAATGAGCCACAAAAAAATAATATTACATTAAAAAATCAGTTTTTGTCGACAAATTTAACGTGCTACATAGTGAGTATTTCATTCATAAAGTTTGTTACTTAGAGATAAATTACTCCATAATTATTCCATCAATAATAACCTTTTTTTTAGGAAGTTACATCCATACTTTTTTTTGTCGTTAATCAAAAAAAGATCAAAAAATGCACCTCACGCTCCCATCCCATTCGGCTATAACAACAATCTCAAGGACCACCGAGAAATGAAAAGGATCTGAACTAGGCGTCATTTGTCCATTCAATCAGTTTCCTCCACCTTGCTAAGAGACCCACTTCCATTTCCATTTGGGTAGGGTCACAAGTGCGACTGTAGAGTATGAACCTGAAAGGATGGAAAATGAGTCCTATAACACACCACAACTCTCAGTGGTACATTCATACTTTTTGTTGGTAGTGTAAAACTACCCTGTTTTTTTCTTTTTTTTTTTTAAAGGAAATTTCATTCATACTAAAACATTACAAAAGAACATGTGCGTCGTTTGGCATAGTTTTTGTTTTTGTTTTTATGCAGCAGAAGAAGAGAAACAAAAACTGTAACTTTTCAATAAGTGTTTGAACCATATTTTTAAAAAAGCTTTAATGAGTCAAAATGGTTTCAATTATTTTTAAAAGTTACAAAAATGTTATATTTAGGCTTGTAATGTATTATTGATACTTTGGTATAAATTTTAAGTCTATTTTAAAAATATTTTTTTAATAAACTATATTTTATAACTTTAACAAAAAATATTTTTAAAAAATAAAAATTAATTTAATAGTTCATTTAAACACTTTCAAGATAATTTTTGAACTTAAAAAGTAAAAAAAAAAAGCTTTTAACAAGCCCAACCGATCAAACGTTCTTCTTTTAGAGTTATTGCTTTATATTGTAGGGTCCACAGGGTACCACACTTGGGCTTAGCTAATTATGCATTTATAAAAGTGCTAAAATATTTGACTTTCTATAACTCCACGACTGGTATCACTATTTTAATCCCAGCCGGATATGATTGGTATATTAAAATATTTTTAGTATTCAAGATATTTACATGTAACAAATTTTTTATATTTAAAAGCATTTTAGCTTAGATTCTTCTACAAGGCTCCAATATTCCGTGACACCAGCTAAATAGTGCTCTTATATTAACAGATGTCATTGTGTTAAAATTTGGGTTGCAAAAAAAATTCTAATAAAAAGAAATAGGGACCAAAAAAAGATGAAATCATCAATGACTTATAAAAATAAATAAAGATAGGTGGAAAAAAAATCACTCACCAATAGTGATGCTCCATCACCAAATGTGTTTCCCAATCTTCAGCTACAGTGGGTTCCCCAGCAGCACCACATGTATCAACATTTAACACAAATTTTTCATATATATATATATATATATATATATAGACATATATAGATGTTCCAGAACCTTCCACCCATATCCCAATCCTAACACTAGACTTTAAGGTGGTGTTTGGAACCGGTGGTGGGAACCACTTTTACTGTAGCATGTGAAAGCTTTACACTGTAGCAATTTTTTAAATTGTTACTGTAGCATGTGAGAGCTTTATACTGTTTATAACTGAGTTTGTGATGGGAACCGTGGTTCCCACCACAATGCCAAACAGGGGGTAAAAAAAAGAAAGAAAGAAAGAAAGAAAAACACTTAACTCGCTCTAGAACATTCTCCTAATAGTGTGTTTTTTTTTTAAATGGTTGCATTGTTTAGTCTATTCTCTTGCATTCTTTGAGAATCCAAAACTTTTATGAAGGATTTTGTATCAGTATTTTATGTATTATAATGGTTAGAACTAACAAAAATAAGTATATTATTGGTCTAACTTGTACAATATTATAGTATTAATTGACACGATAATTTTTTTAAGTATTTATTAATGAAAAAATTAAAATAACTCACATGATATCATCAATGTTGATTTTTTTTTTTTTACATGATCACGTATGTTGACAATAGAAATGAGAACTTAATGCAAAAATTTTCAACTTCTTCCTAAAGAAAAACCTTCACGTTCAATAATATATTTTTATTAAGAGGGATCAATGAGGTACAAATGAAAATATGTGGCATTAAAGAATGTTACTTGAGCATTCAAATTTGATCACATTCAGACATCTTCATGATCATTTTTATAGTGGTTTAAAACAGATCAGAAAAACTCAATCATGAATTCCTTAGCAAAAAAAAAAAAAAGGAGCAAGATCTTTTTTTCTTTCTTAGAGAAAAAAATGTTATCTAGATCTAGATATTGGGAACATGTTTTTTGCAATGTTAGAAATAAAGCTAGAAACTTTTAATTTCATTTTAGCCCTTCACTATGGTCATCCTGTTTGAATTCTTAATTCTATATATTTATAAATGTGTAAAACCCCAAAATAACCATATCACAGTCCTAGGATCATACCATGCCAGATTATCAAGAAACTGAATTAGGAATAAATACATGTATTCATGGTAGCAGCTATCAACTCTTTTCAAGAATTTTTACTATGATAGACGAACGGGATGAACGGGTTATTGTCTTCCTCAATCGAATCACCTTAGTCTTCAATGGGTTCTTTCTTTTCTTGATGGAGAGTGAAGAAAACTTTAGAATGATTTGATGTGTTAGAGACCATGACCTAATAATGTTTTATATATTTTTCCACTATGGTCTATAAAATCTAGTTTGGTTAATATTGGGTATCCACTTATTAAACCCATACCCAATCAGTAGCCTGTAGGCTTTCCATAAATAAATCACTTAAATTAGTCTACTATAATTAAATAGCTATAATACAATTATTATACTAATATGTTGCCCATAACTTAATGAGAAACTAAAATTTCCCAACACATCCCACTTTAACCCACACTCAAAATTATATAAATCTAGTATTAAGTTTCTTTGTGTTACCAATAGTCATTTTGTCTCTCAAATATTAAATTTCTTCTTTTACCAACAGGAAAGAAGATTCAAGATTTAGAAGCACTTCATTAAGCTCCGAATTTAGGTTAATTATACGTTAGTTCAGTCATAAACACAAGCAATTTAGGTAGCTTTGTCTTCAATAGCTTGTTATTTCTATGTTACATAAATTTAAAATTTAAGAGATTAACAGACTGTTTGTGTCACAGCTTAAAACTTTAGAGGTTAAAATTATGCCATTTAGGGTATCGGAGGCCAAAACAAGATCACCATGATTCCTTACAGTCAAAAATAAAAATAACCGCATGTATTTTTTTCCCTTAAACAAAAAAAAAAAAACTCTAAGAAGTCTTGTTCCCTACGTTTCCGACTCTTTGTTTGACTGTGGAAAGAACAAAAGAAAAAGTGCCACATGGCCCTCCAAAGGAGAAGGCATTTGGGAGAGAGTAAAATATCTAAACCCAATATGCATACTTACCTTCCCCAACTAATCACGTCTTGCAGAAAAGGAAAGCAAATTTAAGAGGGAGAGAGAGAGTAAAAGTACAAATTTCAGCTTATTTATAAATCATTGATAGCAGCCTCTGCCATACTTTCTGCTTCTTCTCTTTTCTCTCCCCGCTCTCTTTCACCCTCCCAATATTCCTATTTCTCAAAAAAAAAAAAAAAAAAAACTTCTCCAAAACTCTCCATATTCTGTATCTATAACCTAGATATGTTGCAATCATATATACATTTTTTTGTCTCATTTTAAAAGCTAGGCTAATTTCTCTTTACTTTCCTCTTCTTCTTCTTTAATTTTTTTTTTCCTTGTAACATTTCATTCATTTTGTGACCAAAAAATAGTGCCCAAATATCTCCCATTTCCATGTCTACTTTTTGGCGCTACTGAGCTTGTTTTTGCTAATAAGTTCAATAATTTCAACTTGGTTTTTCTCGCAAACCCCGCATACCCAGTTGGCCAAAAATCTTTCCCAGCTGCAAAATCTTGCATATATTATATACACACACGCAAATCCTATATATACACGCACACACACACACATATATAGAAAAGATGAAGCCTCAGTTTGTGAGAGTGAAGGAAGAGTTTCCGGGAAGCACTAGTACTACTGCCCCTCAGCCAATGGAGGGGCTACAGGACGTGGGTCCCCCACCGTTTCTGACGAAGACGTTTGAGATTGTTGAAGATCCGGCGACCAATCATGTCGTTTCTTGGAGCAGAGGGAACAACAGCTTTGTCGTTTGGGATCCCCAGAACTTCGCCATGAGTCTCCTGCCCAGATATTTCAAGCACAATAATTTCTCAAGCTTTGTTAGGCAGCTCAACACTTATGTCAGTAAAATTTCTATACTCTCTTTTACTCTATATTTCATGTTTGCTTGGTATATATGTAAATATATAAATATATGCATTATGATTCAAGAAAATTGAGATACCAATCTACTTTGTTTGGTTACAGGTATATTGTGATGTATAGTTTTTGAACAAAATCTATATGTGGGCCCTAAATCTTTTGATGTGATGTTAATAGTGTTTGTCCACTCAATGTTCATGGAAAAATCCAGCTCCTTTTTTTCTCCCCTTTGATCTTTTTTCCAAGATAATTTAGCTGGGTTACTTTTATCCTATTTTGTGTAATGGGTTACCTGTATGTGGACATTTTTTTTGTTTATCAAAAATTATTGACCTCAAGAAAAATGAAAAAGCATTAATTGTCACATAATTAGTGGGGTTTTGATTCTCTTGTGCTGCCTCATTAGGGCATGATTTTTAACAAATTTAGATGTTAATCTGAGCTTTATTTCATGTTATAGTATTTCCATCATTATTCATTTTCCTCTCTTTATTCTAGTCTTTTGGTTTAATGTATAGGTTAATTTGTATTTTCATGTTCACGTTTTGTTTGTTAAATGGCTTGAGAAAGAAAGTGCCTAAATCAATTCATAAAATATATGGCCTCATTAGTGCATAATTTTCACAAATTTAAATGGTTTGAGCTTTATTTTATGTTGTATTTCTAGAGTACTATTTAGTTCTATACTGTTCTTATGACGGGTTTAAAATGCTATATATAATGAATTAGAAGCAATTGGGGTTAATGTAGGGATTTAGAAAAGTTGATCCAGATAGGTGGGAGTTTGCTAATGAGGGGTTTTTGAGAGGACAAAAGCATCTCCTAAAGAACATTAGGAGAAGGAAATCTTCTCAACCCCAGTCTTCTTCACAGCAAGCTAACTTAGACCCGGCTTGTGTCGAAGTGGGACGGTTTGGATTGGACGGAGAAGTCGACCGGTTAAGGCGCGACAAGCAGGTTCTGATGGTGGAATTGGTGAAACTCAGACAACAACAGCAGAACACAAGATCTTACCTCCAAGCAATGGAAGGCAGGCTAAAGCGGACCGAGCTTAAGCAGCAACAAATGATGAACTTCTTGGCAAGGGCAATGCAAAACCCCAACTTTGCGCAACAATTAGTCCGACAGATGGACAAAAGGAGAGAGCTGGAGGAGGCGATTTGCAAGAAGAGAAGGCGACCGATCGAGCAAGGGCCAAGCGATATCGTCGATCAAGTAATAGGCCAAAGTAGTGGAGGAGCTGAGAATGTCTTTGTGAAAATGGAACCCCAAGATTACAGCCCTGACATGGCTGAATTTGAAGAAGTTAAGGAATTAGATGAACTCACAATTATTCACCAAAAGAACAACACAGAAGGAGAAGAAGAAGAAGTGCTACAAATAGAGACTGGTCATGATGAAGAACATGGGAGTTGTATAAATAGAATATCAGATAGAGAACTTGATGAAGGGTTTTGGAAAAACTTGTTGAGTGAGAGCATGGATAATCAGGAAGTAGGGATTCAGGGTGTTGATGATGAAGAAGATGAGGAAGATGTAGATATTCTGGCTGAGCAACTTGGTTACTTGGCCAATAGCCCCAATCAATAGAGAAGAAGAAGAAGAAGAAGATCTTGAGCTTGTGTTCTTAATTTCTTGGAGGAAATGGGTGGGATGTAGGAATATTGCATTATCTTAATTTGTCTGACTTGTCTTAATTTGTTTAATTTGGTTTTCATCTCATATGTTGATGTAGGAATATTGCATTATCTTAGACTTGATGAAAAAAAAAAAAAAAAAAAACAACCATTTTAATGTGATCAATGAAATTTTTTTTATTACATTTCTAAACTTTCTTCATTTTGTGGCTTTCTTCCAATTGCTTCTTAGTGTTCTCAATCTCCTTTTCTACTATATTTATCTTGTTTATGACTTGTTTGACAGTTTATATGTTCATAGTGTTAATTTGATTCATTGATCATGTTAATTCTAGCATCATCCACACCCTTCCTGGTCCTGTTTAAGCTCGTGAGAAAATTAGTAAACTAACATAGTTATTAAAACAGAATGTCTTGAGTTTGAACCTCTATAAATCTAGTTTTGATCTCTAATTCATCATTAGGCTTACTTAAGATTGGCAAGAGAATTTTCATCCTAAATGCTTTAAATTTGTACATTAGTGATGTTAGGGACAAACTCTAGCCCCGATTTCTTTCGTATCATATATGATAATGAGTTGTCATCTTTTTTTTAGCTGTAATTTCTTATTATTAATGGATGTGATAGTTTTTTTACACACCAACCATTAAAAGAATAACAACTTATATGTCACTTTAATTGATACTTAAAATTGAGATTAAATTTAGTGATCATAGCCTTATTCTTTACACATCCATTATTCTATATATATACACATATCTATAGACACATATATATGTCTGTTAGTTGGTACTCAAAATTGAGATTAAGAGAGTGTTTGGCAGTGGTGGGAACCACTTAGTTTCCACCATAATCTCAGTTATGAACAGTGTAAAGCTCTCCCATACTACAGTAACAATAAAAATGTGCTACAGTAAAAGTGGTTCACACTACTAGTTCCCACCACCCTTCCAAACAACCTATAAATATTAATCATAGCCTTATTCTTTGCACATCGATTGTTCTATATATCTCTATGTACACACATATATAGACACATATGTATATAACACTATTAGTTTACATCTTTAAAAAGGAGATGGATAGATTGATATATGCATATTTTTGGAATGTCTATATATAATTAACAACATGTTTTTTTTCTTACGTGCGACTTATATGCAAACCCTATTTAACTTTTTAAAATTGAAGAGTGCAAGCTTAAAAAATTTGAGACAAGTTGGCAGACGGCAGTGCTATATTGTCTCTGATTGGGTTCGGTAATATAGAGCTTCTACACCATATAATATATATACATTAATTATTACAAAATATATATACATATGTACATACACACTCAAATATATAAATATATATGATATACTAAATGTTGTGTAATTTGAATGTATGTATGTTTCATATATAAGCACATAATGTATTTATATGTTAAAGTATTATAACCCGAATTTTGTTTAGTCCGGTCCAAAGATTTACATGCGATGTTTAATGATGAAATTATAATTGTGGGATTTTTTTGAGAGTCGGTGGTGGGCTACGGGATTAGGCCTCAGCCTGATTTCTCTGCTATCATTACTGATTTCATTGGGGGCACGAGAGCTTCGCCCCCGTAGTACGATACAAACCTACTGTACCTATTGTTAGGTTTACTTCTACCTGTGGTTTTTTCTTTTTAGGATATTCTACATGTTTTTGTTCTTCATTTTTCTATTGCCTATTTTTCATTTATTTTCTAACTATACATGTATTTGTTATATATCACTCATGTATATACACACAGATTGTACTATTATCACTCTTTTCGCGAATGTTGTAGACTCTTATCACCGAAATGTCTTTTATCTTGCGTCTTCAAAGCCATCAAAGGGAGCATATCTCCTGTTTAGATTTGTGTGTTCCTGTTCCTGACCCACTGAATATAAAAATAGTTTTTGAACTTGTGAACTCATGCGCAGTTAGATTGGTTTGGTGTTTTCAGTTTCAGTTTTCCCAAGACAAAATTGTTCTTTCAGTATCCAGCACGTTCTTAATTAAATTATTTTATCTTTTCAAAGGGACGACTGGCCCAGCATATTTATTCTACACCAATAAAAAGGTGACCTTTTTTTTCGTGTATAATAGTTTATTGCTAAATTCATCTTTATAGCTTCTAGACTCATAAAAGCTTATAAACTTACCCCTTGTTCGGCATTGTGGTGGGAACCACGGTTCCCACCACAAACTCAGTTATAAACAATGTAAAGCTCTCACATGCTACAGTAACAATTTAAAAAATTGCTACAGTGTAAAGCTTTCACATGCTACAGTAAAAGTGGTTCCCACCACCGGTTCCCACCACCTTCCAAACACCCTCTTAATATCCAGATCCATCAATATATCCAAACGAGAGACTATAATCATATAACAAATTTCCATTGTAGGGTATATATACCCCACAATAAAATTTTGTTTTTAAAGTTTATATCATATCGGAATCATATAAGTTTAATTGGCCCATTTAGTTCATAGCTTTAAATAAAAAATTAAATTTATTTGAGTTCTTATGAGAAAAAATTTGTGGCAAAAAAGTTTCCAATAAAAAAGGTTAGTATAAACCTGTGAAACAAACAAATTATAAGAAAAATATAATAATTTAACTTGATAAATATCTAACAATTAAGAACCCATTTCTTACAAATATTGTATTGTTTTCATACATATCCTACCACATGACTATCCTAATTACTATATATAATCAAGTATCCTTAAGTTAACTTAGCCAAAATTACATTACTTTTCTTATCGTAAGTGGGGCAATTTGACTCGCTAGTACAGTTGATAGGCTTTTCTGGGACCAATTCTTTGGAGCCTATAAACATATAAATTGCATTCATATACAGGGACGAAATCATGTACGGACAAAGGTGGACAGCTTCCCTCTTCCCGTGGACTGTTTTTATTTATATATAAAATTTTATAAAAATTATATTCTGATCCTTTTAAAACTACATTTTGTCCTTTCAAAAATTGAATTTTGTCCCCCTAAATTCAACTTTACCGATCACTTTATTAGTTTAGTTACACTTTCACCTCTCTTGTTAATTTTTTTTTGGCTCCGTTCCTTTTTATATGTACAGGTGTAATAAATAAGGATTGGCAATATTTATCAAGTCATTTTTATCTATGTACGGGCAAAAGGGAAAAGGGTGGAAGTTAAGCTACACGAAATGTTTGAAAAAGTCATGTGGTAGCGCTGCTCTTCCCCGGATATTGAGTTGGATCACACAGAGTAGCAGTGCTTTGCAATTTTTTGCCTGCTAGAAGTGATTACTTGGCACATTCTGTGCATGAGCAGTTTCAGCTGGCACTCGGCAGAGAGTATTCATTTTTGTCTCCCCCCAAGCCCAAGTTTCTCAAATGCTCTTTAATAAATTTCCACCTTTTTGTGCTCTATATTTTACAATAATGAATAAACAATATTGACGGGAGCTTTTACTAGATCATGGTTGCTAGAATTTATGTTTCATTGTTATTATTATTATTATTATTTTGTGTGTGTGACTTGATAGTATATCAAGCTTTGGAACATGACAACATGATAGAGGCGTTTGACAGTTGTGGTCCAAACCACTTTTTTAGTTATAAGCAGTGTAAAGCTTTTACATGCTACAGTAACAAATAAAAAATCACTACAGTATAAAGTTCTCACATGCTACAACAAAAACAATTCTAATTTAACCACTCTATAAACACCATGGACACCTCTACAATACTCGCTTACTGAGGGGAAAAAAAGCTCAATTTTGTACCAACGGTGATGCCGTCTGTTTTGGGGCATTTACTGCACCATGGGGATGGATAAAAGTTAAGGAACAATGTCATGGGATATGGTGAAGTAGGATTGGATACAACTTTACTTTTTAAGACTCATGCCGATGAGTGATAAATCAATAATATTATACACTTCATATTATCAAACCAGCGTTGTGAAACACTTCTATTGATTCATAGTATGATATTGTAGTATAAAGTACTATGCTACACCGTTGTGCAATTATGATAGGATGTAACTAGTTAAAAGTACTTCCCAATTCACTAGGTGAAGGGCGATGAACAAAAAGCCATCAAGGACAAACAAAATGAAGAAAGGAGAGCAAAAGGTTAAAATTGCTTTTAAATTATTCTAACTAGCAAGAAGTGAATGATGAGAGAGAAGAGTAAAATTTAATCACCATTTAAATAGTGAGAAGTGAATGATGAATTATGCCATTTGGAAAGATATAAATAGAGAGAAAAGGAGATGGAATGAAAAAGGCCTTTTGGCGGGAAGAAGAAGCTTTTAGGGAATAAACAATTTGTATAAGAAATTAAGAGAAAACTTTGATAAGAATTCAGATAAGAACTTGGAGAAAAACTTGAGCAAAATAAATAGGGACAAGGATGAATAACAAGAAAGAGAAAGAGTTAATATAGTCTAAGGATCAGAACAAAGACAAGAGAGAAGTTAAAAGATCTAAGGAACTAAGATAGCCTAAAAGTAATCAAAGAGAAGAGACATAGATTAATTATTATGACTTTGTTAATACAAAACTGATTGGTAACATGAAGTAACCATCCCCAATTGCTGATTTTAGATAGCTATCAGTGGGGAGATTGTGTTTTCCCTATTATGATTACATGACATTGTTTTTTTTGTAAAATATAATATTATTTGGATTTGACGACTCAGACTGGAATCCACCTAAGATATCAGCTGTTCAATTGTCTGCTACTATTACAGCTTGTGCTCATATTCACTTGTTCAAATACATTTCCAGACCTGACTTTTACTACATTAATACGGACCACCCAAATTCCAATTGATAAATAAAGCCTGCGGCGGGATCTTTTTTTTATTTTTTTTTTTTAATTAAACTCAGGTATATTACGACTCACTAATAAACAAAAAATATAATTTTTCTTTTTTATGATAATAATAATAATAATAATATAAGGGTCCGTTTGTTTCGATACTCGAATCACGGTTCGAATCATTTTGCTACAGTATTTTTTCTTACAAAAATTTAAATTTTCATTCAAATACTCGAATCAAACGGGCCCTAACACTACTCTATGGTTTAATTATCCCTAATGCATGTTATATGTACATTCGTATTTATTTGTATGATTCTCTGATTTTATTTACATTACATTATAACATATGATATGCATATGTTTCCCTCAAACTTGGAAAAAACGTCAAAATAATTTTGTTATTTTCCGCGTAACTAAATGAAAAAAATCAACATGTTATATTTACATTCATATCTACTTGTATGATTCTCTATTATTTTATTTACATTATATTCTAACATATGATATGCAGATGTTCCTCTCGGACTCAGAAAAAGCATCAAAATAATTTTGTTATTTCCTGCGTACACTAAATGAAAAAAAAAAATAAAAAATCAACAAGAGGTCATCTTCATTAGATTTTATATTCACTAGCATTAATGTTAGGTAGCTTAAAGATAAAAGTAGAGATCCTGTTATCTTAATTTGTTGTCCATTTCCCTTCCACTTATAAAAAATGTCACCTATTTTAATTTCTCTTTTCATAAAACGCTATTGATTCTAGTAATTTATGTGGTGTTTGGAAGGTGGTGGGAATCGGTGGTGGGAACCACTTTTACTGTAGCATGTGAAAGCTTTACACTGTAGCATTTTTTTTAAATTGTTACTGTAGCATGTGAGAGCTTTACACTGTTTATAACTGAGTTTGTGGTGGGAACCGTGGTTCCCACCATAATGCCAAACAGGGGGTTAATTAAGATGATGTCATGTTTGGGCGTTGTTGAGTTAAAAAGGAATTTTTTCAGGGGATTTTTTATGGCAGAGAATGCAATTTTTTTCATCAACAAAGCAGAGCAAGTATTTTTGACATCAGATTAGAATTTTAGCAGTTTGATCTGCCACAATTTACATTAAAAACTTAAAGCGCATGATACAAGATTACTTTTAATCATAGATCAAATCGTTAAAAAGTTAATCTGACTGCTAAAATATCTATGCTTTACAGTAAAATCATTTTCTCCACTATAAAAATTACATTTTTCTAGTACATAAACGTTTTGGGGGCTCCCCAGAGCCAAGAGGCTCGCGTGAAAATACCAGTAGGTGTAGCCCATCCTATGTGGTGTGAACTTCATGCTCTGTGAAGGCCAATAACATTATCTAGTTTAATTTGTATTTTTAAAACAAACTGTGAAAGAATTGAATAGATGTGATAATTTGTTAACAGATAGTTATAATTTTGGGTCTACTATTTCAAGATGGAGGTAACTCATGTGGATTCCTACTCATTGCTATAAAGATGCAAATTGAAATCTTAGTGGTAGTATTTGGAAATTAAGGGTCCATTCGTTTCGATACTCGAATCACGGTTTGAATCATTTTGTTGAGTATTTTCTCTCACAAAAATTTAAATCTTCATTCAAATACTCTATTTAAATACTCGAACCAAATAGGCCATAAATACCGTTGTCTAGGCTTAGAGTTTTTGAATTACTAACACTTTGGTAAGAGAGATGAAAAACAAAGGAAAGAGAAGCAAAATATCAAGGAGGAGAAAATAAAAAAGAAAAGAAAAAGGGCTTTTCTTTTATGTTGTTTGATGGAAGAGAGAAGAAAATATCAAAGCTAGCTTATTCTACAATTACACCTTTACAAAAAAGAGAAGAAAAAAGGTGTGATCAGGGTGAAAATAATTATTTGGAATATTTCTTTGTTTTCTCACTTATTTTCTCTCTAAAGTTGGGGGGATTAAAATAATAAGCTTTATAGATGTTTAACCTTTTTCTTTCCTTCGCAAGTTCCTTGTTACAAAACAACACAAAACATTCTCTTTTCTCCTCTATAATCCTTTCTCCAGTTACTTTCTATCTTCACTCTTGCTAGCAAACATACTCATGATCATAGAGAGCAAGAAATATGTGTATTTAATAGCGATCTTGTTCATCAATTCTATTTATTTACAGGATTGAAGTTTTTACTGAAGCTTTCACTGATTGGTTGCAGCAATAAAATCATGCAATGTGGGAAAGTTACTAGTACGACAAAGAAAATTTAAAACAAGTACGAAGCCCACTAATGGGAAAGTGCCCAATACCCGCCCTTCAGGCTGGGCTTTTCATAGAGGCAATCATGACTCTGTGACTCTAAGTGGATAAGGACAATTCTCCAGGACACAAGCCCAACCCTCCCCTTATTGTATAAGCTGAACCATTTAAATGTTTTTGTTGTAATATTTTTCTCAAAGCTAAATGTTTATTCAAACATTTTGTTTGGATCTATGATTAAAACCACTTGTTGGGCTCATACCCTCTGTTTCCGAGGTCAGTTGAAGCCAACTTGTTAGAATAAATATTAGTTAGAACAAAAAAAAAAAAAAAAAAACTAAAACCACAGTTTATAGTTGAAACTTATGTTTGATATGTTTGTCAAAATATCGATTTGAACCAAAAATAGTTCTAACCACTATTTTAGTTAGAACCAAAAATAATTCTAACTACTAAGACTCAGTTCTAACTGCTATTGGATCAAACGAGAGTTTCAGTTGAAACCGAGCTTACAAAAAGGTCAATAATTTAAGGTTATACTAGCCCACCATCGGTGGTGGTGGCATAGTTAAAAGAAAATGACTTATGAGGGCTCTTTCTTTTATCATCAAGGGATTGGTTCCCCTTATCCATAATGAGGTTGCAATTATGTATTTCAGTGAGCCTGTTGAATATAGCTTAGACCACTATGACTTAAGCTCTCTAAATGTTAATAGATGAAAGCTCCCTTGTAGTACCACTTATGGTCTTAATAAATTTCTGTTAAGACGTTAGGTAGAGACGTGAGGACACTATTAATCCCTTTTTCAACTAGCCCAAAAAAGGCCATACCAGCCCAATCATCCAATACATAAGTTTCCAATACGCTAAAAAGCCTAAAAATCACAAGCATGTTTCAACTATGAGCCGATATGCTTTGTCACCAATGAGATTTGATTTTGTCATTGTGTTGATGACAAACTTTTGAATTGGCTAAATCTACGTAAGCACCTTTGCTTTGTGGAGCCCGTTTGAACTTAAAATGCTATAACTTCGTCATGCTTTTGTTTCATTGCCTAACCAACAAAAAACTTCTTCAATGAAATGTAATTGTTTTTCGTTCTTTTCTCATTACTTGAGGTGCTTTTTTCATTTTTTTTCTACATTGTTTATCATGATACTTCTTTTTTTGGGTAGAAGGTCGTAATTCACTAAAAAAATTCAAATTTTGAAAAATCATGGGTATGATTGAATGCAAGGCTACCAAACATCAAACAATTTAACAAGCTCCAAAAAAAAAAAAAAAAAAGGACTTGAAATAAACTCAGCTCCAAGCCAAGGCCTTTGTCTCCATCAAGTCCACCGACAGCCCAGCTTTCACCTTTATCCATTTTGGAAATATTTCTCTATCGCTTATGCTTTGGCGCCACCTCATTCTCCACCGTTGATTAAAATCTTTAGAAGCTCTTGATCTCAACCACCCATCAAATTTCTCTTGATTAAACTTGGGATCATATCGTTAGCCAACAAATAAGCAACACGGACGGCCTCGGATGCACGTCCACTGTGTTGCAAGTTGAGAGCAATTCACATGATTAAAACTCATCGTGCTAATCTAAGACAATTAAATTTGACCATAAACTCTTTAAAAAAAAAAGAATAAACTATCACATATATCAATTGAAAATTTGGGTTCTCAAATCATAGAAACCGTGTTCTCCCTACCATCAAGATTCTTATTTTTACCGTTGGATTAATTTTGTAACGATATGATATAAAAGTATTTATGTTAAAAATTTAATTTGTGTTTAAAAAATAAGTTTAAACTCATAAATTTTGAGCCATTTATAATATAAATCTCTTACATATTATGATATAAAATAAAAATATGTTATACTATAAGTTCTCACATGTTACCGTCTAAAACCAATAGCTAAAATAATAGTTTTTATCCATAAAGAAAAAAGGGACAATTCATATCATAAGAATTCGTCGAAAATTTTCCAATTTCTTAATTGAAAAATTTTGTGGTTTTCAATGTGCCTAAACATCAAAACCATTTTCTATGTTTTCAGGGATTCTAAAAGGAGTTTTAGTCAAAATAGAATTTTTTTTGGCTCAATAGTCGAGTGGATTATTAAAAACGCCCTAGTCAATGAATGATGAAACTCACGGTACACGCTAGGTTGGTAGCGTTCAATCGCTTGCATCCGATCCATAGACTTTAATTGTTCTAGATAGTCACGATAAAAAACGCGTGTGTAATTAATATTTATTTTTTTATGAAAAGTGTGATTAATAATAATTTTTTCGATGGAAAGTGTGATTAATATTATCTCATTGGTAAGAAATATATATATATATATATATTTTTTTTTTTTTGGATGAAAAGTGTGATTAATATTACGTCTAAAATTATACTCTTTTGCAAGAGTGTCTTTCATTTTATTTGAGGAGGAATCATTAGGAATAAGTTTTCTTAGGCTCATTTTTTTATATAACAAGAGTAATACAATCCTAAATTCTAATAGCAAATGAACCCCTCCAAAAAAAAAAAAAGCCAAGGAAATTGCAACCAATAGAGAAAGCCCACCTTCCAAATATGTACAAAGACTGAAAACGCCTTCACATAATACATATTTTTAACTCGGCAACAAATTTTGGTTATAATTTCGAGTATTTAGTTGGAAATTTGCTCTTAAAAAAAAACTCAAATTGGACCCTTCAAAAAAAAAAAAAAAGGCTCAAGTTGGATAGATTTATTTTGATTTTGAATTATTGTGGCTTGAGGAGTTGAAGAGAAATAAGAACACAAAAGTTGGCCAAATTTATAGAGCATAGATTGCCTCAAGTAACTAAAATATAAGCAAAAAATTTTTGTAGCAAAATATGAAAAAAGAGTTTTATATAGTATAATAGTAGCGTGTCTCTATACGTTTTTATTCGCAATGCATGTCGTTTTTTTCCCCTCAAAAATCACATCAAATTTTTTTTAAAAAAATTATAGAATATGACGGTAAATTATTCATTTATGCAAAATCTTTTGTTCGACAGCCATATTGCATGTCATGTGTAGCATTTTTTTGTATGTTCTTGTAACATTGGAGCAAATTGAATGTAATATGATAGTGGACTTATATTTATTGAACGTTATATAAACACACAAATGATGTTACATTGTACGACTATCAAGTGAATACTATGATTATTTATTAGGTTATTTGTATTTTTTTACCCCGTATTTTAGATTTATTCAAACATTATACTTTTTATTTTTTATATCATCGAATATATACTTTTATATTAAATTTAATACACAAATTTATATTTTTCAAAATCAATCTTCAGTTTTGACCTAAGAGATTGCCTAAAAAAACCATTAAATAAAAAAGTAAGAGAACTTTAAGAACTTAAAAAAAAAAAAACTTTATACTAACATTTTTTACTTCAAAATGTATATTCCTAAATGAGGGAAATTAATCACTCTTATAAATAAACAAAAATTAATAGGCCAATTTAAAACAAACTTAATAAATGGGTCAAAAAACATAAATACAGATTTATTAACAAGGTAAATACAAAAATGCTTCAATTTAAATATAATCAATTAAATCTTTAGAAAACCCTAATTTTGAATAAAAATATATATAAATGCAGACTGTCCTACTCCTTCCTCCCTCTCTATGTCCGAACGATGGCACAGTGGCTTCGGGACCAACGGAGAGCACGACCCAAGATCACTGTAGTGGAGCTTCTTCGTGAGTTGTCGCCATGGTTGGAGAAGAAGACCTCTTCATGATGGCTTCGGGGCCAACAGAGAACACAACACAAGATCACCACAGTGGAGCTTCTTTGTGAGCTGTCGCCATGGTTGGAGAAGAAGACCTCGAAGTTGCCGAAGGAAGGGAGATCGATTGGCCGTGGTTGGAGAAGAAGACCTCAAAGTCGTGGAAGGAAGGGAGATCGATCGGCCGTGGTTGGAGAAGATGATTGTCGGCGAAGACGAAACAACTATTGTGAAGTCCATCACCTCAATGCTGTCGTTGATGTTCATTGCTACACCAACGCTATTGCGAAGCCATAGACTGCGTTGTTGCCTTGTGCGAAGAGCACCGTCGCTGTCACCTTAAGGAGCAAGTAGCTACCGGTAGAGTCGTCCTGTCGTTATCGAAGTCGTGCTCATGGTTGGCATAATTGTTGTTGCCCGAGAAGTAGGTTGCCACCGGTGGAGGGGATAGAAGAGGGGGAGAGAATGGAGAAAGGAGAAGAAAGTGTGTGTTAGGATTTTTCTAGGGGAGGTATGAGGTTATTTTTGAAATTTTGCAACAGTTTGACCTATTTATCAAAGTTATCAAAATTTTGGCTTGTATTTTTTATTACTATATTATTTTAGCTTATTTGTTACAATTTTTTTAAAAATGGGTGTTTTATGTATTTTTGTTTTACTTTTTTACTTAAAGATTGTTAGGTCATTTTAAAGATTAAAATCAACTATTGAATGACTTAAGGTTTAAATTTGTATATTATATCTAATATAAATGTATATGTTTTATGAAATCAAAAGTCGAATATGTAGTTTTGAATTAACTTAAAATGAATAATATAAAAAGATAAATATCTCTAATTTATTCCTTATCATAAAAAGTCGTTCTATGGTGTGGACCCATCAACAAGGTTCTGTTACTAGCCGTTGGATCTATTGAAAATTACATCTTTCATGAGTCTAAGGTTGAAAAACAAATACCTATTAATAGTTTTTTTGTTTTTGTTTTGTTTTTTTTTGTTTTTAAGTTTCTCGCCGTAGAAATTCTCAATCTTTACTAAAAAAAATGTTTTTAGTTGTTTCTAATTTTCAACGGACGCACAAGGATAATATCGTCATTTACTCTAGCAATGATGTAAATTCGATCTGAAGCACAAATACTTACAAAAGTCCTCTTTGTCTCTCTATTGTCTCTCTCTAAAACCGGCCGAAGAAACGTTTCTGGCTTCGTATAGAAGAAGCTCTCTCTTTCTCAATTGGTGTGCTTCACGAGCTCACACTTCAGTTTCAGCTTCAATCTCTCTCCTTCCATAACCGATCCGACCTTTCCATCTCTTTCTCTCTCAAGTGTTTCCTTTCCAATGGCGTTTACGTGAAGATTCGCTCAATCAATCGACTCGTTCGTTCGTTCGTCGCAGATCCTCTGTGACTCGGCCTCCAATCAAAGTCGACTCACCGAATTGACCGACTCAGTCAACGCACCGACCCCGACCAATGGGGGCCGTGCCTTCGACTCCGCGCTGGAGCGGCGGCGCGCGTCCGCAGGACACGGCGGAGTACCTGATCGCCACCTTCGTCGGCGAGAAGTCCTTCCCAATCTCCTCCGATTTCTGGCAGAAGCTTCTCGAGCTCCCTCTCAATCTCCAATGGCCGTCCCACCGCGTTCGCCAAGCCTGCGAGCTTTTCGGTTCGTTGCTCTATTCTCTCTCCAAGCAATTTCCTTTCTTTTCCTTTTCCCCCCTTTTTTTTGGCTTTGATCTTGAAAAATTCAGCTAGAGAATTTCTACATTCTGGAATTTCAATTTGCGCGAGTAATTTGGCGTTCTTTGAAGGAATTTTTCGAGTTCTGGTCTGAATTTCTTGTTTTCAATGCGATACGGTCCTGTTGAACATAATAATTTACTGAATTGTGTAGAAGCTAAAAGGTCATAGTGTTTGGTAGAATATGATAGCCGAAGCGGTATTTCTTGTATCCGGTATATTGAAATGTGTGGAAAGATATAATCTTTGGAACTTCAACTTTGGGAAAAATTCATTGGTGGTAATTGACTGATTCATATGCTTTTAGTTGCTTGTCAAATAATTCCACTAGCATAACGTATCTTTAGTGCCTTTGTAATTGCAATTTGTCTTGTAATTTTGTAGTTCCATCCTAACCCTCTGTGAGGAAACAGTGCAAATTAAATTGGTTTCTATGCCCATTATGGAACTTAATGTCAAGTGTCAACTCTGGAAATGAGGAAATATAAGTTGGAAAATACTGTTGGAGTTATCTGATGCCATTGGGTTATTGGAGACACTTTTTTTGTTTTTTGTGACATAGTCCTTCAATTCTGGTTCTTTCAACAGAATTTGTTTTATTTTATTTGGTTTTTGGTTGGATAGTTATGAAGGAATAAC
The DNA here is from genome assembly GCA_025403435.1 of Artocarpus heterophyllus. Classification (NCBI taxonomy): domain Eukaryota; kingdom Viridiplantae; phylum Streptophyta; class Magnoliopsida; order Rosales; family Moraceae; genus Artocarpus; species Artocarpus heterophyllus. The sequence continues at coordinate 6,767,260 of CM046342.1, forward strand.
TCAAAACTTGACTTGAAAATAGAGTATCCACAAATATAAAAATCTAAATAATTTATTTGGTCAATGCTGATGCTGTTGCTACTTGCCAGAGAGAGAGAGGAAGCCCCAAGACTCCCATACGAGTTAGAAATTTGAACTATTATTTATTTCTGGCAGAACTAGTGATTCTATGTAAATGAATTGGACTGATACGATGAAGCATTCTCTGTGTCTTGTAATTTTGAACATTATAACCTGCAACAGCTTTCATAGCTATGGCATGTTGTTACTAGTTTTCTATTTTAGTTTGTTATTTTTTTGTTTCTTAGTTTCATTTTTTTCCTTGTACAGTACGGAATAACTATAACACCAGGCATCTCTCAAAGATTCTCATCCATTTGGCGTGGTGTTTGCAAGAGTGTATTTCAACTTCTGGTGCACCATCTGTTGTTTATGGGAAGGCTCTTAATGCATTGTACATATCATCAATCTTTCTAAAGTACTTAATAGAAAATGCCAAAACTGAGAAGATTGAGGAATTGCATCTATTCCTGGATGAAAGTGAACCAACACCAACAGATATTACGCAAGGTAATTTACTGGTGATGTAACAACAGGTTGGCTGTATGCGCCTTTTAGCTGGTACAACTTAGGATTTATCTATAATCCCTAGTGAATCAGTCCAGCTATTGGATGATGAAAACTATCTACTGTGTAATTGACGGATTGGCTGGCTTCTATCATTATGTTTCTTTCCTGTTATAGTTGGGTTTTGACCTTCTTTCTGCTATTCGTCATGATGACTAATTTTATTATTTTATTTATTTATTTATTTTTGGTTGTTGTTGCTTCTATTGTTATTTGCAGGTTTGACAATTCAGGATTTTCTTGTGCATGCTGTGCTTAGCTTCATTGGTTCAATAGATGTAAGGTACATTCTGAAAAATTCAGCTGTCTATATGATTGTGATTATTGCCTCTTTCTTCCTGATTCTGTACGTATCTCTGTCTCAAGTCCCAATTCATATGTCCTCCATTTGGAGCTGCTTAACTTCATGCTGATAGCAATGTCAACTCAACTTCTTTCCGGGCCATCTCCTGGACTGAAAGATGTGAATCCCTTCATTGATGCTGCAATGATTCAGGTTACTGAATAAAATTTGTTTTGACTGTCCAATACAAGATCTAAAATTCTGTTTCTTTCATGGATTCTCACACCATTACTCTAATCTTTCAGGAAAGCTCGTTGGTAATCTCGGTTGTGCACAGACTGCTAAGCAATTACATCACGCACCCTCCCTTGAACACTGCTTCTTATTCTATAATTTCTGAGGGAAGTCAGCCTGGTGTTCTACAAAAAGTCAGTTCGGCTGCTGGTATGTGTTTTTTTTTTTTTTTTTTTCTGAAATCAAGTTTAGGGTGTGCAGTGCACGCAATAATGCAACAGTGTTTTAGAATTTCATGCTCCTTTTTAGGGATACTTTTCTAGCTGTTTAATCAGCCAAAAAAAGGAAAAAAGAATTCAGTGCTTCCGGTGATAATAATCATTTTGACTAAGTTGGAGATGTACCTTTAGTTTCATCATCAACCTTCCAGAGGTTGATTCATACCCTTTGCCCAATGTTTAAGCGTGTCAACTGATTCTGCTTGTTCTATTAAATGTTTGACTTGCAGCAAATATTGTATTGTTACCATTCAATTATCTGGTCAGTTCTAGTGGTGAAGGCTCAAAAAGTCCATTGGCGGACTGCAGTCTCCATGTACTGCTTATTCTTATTCATTATTGTAAATGCATTATGGGGGATGACTTCATAACAGACAAAAGTGATGACACTACTGCTTCAGATCCCAATTTGAAACCAACTACGTGTTTCTCTGACAATCCTTACTGCAAAGTCATAGAGAATGCAACTGATGTTGAATGTATGATGTTCCTTATATCTTATTTACCTCTTTTCTGGTGTTTTTTAATTTTTATTCATTATTTTTTTTTAAAGATGATGAAGTTAATCTTTCACCCTTTATTGGCAGTTGATCGTTTAGATACTGAAGGGAATGCACACAATGGTCCAGTTTTGAGGTTACCCTTCGCTTCTCTTTTCGATACTCTTGGAGTGTAAGTTTTTCATGCTGATTCTTTGACATATTTGGCTGAATTAGCTTATACTTCACCAAGGAGATCATCATCATCATCTAGTGCTTTTTAGGTTTTCAAATCACATGGTCATTCTATATCTTTATTTCATTTGTTAATTGGTATATCATAACGGTTTCTACCTCTACAGGTGCTTGGCTGATGAGGCTGCTGTATTGTTGCTCTACTCATTTTTGCAAGCCAACTCTGACTTTCTGGAATACGTCTTAGTGCGAACTGATTTGGATACATTGGTATGCCAACCTCAACTTATTCTTTTCAATTGAAAAGAATAAAATAACATATTTCTCCCTTAGGAGAACATATTAAGAATTTAGGAGAACATATTAAGAATTGCCTTACTTAATTTCTCACATTTAATATCTTGCGTTCTGGTGTTATAAGCATGTAGCTATTTTCTTTGGGTTGGCCATACAGCAGCCAAATTCTGATCTGGGTTTAATGTTAAAATGACAGTTGATGCCCATTCTGGAAGCTTTATACGATGCTCAAAAGAGGTCACCTAATCAAATTTACATGTTGTTGATTATACTTCTCATGCTCAGTCAAGATTCCTCTTTTAATGCAAGCATTCACAAATTGGTATGATTGCCTTTGAAGCTAATATATGACTTTTCAGTTTTAACATTCGGATGGTATTAATAAGTTTTACACATGGACAGATACTTCCTAGTGTTCCCTGGTATAAAGAACGTCTCCTTCATCAGACATCTCTTGGTTCCTTGATGGTTATAATCCTGATAAGAACTGTGCAATATAACCTGTCAAAGCTCCGGGTATGACTAAGCGGCTATATGCTTTCATCTAGTGTGCGAGCTTTCTGCAAATGTTTTTTGACTGTCATATCAGGTTGCTTTTGTAATGAGATTTGATCAACCACTTTTAATACTGATTTTTTACCTGCTCATGCATAGTAGTTTCTACATTAATGTTACAAACATAGGGGTATGTTAAAGTGGACGCTGAGTTTAATGTTGATTGGCCATGGAATTAGTTTTGGTATGGAACTGTCTCAGGTGAAACTTGCCTGATGGAATGTTTTCCCCACAAGGGTTTGAAGCTGCTGAGCTTTTTTTTTTTTTTTTTTATAAATATATATATATATTTGTATTTTACAAACAAGCTTACTATATTTGTTGAAACATTAAATCTTTTCCATAATACAATATAGTTCTTTGAAATATTGGTGTAAAATGTTTGCATGGATTTGGTAATATGTTGAGAGTCGCAAACTTCACTACTTTTAATTTTTCAGTTATTGAATTGACAGGATGTTTATCTCCATACTACTTGTTTAGCAACTTTGGCAAACATGGCTCCCCATTTTCACCGCCTGAGCTCATATGCATCACAGAGACTGGTCAGCCTTTTTGATATGCTATCACGGAAGTATGTCCTATTCTGAAGATTAAGCTTTGTATTCTCCCAATGCTTTAATGAATTCACATATTTACTTAAGATCGCATTAAATTTTTTGTGATTTTACTGAATTTGCATCTTGATATGATGTTTCAATGTAGGTACACTAAGTTGGCAGAGCTACGAGATAATAATATGGAATTAGCAAAAGGAAACTCGGTAGAAGAAAATGGCCTTACAGATGATACGGTAACTACCATAGACCTTGTATTCATGGTGGATTATTTCCTCCTTCCTAATATTACATAACATTATTCCATTTGAATGCCATAATATCCTTAATTTTTGTCTACTAAGCTAGTTTTCTCTTATTGGCAGTCAACAGAGATGCATATATATACGGATTTTCTTAGACTTGTCCTTGAAATACTAAATGCAATTCTCACTTATGCTTTGCCGCGAAATCCTGAGGTACCATCATATGGTTTAGTATTACTATGAGGTTATCATACATGTATCCATGTTATCACCTTTTATGTTTTCTGAGTTCTACTTTTTGCAAGTTGCAGGTTGTATACGCAATAATGCACAGGCAGGAGGTTTTCCAGCCCTTCAGAAATCATCCAAGGTTCACTGAGCTCCTTGAGAACATCTACACTGTATGTACCAGATCCTTTTACATTCTCTGTTGTTATTGCAAGTCTTTCATTTTTTCTTTTCTCAGTGGGAAAGTCTCGGGCTACATTTCCTAGTGCAATTTGAAATAATGCAATCCGGTTGTCTTTGTAGGTATTGGATTTTTTCAATAGTCGCATGGACGCGCAGAGAGTGGACGGAGAATGGTCAGTAGAGAAAGTCCTCCAAGTAATAATTGTAAACTGTCGATCTTGGCGGGGTGAAGGGATAAAGGTAAGAGAAGGACTGCATATATTTAGTCTAGTAATTTAGCATGCTTTCTAGATATCTTTGTCTGAAAATCTTGGCAATCCTTTTTTTCAGATGTTCACTCAATTACGCTTCACATATGAACAAGAGAGTCATCCAGAGGAGTTCTTTATTCCTTACGTGTGGCAGCTAATTTTATCCCGTGGGTATGTTTTCTACATCTTTCTCCTTGAAGAAAAAAGGAAGATAGAGAAAAGAATAATTATGTTATACTTCTCTCTGCATATGGCAATTGGAAATTTATTATGTTCTCATTTGTTTTCTCGCATCCTTCAGCGCGCTCAGTTTCAATCCTGGTGCCATAAATTTGTTTCTCGCCGATCCGCCTCCAGAAGTAAGAATCTAAATCTCTTTTTAGGAATATGATCAATTATCTGAGCCGGATTTTTGTGTATGCCTGATATTGCATCACGGTTTTATAATATATGAAGGGTAATATATATATATATATTATTAGCTCCATGTATGAATATTTTCTTTGCTGTTTTATCTAATTATCATTTCAATACGATACCTCTTTTTGTATCAGCAGAGACAAAGTAACCATGGAATGATACCCAACAGTCAAGTGAACGGCGAGTTTGAGCGTGCGGTCTTCTTGGATGCATAGCGGCCACCAAATGAAGGACACTCTTATTGCTTCCCGGTGATTCGTGAATATGTAAATATATGAAATACTAGAGATATGATATATATATTCTTGTCATTCTTTTCTGTTTATATGTTTGCAACACTGTAGAGGCCCTTCTCCCAAAGATACTTTTTGGATGTCCAGTGTATTGAATAAGAGACGAAAATGTTATTCACAAATTCCATTATCACAATATTTTTTACGAGAATTTAAATTTTTACCTCTTTTAAGTTTTGGTTCTACCGGCAAACTTTTACCCTGTTTTACATAAATTGTTCAAAAAATTTGTTGAAGTGCCCGTTTAGTTTGTAAGTACCAATAGAAATTCAATTTTTTTAAAGAGAAAATACTATAGCAAAAACATTCTCTCTATTTTGTTGCTCAAATACCTTTTCATGGGTTAATGAACCTCATTATATGCATTCAAATTTCCTTCAAAGTTGCTCCTAAATGAAGAAAACGTCCAGGAAGATTATCTTCATCTCCACTCTTCAAATATACCATAATATTGCGTTGGAGAATTCAATGTTAGAATTTGAGTCAAGACTTGTATCAAAATTCTTTCAACTATCAATACTTTTCTTAAGCCAATATAATATGCGATTAATTTGTGTGTACCGATGGGATATTTTCAAATCTTACCATAATCTGGATGGGTTTTTTTGATACTATTGAAACATGAATTTAATTGCTAACTTCATAACTATATAGTTACAAGTTCTTGCACTGGACTAGCTTCCAAGCCGAAAAGGAAACGACAGAAACAAAAGCCTAAACATTACACGAGCGTCCCGCCCTTGACATACTCAGTGAAGGCCAGAGCAACCAAACCAAGCATGGCGAATCTGCCATTCCAGAGCTCGGCGTCCGAAGTCATGAGCCCACTTGACCTGGACTCCACGGTGACCCCTCTGAACAAAGGCACTAGAGAAGCCAGTGATAGCACTATGCTTGTTCCAACGAACCATGAGATCCCACCGTTGCTGATCTGTGCAAACACATCCTGACCCTTTGATAGCTCCACCGCCATTGCGGCCACAAATCCCACCATTGCCAGCCTCCCGTTGATCCTCTCCGGTGCTGGCCCACTGAACGCCAACACATCAGAAAATTTTGTGCTTACCTGCCACCAAACAAACAACCATTGTACATCATATATATATATGGATGAATGGATAAGCATATAGATCCTTTATTTCTACTAGTAGTGCACGTTTGAACCCGTTGGTAGTACATATTTTCACCTATTAAATTTAGTCAAAATGATTTTTTTTTCCAAATCTGACAACATAAAAAACAGATACCTAACAGCATGTTTCTTTTTTTTTCTTTAAAGAGTAAGTTATTTTTCAGTAAAAAAAATCTCCTATTTACATGTCTCGGGCATAATTGAGTTGCGCATGTTTTGTAGATCTAGTCGTCAGTTTTGGATTTAGATGAAGAGACTTCACTGTTTACAAAAGGAACACTACCACTTATCCCCAGTGTATAAAACCCCACCACTCACACACAAGGTGGGTCCGGCTTGTCTATTGAGTATGAATCCTATAAGGTCGTTTGGTATTGTTTTATTGGTAATGTTTTTAAAATATGTGAAAATATTTTTTTTAGAAAAGGAAAATTTTTTGAGAACTGTATTAAAAGTATTTTTAAAATTTTTTATTCAAAAAACATGTAAAAATATTTTCAAAAAATTTTAAGAACAAAAATGAACAGGCCTGTATTTCTTTCAAATGCACATTTTCTTTTTCTCTTCACAACCAAACCAAACTTTTTTCACATTTTGTACGATTTTGTTCAATTTCATCAAACACTACATAAAAATTCTAAAAAATAATCAAATCCAACCAAAAAAAAAAAGGATCACTACCTTAGGAGTTGGTGGAAAAGAAGGGGCCGGTGTTGGCTGTGGTGGCGCGTTTTTCACCGGCTTTGACTGCTCCTTCTGCTCACCATCCTGCAATTCAAGGCTCAGTTACGTAAGATCATCTCCTCCTATAGACCCCATTTTAGTGCAACACATATTGTGTACACACACGTACAAAGTTCTTAATCTTTCACGAATAACCATTCCATATGTTACATCTAAAACCGTACCACAAGTCACATGTATTTCTACATAGGTGTCATATGATATTCTCCATAACAATAATTTTAAAAAAGTGTAACTAACAACAAATTTGTCTATACATTTCTATAGTTATCATCATATAAAATAAGTCATGTTACACCTTTTTCTATGTAGGTGACAAACTTACCTCGGTCATGCAACGAACTCTCAAAGGGGTGATATTAATTCTGCGCAACCTGGGCAAGTTGAGAGAGGGAAGAAACTGCGTGTTGGATTTGCTAATCCTGCAATTTGCGGCACATGCAAAAGCGCTTGCGCCTAGGACACATTGCACGGCAGCTGATCCAGCCATTTTACTTAATTTTTTTTTTTCAATTAGCAGACAACAAAAACAAGACACAAAGGAACGTTAACAAAAGATTCCTAGTATCAAAGCTTTCTCAAATGTTCTTGAAGTTTCCTCGTTTTAACGATGAGAGCTTTAATGGGGTGTCGTTGCACTTATATAGTAGAGTGTGGGGAAGAAAGTGATGGGTATTTTTAGCTCCACGTCGAGTGGGTTTGTTTTCTCTTCACATAATGGGTTTTGAGTAACGTGGACCCTTGGTTTACCACAAGTACTCTTCCGTGTTTGTGAGGCCAGAGTTGCTTGTTTCTGAGGTTGTTGATTTAAAGTCACTTGTGGGGTTAGGTAAGTTGCAATTACTGTGAACCTCATTGAATGTTCTAGATAAAAGGGTTTGATGCTATGAGATTGAATTAGTTGCGTGTAAGACTTGTAGTTCTAGAGAACTTTGGTAAAGGAAGTAATTTTCTTGGAATTTTTGACTAATGCCTGGGTCTGCTTGTTTTATGGGTTTAATAGATCGTTTAGAGGAACCGTTGTAATTAACGTTGTATTTAGCTGCAATAGTAGAATGGTAATGATAATAAAAATGAGAATAGAAATGATATTAGAATAAAACGGAAATAAAAGTTAATCCATTCGTTTGGTTATAATTTTAAGAATGCTATGAAATAAAATATGAATACTTTTGTGTTGATAAAATTACCCTTATGTTATGACATTAATATTTTATATATTAATATAGTATATAAAATATAATATAATACGATAAAACTATTATTATATAATATATTATATAGTTACATAGTAAAATAATAATATTAATATTATACTAACATAATGATATATTATACTAACATAATTATAGTAATAATAATGCAATTACAATATCACTATTATATTATATTATATTATTACAATATGATATATTTATGTATATATTATAGTTATTAGTATAATTATAATAGTAATAACTATAATATTCAAGGGTAACTATGAAAAAACAGCTTGGAATGGCTATTTCTTTCCATGTGAGAAAGGAACGATGATTCACACATTTAATAAAAAAGTCATTCTATTTTTAATGACTAATCTTTTTCCAGAAACCAACCAAACATTAGAATGAACCTTCATTCTTTTCCTTTCCATTCCTTTCCTCTCAACCAAAGGCAACCTAAGACTTTTGGTTTGAGAATTGTAGTATATAAAGTTCTATATTATATAGCAACTTTTTATTTTTTATTATTACAACATGTGAGAGCTTTACGTTATTTATAGTTGTAACTAATGAATTCAACTGTTCTTCCAAACGGCCTATAAAATATGATGATTTAAATATTTTTGGTTTAAAGTGGGGAGTTTAATAAGCATAGTTTTGAAAGTAAGTTTAAATTGTCAAATTTTAGTTTGAAATGAGTTTGAATTTTTGATTATCAAATGCTAGTTCAAGGTAAATTTTGGGTTAGCTTTTTAAGTGACTTGTTTTAAATTTTATGTCCTATTAATTGTTTTGGGACCAAAATAGAAAGATTATATGTGCATTAAAAAAGTCCCTTTTTTTTTTAAGGTGATGCAGGAGTGTACTTAAATGTGGGAGACATTTTACATAGTTTAGGCCTCAAAGAAGTACTTGAGCCTAATCTTTTGAGTGTGTCTATAGATTTACAAGAAACTTCTCAAAGTAAGTGTAGAGTTTGGGATGGATTTTGACCCTGATTATGGTGTTTAAAGTACTTGATTGCGTCTTTTCTATCCGTTGCAACTTATAAAAGGAATAGTTACTTCATTTTTTTATCAGTTAGTATCAAAACAAAAGGTCTCAAATTTAATGTGGCGTTTGACAACTTTAGGCTGATCCAATTAATATAAAATACCGTAACAATAAAGACCTTTATATTATTTGAGTTTAAAGCAATTCTCTGAACATAGGTTAACTCCCTATAGATGCTCCTTCTAAGAAAGGGAGTATTATATAAGAGCATAATTGAATACGGAAGAAATGGTTGCATTGTTCTTATACATCACTAGGGAGAAAAAGATTCTTTTCCGTTTGAATTGTTCTCTGGAATAGGTTCAAATTTTCTAGATACATGCAGCTTTATCTAATTAATGTGTGTTTTTAGACACAGGGTGTTTATCAGACAAGCGGCTCGTCACATGAACAGAAAAACAAGGTCAAAAAATATAATTGTAACATTTTGTTTGCATTACATGTGGATTTTTCTTCACAGTCTAGATGATGCATGATTGATTGAATTTTGAATCACAAGAACCGTCCAGATGGGGTTATACGGTAACTTTAAAACCATGATGACCTGCTGTTTATTGCAATTTTATTTTGAATTAATTAGGAAATGCACCCTTCTTAATACTATTTTTTTTTATTGTTTTCTTAGAATTTTGTAATCTGGCATTTTTTGTAATTAATACAGGGATAAATAAGTAAAATATTTAATAAATGACATAAATCTATCTGGCCCCTCACTAGAAAGATGTTATAAATTTTGCTTTTTTTAATTTCGAAGAATGAAGAATGAAAGAAAAAAAAAAAAGGAAGCTAATATATTCTCATCGTGTTAAAAACACGACTAGAATATTGTATTTTTCTTGTCTAAGTGTTAAGGACACTAATTTTTTTAAGAAACAATTGCATAAAAATTGGCGTTCAGGGCTCGTACATGTTCTGCAGTAGCTTTGCTTGGAGAAATAGTACATGCCTAAAATTCGAGAAAATACCATATGAATATTCTACCATAGTCAATATTCAAGAATCCGTATATAAAATTTAATAAATTTGAAAGAAACTATATTGAGAAGTAATCTATATGACATTTGTGATGCGTCTATTTGTGTGAAGAGTCCTTGATATGTAACTGCTCAATATATCATATTGATAATATTATACAATTAAATATTGTTTTTAGCCTATTAGAGCTAATATGGCACTGCTCTTTGAGAGATAAAAATCTGTCTCGAATTCTTGCCAATTAGCTTGCCATCACGCATCAGTAGGACTCGATGAAAATGAGCACTTCAAGTTGATTTTTTACTATTTATTTAGGTACATAGGCTGTATATTTATTTTAGTTTGCACCTATTTTGGTGGGGGTATTAGCAAACTTCCAGGCATATTTAGAGGAAGAAGAGTGCTTTATTTCCCCAGCCACTTCATGCATGGGCGCAGCATCACTGATTTCTTTGAGATCTTCTTTTGTGAGCTTCACTGCCAATGATCTGATATTGGCATTCTAGATTTTCAACTTTAGTTGTGCCTGTAAAAACATCATCAAGGTGACAAATTAAATAATCTGAGTCATTTTCATTTTGCCACCTGAATATTAAAAGTTCCTAGTTTGTCCCTTAAATTTTAAAATTAAAATTTTAGTCAGTACCAACTTAACCTTAAGGCACGTTTAGTGGGTACTTAAGGCTCTCAATTTTAGAAGGCCCCAATTTTTCCTTTTTTTAGGCTATATTATAGCTAATTTCTATATATTATTTATTTATTATTATTATTATTATTGTTGTTGTTGTTGTTGTTGTTGTTGTTTATAGAATCATAAAGAACGAAGTGTTTTGGCCTTGAGTAGTTACTCATGACTCAATGACCTCCTAAATATTAGAATTCCAAACGTCACCCATTTTTGTTTTAAGCATATATATATATATATATATATATTGCAAGATTAAGGTTTTATTTTTTGTATTAGAGTGCGTATCAAAATTAAACTTTTGATTTGAATATCTTTAGTTTTCACTTCAGATCCATTAGATATATATATATATATATATATATATATATATATATATATATATATTGCAAGATTAAACGTCACCCACTTTTTTTAGGTTTTTTCACTATTATGATCAAAATACATAAATTATTTATACTAATTGTTTGATATGAGCAAAAAAAATTGTTTATTTGTTAATAAAACTCGATATACAAATAATTTATGTACTATTCAATAATTTTTTTAGAAATAATCAACAAATAAATTATTCAAGAGCATAAATATGTTGTGTTCGAAAAAGAAAAACAATAGGTTTGGTTTGTTGGTGGGTTAAAAAAAATAGAAACAATACATTTAGTTGTAGGTTTCTTTTTTTTTTTTTTTTGAAATAATTAGAGAGTTCTAGTTTATACGAGAAGTGTGTGTGTGTGTGTTTTTTTTTTGTTATTAGAGAAGCGTCTGATGAGGGTTTTTTTTTGAGTAAGCTTTTGATGAGCTTAAATATTGTATCTTTGGAATTATTACTACTTTTTTTATAGAATAATTACTTCTACTTTATTGTAATTTTATATGGTTATTATTTGTTTTCCTTGATTATGTAGTGGATTGTTTTGTTGTTTTAGATAAAATAAAAAATATTCTACTTTTTTTTTTTTTCATTTCGATGCATGGTATTATATTAAAGCATATATTTTTAAATAGGCCTCCTTTAAAAATCTCGCTTAAGGATCCAAGTTAGATCAAGCTGGCCCTGAATAGCATAATTAGTCTCTTTTAGCTTGTGCTATTAAAATTTATGTTGAAACTTAAAAAAAAAAAAAACTACATGATCTCACTTAACCGCTGCTCCTTCACCATGTTTTAAGCAGATTATCTAATAGAGGAGATTAATAAAGACTAATTCAAAATTCAAGGGCAAAAGTGAGGGTCAGGCAAAAGTGAGGGTCTTTAAAGTTCATGAGGCATAATGAAAATGATTCTAATATTGAAGGGACATAGATGAAAATAATCTCATATAAAAGCTCATGCAACACTGTATTCTATGAGTGCAAAAGAAAGAAGAGCAAATGGATTAAAACATATATACCAGGAATAGGGGCTATATCTTCACCCTGACGAAGAAGCCATGCAAGAGCTAATTGAGCAGGAGTGCAGGCCTTCTTTGCAGCCAGCTTAGCGATCCGCCCATATATAACTTTGTTCTTCTCGAGATTTTCATCTATGAATCTTGGAAACCCACCCTATACCAAAGACATTAAAATGGTTTTACATTCTAATTTCTACACGAGTTAGATCATCTCTATTATAAATGCCAATGTTAATGTTGTATTTGACACTAAAAAATTGTGAAAATATGACATATTTAATATGTTATTTTATTTTGTACTCTAACGCATGATGCTATTTTAAATGCTATATTTACTTGTTGTAGTAAATGTTAAGCTTTGAATCTTGTAAAACTAAACTTCACTTACCAACAAACTCCCATTAGGCAAGCTTTCCGCAACTGCCTTCCCTGCAAAGAATCCATGGCCGAGGGGGCTATATGCCACAATTCCTATGCCAAGCTCACTGTAAATGGAGGCAAGAGAAATTCCAAAATCTTTATGAGCTAAAGTAATTTTGATTTGAATTGGGCACCAATCATGGCAAAACTTTAACAACTAACTGGCCAAGCGGAATTATTTCATCTTCGATTTCTCGCGTCCGTAAAGAGTATTCCATTTGCAGGGCAGTGATGGGATGAACTCTATGTGCTCTTCTTATTGTGTGCACACTTGCTTCTGATAGCGCAATGTATATGATCTTTCCTTCCTCTACCAGCTTCTTGAGCTCCCCCATCTGTCAAAGCCAAAATAGCATTTCAAAGAAAACACAAGTAAGGGAGGCAAAAATTCAAATGATGTACATTCAAAAGGTAAGAAAGAATTTTCACTAGGTCCTTACAGTATCCTCTATAGGTACTGAAGTATCCACGCCATGTTGATAGTACAAATCGAATACATTCGACATCGAGGCGCTTGAGACTAGCTTCACAGCATTCCCTCGCATATTCGGGGGTGCCCTTCACGCCAAATTGAAATTTCCCGGAGGTAGTAACGCCAACTTTGTTGCTACCTGGACTTTGTTCCACGGAAGCTGCTTTAAAGCCTGAAATGCCAAGAAAAGCACCTTCTTGTCAGTATTTTACTCTGAAAACAATGAACTTTGGTAAATACTAAATACCCTGTTGAAATACATTGTTTCTGCTTAATCATAAGCACAAAATATGCATATGGAAAACTAACATACTACCTTGCCAATCATGTTCTCATTGTCATTTTCTCCATAGATATCTGCGGTATCAAAGAGGGTTATACCCCTATTATAAGCTTCCTTTATAATACCACATCCAGCTTCATGAGACAAAGGAGCGTTTAGGATTCCGGAAAGTCCTGCACACCCGAAACCCAACACAGAAACCTGCAAAGCAGCCATGGGAAGAAAATCTGTTATGTTGTTTGGGAAATAAGTTGAAACTAGAAATGCTGTAGCTATTCAAATTTTACAAGAGAAAATACGGCAACAAAATATGTATTTCTGACCGAGGATCCTAACAGCCTAGTCTCCTTCAGTGAAAGGAATATGTGAGGAAACTATGATGTTCCTTAGCACGAAATCGTTTACCCATGTTCTGCTAATTATGTACGTATATGTCATAAAGGGGTGCTAATTGCCTTTCTTTGCCCCCCAGGTCAACAAATTCCAAATTCCATTCTTCTCCAGACGAAAAAAGTTTTAGACTAAATCAGCAAAAATAGATGTACGTTTGATATGCAGTAATAAAGATTATCTATAGTCTATATAATTGATATAGCTAATGTCTAGAGTTTTTTGGAAGTATGGTTAAAACTATAGTTGTTGTTTACAACACTATAGCATATAAGAGCTTTATGCTGTAATAACTTTTCTTTTTACCACAACATATAAGTGCTTTATAATATTTGGTAATTCTAATGGATGTTGTCAAACACCCTAATCATTTGGGCTTTGATCAAGATTATCCATAGTCTATATAATTGCTACTTCTTATTCTACCTCCAATCCCTGACTGCCCAGCTTTACCCTTGGAACTTGGATTTGGGGCTTCCCCGCCTCCATTTTCAAAACACCAAATAGTTTAACTGAAATGTCTACTGTGAAAAATACTACGACATTTTCCTCTGATATATGTCTATTTATATTGCATAAGGCGAGTGAGACGTTTTTGGACTCATCACAAATTTCTTTCAAATCCTCTTCAGAAAGCTTCACAGCCAAAATCTAATGTTGTTAGCCATGTTTTTCACTTTAGTTGTCCCTGTATAAAAAGGAATTGTAAAGGATAAGGATTGCCCAGTGAATGAAAACTTATTCTCATCTTTGTTCAAACCAGTTCTCCAGTCAAGAATCTTATTTTTATGAATTGCAGGAATTAACAATTATGGTGGCTTTTTTGGCAATAAGAAGACTGATGTACAGATAGTATTAGTATATGGCAAATTGTAAAATTCATCCTTGCCTTGAAACTAATGTGAACTTGTCCTCCGAATTTTTTACGTGTCGACGACGCTCACTGAACTTGAGAACAGTGGCAACTTTGGTCCTTTAGTTTGTTTTCCATTCAAAAAGTAGTATCAGGCATGGAATTTCCCATTAGGTTGTTTGTATATTCTTCCGACGAAAACAAACGAAAAGACCAACATTGCCACTTTTCTCAAGTTCAAGAGGGTATGGATTGCACATTTAACAAACCGGGGGGGGCGGGCAAGTTGAGACTAGTGACAAGGTCTAGAGGGTACTTTTAGAATTTATCCTATTAGTACAAGAGAGACTCAAACTTACCAGGAATTGGAATTATGTCATTTCCTTGATGGAAAAGCCATGCCAAGGCCAATTGAGCAGTAGTGCAACCATGCCTGTCAGCAAGTTTGGAAAGTCTGCTATAAAGAAGTTTGTTCTTCTCCAAATTTTCCCCATTGAATCTAGGATGCACCAACTGCGATACAATTCCCAAATAAGTTTAAAAAGGAGTTTTTTTATAGAAACAAATTCATCATCAATCCATATTTTTTTTAACATAGCAACAAACTCTGAGCAGGCAAGCTCTCCAAAATCGCCTTTCCACCGAAGAAGCCCCGGCCAAGTGGGCTATAAGCCACTATCCCAGTACCAAGTTCCCTACTAAGAAAGGTGTCATAACTTGCTACAAATGGAAGTAGCTTCTGCAATACTTGCATTTTGTAGTGTCAATTTTGAACCAAATCAAAAACTGCAAAGCGGAATGATCTCATTTTCGATGAGTCCATAAAGAGTACTCCATCTCTAAGGCAATGATGGGATGAACAGCATGGGCTCTTTTTATTGTATCCACACTAGGCTCTGACAAACCAATGTACTTTATCTTTCCTTCCTCTACCAGCCTTTTAAACTCCCCTCCTATCTTAGAGAAGTTCATTTCAAACAAAAAACCATAAAAATAGTGTTGTACAACTTGAAGACCAGATAAAATATATGATAAAACAAGATGATAAATTTTTGGTCCTTTTTAACTTACAGTATCTTCATTTGGCACTGAATGTCAACACAGTGCTGAAAATAAAGATCAATATAATCAACATTAAGGCGCTTAAGACTGACTTCACGGCATCGTCTCACATATTCAGGAGTTCCCTTTACGCCAAACTGATAGTCCTCTGACTCGACAACAGCAAATTTTGTAGCCAATTCGATTTTCTCCCAAGGAAGCTGTTTTAGGGCCTGAAGATACAAGGAAAGTGATGACATATCATAACTTTTTTTTAAAAGCATTGTTTTACTAAAAATCTCAAGTTTTTTTAAATTCAGAAAATGATCATTACCATGGGTCAATCACTAATTAACCGATATCAATCAATGTTTAACCAATATCGATCGAATGATTTATCGGTTAATTACTAATTGACTTGGTGATTAATCATCGTTGACTTGGTGGTCATTGACCAGATCTAATTGACCAACGCACCAATTATTTTAATGGTCACGGAGAATTTTTCCAATAAAGAAGTTTGGATATTCACTGAATGAGGTGGACTATTTTTGCAAAATGTTAGTTCATACTTAGTTTAAAGCTTTATAGTGATATCCAAAAAGAAAAAAGAAATACACCTTGCCAACCATAATTTCATTATCCACAAAGATCTGAAGTATCAAAAAAGGTGATACCCTTATTGAAGGCTTCCTTGATAACTAAAATCCAGCTTCATGAGAGAGAGGAGCATTACAAACTCCAGATAGTCCAACACATCCAAAACCCAGTTTAGATACCTGAAAACCCAGAAAAATTTACCATTAATGATAAGACTGATATTTACATATCTAAAGGGTGAAATTTTTTTCAATATCATATGTGGGAGAATTTCTACGGTTCAATCAATCTTTGAACTTAATTTGAAGTTCTGATCCTGTAAAAAGTGGAATTTAAACTATACTGAAGATGGTCATAACTAATATTGAATTTACAGTTCTTTCAATCTTCATTTTAACTAATCTTTTTATCAAGTTATAAGATAACGTAAAAATTCCTTATAGGATTGTAATGATCATATTGACATAGCCAAATTAACAAATAAGTAGTCCTTGGCCAATCAAATGAAAAAAAATGAATTAAACACGCACTAATAAATTTAAGTTGTTAAGTTCTCTTTACTTGAGTCACAATGGTTATATTAATAATTATTCCCTTTACTTGAGTCACAATGGTTATATTAATAATTATTTCTTTTTGATCAGTTGATTTTGATGTTAATATTAATCTTTGTTAATAGTTGTCTACGTGTCACAAGGATGCTTGTAAATGGATCTGTTTCATTTTGCTTTCAATTAGGTTGTTGATATTCAATTGTGAATTACTCAAGGTGACAAATTATATAATGATAATGAAACAAATGAACGACAAAGAAGATTGTCATCACAAGTATTTTGCACATAATGTAAATTATTTTCTCTTTACTCTCAAAAAGAGAATGAAAATTGTTGTGTGACAAGATTTGACAAACTTGGTTCTAACCAACTTTTCAGTTAAGAATAATGTAAAATCTCACATGTTATAATAATAAAAAAAAGTTGCTAGAATATAAAACTCTCATATGTTACAGTGTTTACAGTTCTAACCAATGATTTTAACCACCATGTTAAACACCCTCTAAATAATCATCTTTAATCAAAAGGGTCTTTTATACCCAACATGGGTATTATCCTAGTATTATTGCAACTAATTCATAAAACATGAGATAGATTTAGCATTAGATCATCACCACAAGTGACAGTTTTTTTTTTTTTAATGATTTCCAAGTTGAAAATTATTTTGATGGGGTATTTGCGAACTTCCATGAATATTTGGTCAGAGCCTCATAATCCCTATTACCACAAACTTGTTGGATGTTCATAGCATCACAAATTTCTTTCAAGTCCTCTTCAGAAAGCTTCACTGCCCATGATCCAATGTTGATAGCCAGATTCTTGATTTTAGTAGTCCCTGTATAAAGGCATTGTGAAGAATAGGCCAAAAGCATCTCTCCGTGGGCAAAGAGGACTAATACGGTGTTTGAAAGGGTGGTGAAATTTAGTGATAGGAACCATTTTTACTGTAGCATATGAGAGTTTTATACTGTAACATATTTTTTTTTTATTGTTATTATAGTATATGAAAACTTTATACTATTTATAACTGAGATTGTGGTAAAAATTCAGTGGTTCTTACTACTGCAAAACATCCCCTAAAACATCCCCTAAATCTATAAGGGCGTTTTTGGATTTTGCACAAAATTGTAGATGTAATTGTCTTTGGCAAGGCCCAGAGTTAGGGGGATCACTAGCCTTGTCTTTACGCTCTAATAGGGGTCCACTTGCCATTAGAAAGCGGAGCTGGCAGAGTCTCTGAGTACTTGTGTTAGTCAAAGAATCTAAAAGGTTGGCACAAAAGTCAATACACGCCTACAAAAATTGATATCCTTTTGAAGTATTTTTTATAAGCTAATGAAAACTTTTTGGATTGTAATTGAAACCAAAACTAATGAAAAGAAAATAGATACCAAACTCACAACAGTGCACTTTGCCGGCTTTTATTATGGCAATATAGAAACTGACCATGATGGAGATAACTGAATTCCAGTCATATATTTAAGATTTATTTGGTCAATAAATTTAAATTGTATTGATTTGTATTATTTTGGTTTAAATGATGTTATTTAAATTATATGATTTGAATTTTTATTCTAATTCAAGTTTGCGTGTGTATTTAATGTGCTAGTTTAAATAGGGAATAAAATTGAAATTTATGTTTAGATAAATAGTAAAAAAGTTTTTGATTTATTAACAAATCTAATAAAGTCTTAATATTTATGATATTAAAAAATATGCAATATGGATCTTGATTTATTCCTCTATTCATTAGGAACACAATGAAAGCATAGACATATTTATGTAAGTAGTAGCACCAAAATCTACTCATCAAATATCTTTAGGTACAAAAACTAATTTAATTTCAAAACAAACCAAAGCAAGAAGCTTACTCATCTTTTCACGTCAAGTGGCATATTTAGAACACTCTTTCTTCATGTGTCCTTCCTTCTTGCAAAAATAGTAGGTAAATTCCTCATCCTGCTTCTTTAGTTTCTTCCGCAGAGTTGTTCGAACTGCAGCTTTCTTAGCTCTCTTTTTTTTCTTGTTCTAAGAGGATGATGCTCAGTGAGCACTTTCAATCTTATCTCGCTGAAGCATTTTTTTTCTTTCACACAGTGTGAGATATGAGCTCATTAAGAGTCTATTTGTTCTTTTAGGTATTTTTGTTAGACATGTATGCTCTAAGGAGGAAAAATATAATATGTTTTTGGAGATATTTTTATCAATAAAAAATTTATTTATTATTAATATACCAAATGTTGTCCTCTTTACGCTCATATTTGTTGAATGTATGATAAGCAAATAAAAGTTTAAAACTGTCGGTCTAAACCTTTAGAATCAGGTATATGATAGACAGATTATGCGGAAGACATGATTCTAAAGGTGTCGGTCTAAATTATAAGATCCGCAATTGAGGGAAAAAACTTGGGCACTTGATTCATGCAAAGATTGTTATGTTGTCTATATCCCTAATGGGAGATGATTTGTCTTGCCCATCAGAGCTGGACTCTGCGAATAGAAACATTGGTGCATTGTCATAGGTGACGATGTATTAAATCGGGACATAAAGTGTAATAGACTTGGATTAATAATTCTGTCGCGGTGAATCAATTCACTTTAGACAATCATATGTGTTGTATCTTAATCCTGCGGTGAATAGTTGGCTCGTTATCTTGACTTATGTCTTTTGATGTACCAAAAGGTGACGTCTATATTTTATGTTGGTACGCATAATGGTACGTTGAAGGCATGACTTTTGATAGTGTAGACTTGTTATTCATAGATATGGAATCCATAGCTCCTTTTTAGGAGTCGATGATATCCTCTTACATGCGTTATCCTATAACTGGAAAACTAAAGGATTCAATCATTTAGATATATAGGTGTAACCAAATGGTATGCTGTCTTTGGATGGTAAGTTTTCCGATGATGAGATAATGGAACGTAAGTTAAAAATAATTAGGAAGGTAAAACAGAATTTTTCATTAAGCCAATTATAGATAATCCTATAGGGATATGATACATTATGATATGTCACGGAGACTTAACTATTCGGGCTTCGTAATTCTATATAGCTTGAGAGTGCAGTTCCAAGCTTTTAGTGGAGTAGCGTTGGAGTTGATAATTATGAAATATATATCTGGGATATTGGGTTTTATAATTATTGGGAGCTTGAACTATATAGGTCCATCAGGTCCCATTTGCTAGCTCATTCATGTAATGATAAGACGTGTTTTCTAATAAATTGGTGACTTATATTAAATTATCAGATTATCTAAAATTCGACAGAATCAGATAATTCATATTTGTTTATCGATTGAATTAATTTTGTGTAAATTAATTCATGATAGACTTGTTGAATTATCGAAAATATTTATTTTTCTAAAGATTATCTAGATATGATTGCTTTAGTCAAATAACTTTTCTATTAAGTTATTTGAATTAAAACTGAGGCTCCATCCTAAGAATCTTAGGTGGAAAATACAGATTCACAGGGATCATTTATCGTAAGTTCGGCAAGCCGATCTTTAAGTTCGGTTGCTGATTTGCTAGTTCGGCCTGCCGACTGAACGATTTTTGATCACGTGTTTTTAGACTCTATTTTTATCAGATGTTGATCCTGATTTGAGTTTTTAAGGCCTTATCTGATAAGGACTAACCCTTAGGCCTAACCTCTATAAATAAGGAGTGAGACTCATAGTTATTTAAATCAGTTGAGAAATTAAGAGTGAGTACTCTGCTAATGAGTCTCTGAAACTCCCCTAAGAGCTATTGTTCACAAATTACGAATGTTAGTTTTGGGTCTCAATTAGTTGGAAGGAAAGTCACCAGTAGAAAATCTATACGTCGTGCGCCTACACGAACTCTGATTATGGATAGAGAATAGCAAAGAAGACTAGTTGGTTGTGGCTCTTCTAGAACATTTTTCTCTTCATTAATTACAGAACCTCTTCGGCAAACAAGGTTAGTAAGATCTAGTTAATTTATGCATATAGCGTGTTAAACTTGTGTTTTAAAAAATACTCTGGTATAAAATTTTTAATTTCCGCTACATACTATTTTTCTAACAATTTTAACTCACTTTAAATTGTTCGTATTATGTAGGAAGAGAAGTCAAAACTAAAGTGCACGAGCAAGTTCTCAGACAGCTCTAACTTTAGTAACTTTTGTTTTGAACCGAGATAAGACATTTCCATGATATACTTCCTTATGTTTCCTTTTTCATTATACTTCATGGAAAAGAGTTTAGCCAAAAGGTTACTCGTTTCCAACTTTTCATTTAGCAAAATATTGCTTTATTTCCTTAAGGAACTTCTTACTATTACTGCTCTCAGTAATAGAGCTCCAAAACGCCTCTAGAATGGAGCGTTTTATGATCATTAGACACTTTCGATTAGAGCGATCTCACTTCTCAAATTTTGTCTTATTTGGGTTTTCTATAGTGGAAATGTGTTGCTTTTCCCTTAACGCAAAGTCTAAATCTATATATCCAAGAATGATCTCCACACTCGCTTTCCAGACCTTAAAATTTGTCTCATTTAGCATTAGGATAGCATTGACTTGAGTGAAAACATTTGTAGCATTGGCAATAGAAACTGAACAGAGAACAAAACAAAACAATATACTCAGAATCAAAAACATGTCATAATAAAACAAACAAATGAGATAACAAAACAAAATTGGAGACCCATCACAAGATACCTAGCACAACATTGATGTCCAAAAATTGGACAAAGACATCAACTGTAAGTGGTACTCTCAAGCAATAATCAAATATTGATAATAAATCTTGTCAAACAATAGCCTTTCTTTGGACCAACTATTGTTCACATAAAAAGCTTTATAATTGTCACATATTTATTACCACACGTGTGTCTGCTATTTGACCAAATGGTAACCTACTTTTGGGCCTGTTACAGTTAGCATAAATAACAAACACGCAAACATCTTAATATTTTTAATTAGATTAATCTATGCAATAGAAGTAATTTTAGCAACATGTTGTTTCAATCAATTTAATCAAGATATAAGATGTAAACTATGCAAATTATAATCCTTAACAATAATCAAAACTATTGTTTTGACATTCCTTAATTTTTTGTGCACAGCACAAAGCACCGGGACGCTACAAATTTCTGTCCACCACACTGCAATGCGCCAAATGGGGCACCGCAACACTGCATGAAATTTGCCAGAGTGATGTAGTGCTCCCTAACGGGAGCCGCAATACTTTGGCCTATATATGCAACGATGTAGTGTGCCCCAACGAGCGCCATGGCGCTAGGCATAATTCGTTGGAGCACCGCAGGGTGCCCCAACAGGCTCCCGGCACTGCAATTTTTGGAACAACCTTCTGATGAGCATTGTGGCACTCCGTCGCGATTTTGTAACGTAATATTCATTTGAAAAGTTGAAAAATTCCAAAAAAAAAATTTGATTTTTCTCACTTCAATTTAATTCTTTAATCCACAATAACACCGTAGATCAATCAAAACAACAATTCCTTAATCAAAAATCATGTAAAAACAACAATTCACACAAAAAATCCAAATATTTTCTATCCAAAAAATTCTAAAATAGAGAAAGAATAGAAAACAAAACAAAATTTGTGTGAATCAATCCTAATAATCTAACATGATAATTGCTCTGATGCCACTTGATAAAATTCTTAATTCTAGATATTTACAATTTTGTACAACCCTATACTAACCATATCACAATCCTAGGATCATACTTTGCCAGATTATTAAGAAACTGAATTAGGAATAAATACTTGTATCTATGGTAGTTGCTATCAACTCTTTTGCAGAATTTCTACTATGATAGATGAACGGGTCCTTGTCTTTCTCAATCAAATCACCTTAGTCTTTAATGAGTTCTTTCTCTTCTTGATGGGGAGAGGAGAAAGCTTTAGAATGATTTGATGTCTTAGGTACCGTAACCTAATAATGGCTTTATATGCTTTTCTACTAAGGTTCCATAAAACCTAATTAGGTCGGTATTGGGTATCCACTTATTAAACTCATACTTGATTAGTAACCTATGGGCTTCCATAAATAGACCACTTAAATTAAACTACTATAATTAAATTGCTATAATATAAGAGAAATTGCACCAAATAGCATAGCTATAATTTTTAATGAAAGAAAATAACACACATTTGAAAATATATAAGCATATAGTCCAAACCATTGTAAAATTATAAAATTACCCTCATCTTCTTCAACTCTCACAAAAGAGCCTAACACACTTTCTAGGGCTGTACAAAAATCACCCCGCACCCGCCAACTGCCCGCTCCCCCTCCCGCCCATCTCAAAGAAAGCGGGTTTACGTTAACAACCCACTGGCAGGCAGGTTGAACCCGCCCATCAATATATTTAGGTGGGCGGGTTTGGTTTTAAGTTTTTAAGGGCGGGTTCAGGTTAAACCCGCCCGCCTATATATTTAAAAAAAAATATCATTTATTTGATTTTGTTCTTATTTTAGAGATGATTGAACAATCCAACACTTCAAGCACGGGCTCAGCTACCTCTTAACATATTGGAAACTGGAAAATCTCCTATTATTTTGTGAAATAATCAAAATTTAAATCAAGTAAGTCAGTAGAGAAAGGCCCTAAAAGGAAAAAGAATGCTTCACTTTGTTCATCATTTCATTTGTAGCATTCTATTATTTTCGAACCCAGTGAATAGGCTTTAATCTTTATGGATTCTTGACTTTGTTCATCACTTCATCTGTAGTTGATGTTTCTTGTTGTAGTGAATGATTATGTTTCTTAATTTGTACTTTTGAATATAGTTACTGTCTTTAGGCATCAAACTTGCTTGTTGTTGGGAATGCTTTATGCATTATCATCTTATATTTTCTACAAATTGTCTTCACTTTTTAAAAAAATGTCCAAAAAATTACATTGGGCAATAGCATAGGTCTAAACCGCCTCAACCCGCCCGCACCCGCACCTGCCCAAAACCAAACTGAAACCATCTGCCATGTGGTGGGCGGTTTGTGGGTTGGTTAATCGTCAATCCGTCATCCAAAAAAACAGCACCGTACCTGCCCAAAAACCATCAAACCGTCCGCTGTTCACCCCTAACACTTTCTATCTCCTCTCTCCTACTCTCTTCAGCTTCGACGATAACTCCAATGACCTCTCCTGTTGTTACTTTGGCGACCTCAACAAAATTATAAAATTACCCTCATCTTCTTCAACTCTCACAAAAGGCCCTAACACACTTTCTATCTCCTCTCTCCTCCTCTCTTCAGCTCCGGTGACAACTCCAATGACCTCTCCTACTGTTTCTTTGGCGACCTCAACAACTTCGGCGACCTCTCTCATTATTACTCCGACGACGTCGACAACTTTGGCGATAAATTTGGCTCAAAACTTTCTTTCATGATCGACCTTCCCTTCAGCGACATGAGGCTCTCATAATGGGTGCTTGGGCTAGGAACAGTGCTCATCTTTACTCTACCGCCATCCAACCTAGCCTCCATCAGAGCAACACCAACCAAGCACCTTTCGCCACCCAACCTCGTTGCCAATCACCGAACTCGCAAAAAGCCAAGTGCAGTAGCGAAGCGAGCTTCAGTTGCTGAGATCATGAGCTTAAATGGGCCATATCTTTCTTTGTCTCATAATATAATTGTTTTATTAATAT
Organism: Artocarpus heterophyllus; assembly: GCA_025403435.1. Taxonomy (NCBI): domain Eukaryota; kingdom Viridiplantae; phylum Streptophyta; class Magnoliopsida; order Rosales; family Moraceae; genus Artocarpus; species Artocarpus heterophyllus. The sequence goes on from CM046342.1 coordinate 6,791,820, forward strand.
GTTGCCTATAATCTAATGGGAAACTAAAATTTTTCAACAATATTATTTGAATCAAGATGAAATTTCAATTATGTTTGAATCTCACAAAACTTCATTTTGGTATGGACTAAACTAATATGTATGAAGTTTATTGTGTAAATCATGTTTATTTATATTTTTTAATGTTTATTATATCTTAATGTATTAGAGATATGTTTAATAAAAAATTTACATAATTCTCGTAATTTTTATCAAAATTTTCATCAATGTCGATATTTTTTTAAAAATTTTCATAAAATTAAAGTACGTATATTTTCATTGAGAGCAACATTTTTATCCTTGTGTAGGATAGAATTGACGTCTTTGATAAATGGACTTTCTATGTTCCCATCATAATTCAAAATGTAATAATGATAATAGTAACAAAGACAATAATCATCATCAAATAGATAAATGATAAATCGAAATGATATTTAGTTATCTAGTTTTTTTGCGTGAAATATTTAGTTGTCTAGTTGACCTGCGCAAATGTTGCACCTTGTCTCGAATCAGACAAGGACACGTCGACTCAACCACGTCACTTAAATTTGGGCCCAGTAAAGATACAAATCACGTACTTCCCGCCAAAGCCCAAGCCCAGTTCGACGAACGACGTGTTCTTGCTTCAACCTCCGGACTTCTTCCGTGTCGTTTTGTCCCTTCATCGCTGTCGTCCTTCACTCTTAAGCTCCCAAATTTCCGAGACAACCAGACCAAACGACAACTTTCTCCCCATAATTTTCGAAACAGAGGAGAGAGAGAGAGAACAAAGATGGAGAGAAGGTCGAGAATCGGAACCGCCATAGCCGGATTTCTGGTGGGTCTTCTTCTCTTGACGAGCTTCGTCGGACGAATTTCGTCGCTTTCGGTGACGGTAAACGACGTCGAATGCGTCTACGAGTACGTCCTCTACGAGGGCGATAGTGTTTCCGGTAATTTCGTTGTCGTCGATCACGATATCTTCTGGAACTCCGATCACCCTGGGATCGATCTCATAGTAAGGCCCATCTCTGATTTCCCTTTCCAATTTCGGTAGAGTTTGGATTGAAAGCTTTTTTTTTTTTTTTTTTTTTCTGAGGTGGGGGTGGGATAACCGGGTTTTGCTTTGTGATTTGGGGTTGATTTATTCAGTTTGTGTTGAATTTATTTGATTTTTGCAATTTTTCTTTTTTTTTTTAAATTTGAGACAGTTTTCATCATATGCATTAACCCTAAGATCGAAATTGAGCTGTTGTGGAACCCTAAATATGAGATTTGATGCTGGGATGACTTGGATATTATTGCTTATTTGTTAGATAATTGACAAAAATTAATGCTTTATGGAGAAGAGATTTTGGAAACTTAATGTTGGAAAATTTATGCACATAAAATAATATGTTAAATATGTTTCATGAAGAAAATCTCAAATGGAAAACAAACTGAATAAAACTAACGCTTAAAAGGCACACTAAAGGCAAATTTACCCAAAAAAATGGCCCCCCAAAAAAAAATGTTCCAGCTTTCGCAAACAATTATTTTAGGAATCTGTATGCATCTGAGATAATTTTAAGGAAATCATATATAAATTAACCAAGGCAGTGAAAAATGGCCTCAGCCGCAAGGCTGTATATTAGATTCGGTGATCAGAAATTTGGCCTTAACTTTCCAAAAAGGAGATTTAGATATCTGAGTATGTGTTTTCTGTAGGTGACATCTCCTGGTGGTAACACGGTGCACACTTTGAAGGGAACATCTGGAGACAAGTTTGAGTTTAAGGCTCCTCATAGTGGAATGTACAAATTCTGTTTTCATAATCCTAACTCTACCCCAGAGACAGTTTCATTCTACATACATGTTGGTCATATTCCAAATGAGCATGACCTTGCTAAAGATGGTTCGTGAACTTGCCTTTATTTCATTTTGTGTGTGTGTGCGTGCGCGCCCATGCACATTTTACATATGCTCCCAAAGTCAATTATATCAACTGCTTGTTGTACTTTGTTGGCTGATTTATCTTATATGTCTTTGGTTTGCTCATTATATATGCCATTTATTGCAGAACATTTGAACCCTATAAATGTTAAAATTGCCGAGTTGGGGGAGGCCTTGGAGTCTGTTACAGCTGAGCAGAAATATCTAAAAGCACGTGATACTCGTCACCGTCTTAGTAAGTTTTGAACTAATAGTTAGAAGTTGTTTGTCGTACCATTTCATTACTTTCCTCACTAAATCTACGTCCATGCCTAATTTGGTCAACCCTTCTTATCTGCTGTTAATCAATCTGCAATAGAACAGTATTACAATGGGGAGTTTGAACGTTCAAATGAGCTTCAATAGGACTTCTGTTTTTTGTATTTTCTTTGCCTCTGCATCTGTTTGATCTCGTTCAAAAAGTTTTTAAGTCCTCTCATAGAGCTCGGCCTCAGCACCTCAGTAAAAGAACTGTAGAATTTTCACTCGCTTCTTTCTCCCCTCTCAGTCCCTCTGTCCATATCTTTTGGAGATGGTAAGCAAAATTTCTTCTAGCATGAAAATTTCGCAAGCAGGCTCATCCATGGTAATTGCATATATCATGACCCGCTTGCGTGCAACAACACGGAAGCATTGCAACATGTGCCCTGATGTTGAACTGATTTTGACACACATTACGGGTGAATTTAACCTTGTTTCTTCTCACATTTTACACACTTTCGAGAGTTTTAAGGGTAGAAAAATAGTTAATTAGCGAATACCCCGTAATATTAGTGCCCATGTCCATTAGTGAAAGGCTGCTTCTCATATGTCAGATCCTCTTTAAGAAGCATTTCTAACTCAATTTTTTTTTCTCCTGCCCCAGCAAATGAGAGCACAAGGAAGCGTGTAATTTTCTACACGGTTGGGGAGTATCTTTTGCTGGCTGCCATTAGTACTCTACAAGTTATATACATCCGTCGCCTCTTCAGCAAGTCGGTCGCATACAACCGCGTTTGAGGCGCCTTAACGATGTCTAAACTCCTTTGTTTTAGTAGACGGGAAGAGCCTTGAAGATGGTTTCGGATAATTATGTCACAATTTACGGAAGATTAATACTGTACTTATTTATTCATTGCTAACTATATTTAGGGCCTGGGCTTTTTAAATGTTGTTTTTGGTTTTTTTTAGTCTAAAAGCTACTTTTTGAAGTGTTTGAGTAAACTGTTAGAAGTGCTTTTATTTTTCAAAAGTGTTTTCCGTCAAAGCTATAAAATACAGCTTCATAAAAAAGCATTTTTAAAATAGACTTTAAAACTTGTATCAGAGTATCGGTAATATATTATAAGTTTAAACGTAACATTATTGTAACTTAAAAAAAAATTAAAACTTTGTTGATTTATTAAAATTATTTTAAATGTATAGTTTAAACATTTGCTGAAAAGTTATGTTTTTTTTGCTAAAAAGTTCACAAATAGAAGCTATATTAAACAGGCCATTAGATTTTCTGAACATGTCTTTTTTTTTTTTTTTTTTTGGGCTTTTTGCAACATTAAGTGACTTGACTAAAAATAACGCATCAACGGCAGCTTGAAAGCTTCATGACGTCAAAACTGGGCTTTTTCTAAAAGACTTGCGACAAAAAGAAGCAAACCTCCCTTTTGTGCCCGTACCAACAAGCTATTCTCTTCTAGATTCACATAAATAAGAGTGAGAACGAATAAAAGGGGTAGTAAAAGGATACCAATACGATACAATGAACATTTCATGTAAATACCTGATATGAATCTCTTTTAAGATTCTGTTTATTTTTTGTTTGTTATGTAAGTCAATTTAAGTGGCGTTTAGTGTGTGTTTAGGCTAATTTAAATTATAGAGGCAGTTTTAAACTGGTTAAGATACTCACAATTTAAATTTTGACCATCCTTTTAAGTTCACATTGTTTGAACCTTTTTCTCCAATAAAAATTATTCTTATTATTCTTTTTCTTCATAAACTATAGTTTTTCAAACACTAGTTCTTGTTTTAAACTTGAGGTAATATTTTTATTCTTGTTTTAAACTTGAGGTAATATTTTTATTCTTGTTTTGAATTTTTACGTTTAAAATATGAGTTTAAAACTACCGTATAAACCTTACACTTTAGAGCTTATAATTTAAACTATAAAAAATTAAACAATACCATTCTAAACATGCACACCAAATAAACCGTACAAAGTTGAAGGTAATATAAATGCCACAAAATAATTTCCCATGCAATAATCTCATTCAATTCTACTCTGCATAAAAATTGGGTCACTTTTTCTTTTTTCATTTTGGGCATCGTCCGTATCATGCATCATCAAAACATTGCACATGATATGCAGTACTTTTATTCGTTTGCTCAATTCAAGTAATGTGGCCTATCCAAACAAAGAAAAGAAAAAGGATTATATAATGTGACTAAAGAACTTTTTTTTTCTTTTTTCTTGAATGTCAAACAAATGCTAACACATGTGCACGCATAATTTAGTCGTACAGAAGGCACAACTCAGATGTCCAGTCCAGCGAATCTCGACCATTATGAATTGCTTAGAACCGAAAAAGATAATCATCACTGAGTATTTATCTTATTACTGTTAAATTTATAAAACAAAAAAAAATGTTTTGACTCGATTTAATGATTTTAAGACATATATCAGCGAGGCTTCCAACCAGAGAAGGCTATGAAACTCATAGGAACTAGGACCCAAAAGAACGCTTAAGTACTGCCAGATTATGGGGCGAGCTTTTTCAAAGAATAAAAAATAAGGAAAAAAGGTCATAAGGGCAGAGTATTTGACCTTCCTAGAGTTAATGACTCTCAGTAAATAAAAATATCTCCATGCGATATATGAATATTTCGCAGACGTTATCGAAAAGAATGAGTAGTATTACCAAAGGATGATATTGATGTTTGGCACACCACTTGGGATGCGTGAATAGTTTTAACCATCTAAACAATTAGGAGATTTTAAAGCCTGTTTAGTTTAAATATTTAAATAGAGTATTTAAATAAAGATTTAAATTTTTATGAGAGAAAATACTATAACAAAATGATTCGAACCACAAAACAAACACACCCTTGATTTTTTTTGGGCAAAATATAAATAAATGACAAAAATTTGGGATAAGTTAGTTAATTATTGTAGTCACGATTATTGAGCGAACCAAGAATTTCTAAATATAAACCACGAAAAAAAAGAATCAAGAACACCGAAATTTTTACCGAGGTTCGGACAAATGTCTTCGTCCTCGTTAAGCTCTCTCATAAAGAAAGCTCTTTGTGCACTATCAGAGATTTGTTACACCCTCACAACTTGCAATCTACTTAGAGCACACCTCAATTACAGAATCAATATTACAGAGAAACCCTAGTGCTAATCCCAGAGAAGAGATACCTGGAAAAAAAATACCTATATTTTCTCTCACTTTCTCAATCTCCAAACACTCTTGTACTTCTCAATTACACAAGAACACTCAAGCTCTGAGAACGCCCTCTCAATTCTTTTCTTCCTTAGCTCTACAGCAATTTTATTGTTTTGAGAAGTCTTTTCTTTTCTGCCCTAGCCATCTCCAAGACATACAATATATATATATATATATGAGATCAAATCTGAGCAATGAATTAGGTCGGTGAGGCAGCATGTTCACATGTCATGATCCAAGCCATGCTTTACTTAGTTGAAGCGGTGCATTCTGGACTTCAATAATGAATAAACAACAAACCTCCATATGTAACAAACTCTACTCATTGTCATATGTGTGGAATTACACTAACAATTATGGTAAATCCAGTGATGATCAAATCTTATTTCAAGATCAGACTGAGAGAATCCTAAATTCACCTAATAAATTTAGACTAATCCCATAATTAAATTTAGAAAATTCAGAATTCATTATAAATTATAAATTTAGCCACTATCAAATTTGGTAAACTCGAGACTTACTATATATACTTTTGTGAAATCATAATTTTTTTTTATAATATTTGAAATTTGTTAATTTTTAGTTTATAAATATTTGTTACCCTTATATATTTTTTTGAAAACTAAAAATTATGTGTTTATAATTATCAAGTGTTTTTGAAACCAAGTTATAAGTATAAAGTTTCAACTGTTAAGTATAAAGCTTTTATTTGCTACAATATAAGATAAAAATATACTATAATATAAAGCTCTTAAATACTAAAATATTTAAGTTTGAACTTTAATTTCTAATTTTGTTCTTCAACACTATTGTTTAATATCACAAAGATTCACACCTAAATTTTCCTAAAAAGATTTTTCTTAAATATAATTTCTTCTTGGTAAGATTGCTACGCCCATCCAAATGCACAATGGCACGTCCAAACATCTTTTGATTTTATGTTTAGACTCTCTTTACACGTAGGGAATTCAAATACTCTGGCTAATATTTATCGTTTCAAACGATATTCAACTAATTATATTATAATAAATTATTTAATAAAAAATATATAAATATCAACCAAATATTTTTAATTTTTTTAAATAATATATAATAATATAATTAAACCAATATCATTTAAGGTACTAAAATCAAAGATATATAAAAGAGAGATATTAAAATATTAAAGGATTAGTTCTTATCGATTATTGATCTCTTAATCCAGTAGTGCACCAAATACAAGACAACACGTAATCTAAAAATTATCTTAAAAAATATTTAAAAAAGGAAAAAAAAAGCTAAAAAAGGAAAATATTGCTTGGAAAGCGGATAAAAAATAAAATAATAGAAAAATAGAAACAGATAGGTATGGTCCGCATAATTACGGATAAGATGCCAAGTGCCCACTAATCAGCTAAAATTCATGTAATAACCAGGGGTAAAATCGGTACAAAACAGTCGTGTCTCAATCTTATTGGTTCAAAAAAATAACGCCGTTTCCTTTTCCGTACATATATTGAATCGAATCAACCGTCCCATCGTCATCACAAAAATCAACCATTTTTTTCTGCATTCCTCAATCTCCGGCATCAAAACCATCGTCGTATTCTGCGTTTTCTTGAACTTCCGATCAACGACCCAAAAAAGATCTTCAAGAAAAAGAAAGGAAAAGGAAGGTCGGAAAATGCTGGCTGTGTTCGACAAATCCGTGGCTCAGAGCCCCGACGGTCTGCAGAGTCCTCACTCATCCGATTCGGTTGCGGCTCTGAAAGATGGGTCCTTGGCCCGCCATTTTTCCTCTGTCCATCCTTCTTCCGTCACCGTCAACCTTGGCTCTTCCGGTTTCATGGCGTACTCACTCGAAGGACAGAACCCTCTTCTTCCCAGGTACGATCTAATGGGACGAACAAGACCCAGAAAGGAAAATCCAAAAACGAAAAAAAGAAAAAGAAATTTACCGATGCTCATTTCTTTATTTGGGTTAGTTTGTTTGGTTTTCTGTTGAATTGATCTTGATAACATTTGGGTCCTTTAATTTGGTTTAGTTGATACTAATTTAGCAAGAGTTCTTGATCTTGGCCTCTTGAGTTTAATATTGATGGACCTGGATGATTTGTATTGTGTTTGTTTCTTGAGAACATTTCAGGAAGAACAAAAAATTATCAGAGATCTTGGCCTATTAACTAATTTTTTTGGCTGTTTGTTAAGGTTTTGGTTTTCTAGAATCTTTCAGACAAGGATATCTTGTGAAATTTTAAATCTTTTTTTTTCCCTCTTTTTATCTTTTTCTCTCGCTCTAAAGGATCTGTCTTTTTTGCTTTACCGCATTTGTAGTTTTCTTTGCTTATCGTTAAGTTATAATTTTTTTAATTTTTTATTCCCATTTTTTTTATTAAATTTTTTAAGCAATTATAAACCCTTGATTTGATGTTCTTAATGCTATGCATGTGGCCGAATGTAGAGATTTTCTTGTCTTTAGTTTCTCTGTAATTAATATACTGTTTCGTTGGATGGTTCTGATACAAGACAAAAGGCGTGATTCTTTTTATGTTCTTGGTTATGAGGGATGGAAAACATCTATTTGTTGCAATTATTCTTCTTCATTTTCTAAAAAATAGGCAAATACCTTTGGTTTGGTGTTCAATGTCCATTAGAATGAAATGCTATTCTAAGAATAATACTTAACGGATATGCAACCAAAATGAAAGTGTCCCTCATTGTTGATTCGGTGACCAATTTGAAACTTTTGTAATTGTTGTTTCTCATACAAGCACATCAATTGAAATACTGATGTTCTCTTATTTTGTCAGGCTGTTTGTGGTTGTGGATGACATATTCTGCTTGTTCAATGGCCACATCGATAATGTTGCTGCTCTTAAGCACCAATACGGGCTGAACAAAACGGCAAATGAGGCAAGCATTGTTATAGAAGCTTACAGAACTCTGAGGGATCGAGGTCCTTTTTCCCCTGATCAGGTTGTAAGAGACATCCAAGGGAAGTTTTCGTTCGTTGTCTTTGATGGCGCTTCTAAAGCCACCTTTATTGCTGCTGTGAGTAAAACCATCCTATAGCACGTGTTATTTCTGTTTTATTGGTCTCTCCATTCAAATTGGTCTTGTTTTATCTCCTTTTTTCTGTGTATCTCCCACCTTCCTCGATCAAACCTAATATTGGTCTATAATTATTTAGGACGCTGATGAAAGTGTTCCATTCTTCTGGGGAACTGACTCTGAAGGCAATGTTGTCCTTTCAGACAATGCAGAAATTTTGAAGGCAAGCTGTGGCAAATCTTTTGCGCCATTTCCTAAAGGTGATGTTTGCTCTGTGATCAAACCATTGAACTAACATTTCTTTTAATACCTGCTTATCAACATAAGGACTAGGTAGCTAAACTCTCTGTTTCTGGTCTTTATCTTAGGCTGCTTCTTCACAACTACTGGAGGCTTAAGGAGTTTTGAGAACCCTCGTCACCAATTGAAACCGGTGCCAAGGGTAGACAGTTCGGGCGAAGTGTGTGGTGCAAATTTCAAGGTGGATGAAGGGTCTCGCAAGGAAAGCAGTGGCATGCCAAGGGTTGGAAGTGCAGCCAACTGGTCTTCAAACTTCTAATCTGATACCGCTTCCTGTGTGGTGAGGATTTCGATATGCTTGGGCCTTGCTTCATTTTCACCCTTTTTTCCCCTTCGCATGGGTTTACTTGACGACTCTACTGCTTTTAAAAATTAGCTTACTTTTTCCATTTTTTTTCTTTTGACACTTGAAACCGAGACTTGGCCACATCTATGCTGAGTACTCTGAAAAACTTGGAAAGGACGAGGACTTTCTGGTGTGTAAAATCTAATAATACGACCTTGAGTAAAGGCTTGATGGTGAATGTGGTGCACTTCTTGTTTCACATATTTTTCTTTTATTATCTCCTACTGCCTTTGAGTCAGGGTATTCCTGATTGGTTTAAATTAATTTTTTTCTACCTTAAGAGGAACTATAAAAATCCCCTAAAAAAAAAAAAAGAAGACAATGACGTTAAACTGCAGAATATGTTGAAGTAGATGCTTTTAAAACGCTTGCCCTTTTGATCACTGAACGAAATTGTTTACGACAAGTTACAAATTGCTTTTGGTACTGATTTTTGCTGAATATTATATTCGGGGCATAAGTCAGAAAGGCGAAGCCCTTCTGAGTTGGTAAGGTTCAAAACTAAAGTCATCTGATATACAACTTGTATCCGACTGCAGCAGCCATAAAAATGAAACAGTCACTATTTTATCTTACATGTGTTCACGAGGCAAAATAGAGATTCTGGCTTCAATCCTTTGCATCTGCAATGCCACCTGGTGTAATCTGAAAGACGTCTATCTTCGTCAAGATGAACAGAGATTTCATATGGATAATACTTATTAATTGTCGTTTGTGATTTATCTGTTACCCCTTTGAGATAGCAATCGATTCAGCTAATCTTAAGTAAGATGGTGCATGCGATAGAAAACAACAAGATCAAAAAATCACTCGATCAGAAAAGGATATCGCTTCAGCCTCAGGAAGGTTTGGAGCGTCAAAAACCTTGCAGACACGCTGTTCACCTTTTCCTTTCCTGAACATCAACCTTATTGTGGCCGCATGGGCAAGAACATGCCCTCCTGCAGGCTTCTTCGGGTCTGATATGAACACTCCTCCACCGGGGTCAGCTATAACTGCAAGTTGCAGCCAACAGCATGCTTCAAATTATTAATACGGGTTATAGGGAAGAGTCAAGTATTAGATTTCTGTTCAATGCCTTCGAGTAGTTTTGCATGGCTTGTGTCTAGACTACGCAATTTAAAAACTAGAGTGAAATGATCTCCCATAATTGTTAACGACTACCTTGTTTTATTAGCCCCAGAAGAAAACGAACTAGGGAAAGAAACATAAAAAACCTACCTTGGTTTGTCATGTAAACCGCAATGTTGTATTCCTCAGCAATCTTTGTTAATCGGGACAGCATCTGAGCCAGTTTTTGCTGCAATCCCACCGGTCTATGTTAGGAAGGAGAAATATCCTTTTCAATTGAAGATCACAAGTCCTATTACAGGCATTAGACCAAATATTTGAAGTTGACCTGGCGATCTGCAAGTTCTCCTCTTCCTGTGAAATCCACTCGAAACAGAGCAATAACTGAATCGACAATCTGAAAGCATGGAAGAATACAAACTTTAGCTTTTGCAGGCACTGCCATTTTACACCAGGTCATAGTTCAGTCAGTAAATTCTTACCAGAAGCCTGAATGGTTCTTCAGACATTTTAGCAGCCAGGCCAAGAAGCAGGTTATACTGATGCTCATAAGTGTATGCACGAGCATAGATGATCTTTATCATAAAAGAAGTACACAATTAGTTTCAGACGCTGCAATGCTAGTTACTGATGAATGACATCTGAAACTGAGACTTACATTATCAAGGACGGCTCCTGGGTCCATTCCAAATCTTTCAGCTATTGGGATGATCCTATCAGGTCGGCTGAAGGTGCATAAAGTTAAGATGAAAAGATTTACATGAAGATAATTTCACTGAAGAGGAACAATTACATGCAACTTAAAATGTTAACTTGCAAGGAAAACTTAAAGGATACAAAGTTCCTTCAGTATCAATGTAGGCAACCTTTCCATTCCCTCCGTGCATGTGAGTAGGAAGCTGCAATGATGATAGGAAAATACAATCAGCGAGGCTTCCATTTAGTTTCTAATGTTTCAATTAAGCATCCAACACCAATTACAATATTTCTTACAGCGGTCCATTAAATACAGTGAGCAATTTAAAAACTTTAATATAGAAAACAGACACCAAATGTTATTTTTTCAAGATTTCAGCTGTGCATTTCAGTTTATAACAACCAGGATAGAATGGAGCAAATGGTTTAAACACACTGTAAATCCAAGTTAAACAAAAAAATGCAAGACAACATGAAACTAAAGTCAATTAAAGAAAGAAAGCAATATTTGGTTTTGATATTGCCTCAAATGTTGGGCCGGGTACTAAAGGACCACACAAAGGAGTATCAGCGGCAAAATGATTTCAAGGGGGAGGGAGAAACCTGTGTTGAAACACAGAGAGTATGTGCAAGCTGTGTTTTGCCAGACCTGAACCAACGATAGAGATCCAAACCAATACTGTTAATTTTCATATAAAACAACAAACAGTAATTGAACCAACGAAAGACCGTGTCACATTCTAACCGGAATTCCCCAAATGCTTCAGTTATTGCTAGCGTTTCAATCCCACCTGGTCACAATTTTAAACAAAACTATTATATACTTTTCCTTTTTCCAAAGAGAAACTCAAATTCGTTAAGAGTAAACTTATTAATAATGATGGAACAACTGATAGACCAACGATTACCGCCTAGCAGTTCATCAAGGGCTTGGCTTCCGGTTGTAATTCGAACCACTTGCTTTCTCTGTTAGCAAAATTTTTTTTATCTGATTATTAGTGCAGCATAAGTAAACCTGCAGCAGTGCAGCTTTTGATATATCTTAAAGGAAGCGGTGTTACTTGAATCCAGACCTTTAGGCAGGAAAGAAATGAGAGATATGGAGAGCACAAGACGACCAAGCCTTTGAATATCTAGTCAAAAATCTATTCAAATATAACTGAACTTACTCTGAGGAGAGCGTCACTTCCTGTAATATAACCGAAATTCTGAAAAGTGAAAAAAAAAGAAAAAGATATCCATTATTCCAGATCTAAAGAACGCTTATGTGAACTTCTGAAAATCAAAAATAAATTGCACTAACCACTATCTTCTCCGCAGCTTCACATATCTTATCAACTTTAGCCTCAGATAGACCTTTTATTCCAGTCAAATTCTGCAATATTGAAAGCAAAAGATAAAAAATGCACCGAAATGTTCAAAAGCTCAAATAATTTCATCCAAAAGTAAATAGTACCTTCTTAGTGTGCATCATCAGGCCGTTGCAAGTGTATATCCCTGCATCTTGAAGCTTCTTCACGTCTCCGGCATTGATTCCCTGAGCAATCACTACACAAAATACTAGCTGCGAATAGAAATCCACTTTTCTAGCCGACAAAGTTTATGAGCATCTTAAACTATTGAAAGAACTCGAGAAAAATAAGATCGAGTTCAAATTCTCTGAAAACAAAGTTAATTGGATCATAAAACTGAAGAAAAACGAGATGGAGTTTAAAATCTATTGAACAGAACCAGATCCGATCAGAAAGCTGAAGAAAATCAAGATCGACTTCAAAACCTATGCAAAAGGAGTTAAATCGGATCAGATTCAGATCATCAACCTGAATCTTCAGCAAAAAAGAGAACCGACAAAAAAAAATGAAGAAAACTTATCACGGTGCAGAAATTGAGAAATCGCACTAGCTATCAAATCGATTCATCAAAATAGATGAAATTCAAAATCAAGCAGTTGAAATGGAAGGAAAAGCAAAATTCTAACTATAGAAGCCAGAAGAATCGAGAAATCACTCAATCACACTGCAAACAAATCGAATTTCGATAAAAAATAGAAGGAACTCGAAATCATGCAGTTGAAATGGAAAGGAAAATCAAAATTCTAACTACAGAGGCCGCAGAATCGAAGCGTACACTTGTCAATAGCTTCAAAGAGTTCCTCTTCATCGTCAATGTCCTCTCGTTGAACGAGCTGGAGGTTCTGCTCTTCGGCTCTGAGCCACATCATTCCCGAAGAGAGGTGATCGACAATGGAGGATCAGGGTTCCGATGAACAGCGAAAGAGCCAAATCGAAAGGAAGAGAAGGAATTCTGAGATCGAAGAGGCTTACTTGAGAGAGGCGATCATCTTCTTCGCAGCGGAAGAAATTTCTGGAACGGAAATGCGAATTGGCGCTTCAATGTGGGTGAAGGAGAGAGAAATGAGCTGGTATTTATAGCGGGCGGGAAGAAAGAAGTTCGTTAAAGCCGAGCCCGAATTCACGTGTTTTGGAAATGGGATCCTAGCCTTGGAAATTTGAAATTATTGCATCCAACGGTCTTCATTTGTTTTTGTTTTTTTTTTTTTCCTTTGTTTTTTTGGGTTCGGAATGTGAGAGAGACGTTCATCGGCAAGGAACAAAAAATAAGAATTTATGATTTACACGAAAATTAAAAAAAAAAAAGATTTTATTTTAAGGAAAAGGGGACAAGCAAATAAAATTAGCGCAAAAATATGTATTCATGATGACATATAAAATCAAACTTCTCTTAGCAATGTGAAAAAAACGTAATTAAGCAAGATAATTAAATAGCATTTAAGAACCTAAACAAATAAAGTGTCATGCAAGACCTCAAATACAATAATTAAGAAAGACCTATATTGCCAAAAAAAAAAAAAAAAAAACACAAAGGATAGGAAAGAAATGAAAACAAGTTATAAAACTCTCCTCTGGATGCCGACGAAGGGCGTCATGAAAGAGCGAGGACCCTTGGCGACAATCTTTGGCCTCGGCTTTGTGTGACATTGTTCTACCCTTCCGCTAAGCGAGATTTCTCCCCTTACCTCTCCGACCACATGACATCTAACTCCTCTCTTTGAGATCTCCTTTGCCCCATCGCCTTTTGCCGTATGAGATATTCTTTGTTCCTTCCTTAACCTATCCAATCAAAATTCCCCTTAAAGGAGAGAGAGGGTGATGAGTGAGGTTTTTATGTTTTCTTATATTAACAAAGCGTTGGTATTTTTTTTTTAAATGTTTTAATTAGCATTAAATTTTTAATTAATATAATTTTAGATTTAATCGACCTGGATTCTCTAATTTCCCCTATAACGAGATAAATTTATCAATTTATTATTTTTAGATAGCTTACTTTTATTATGTTTATTCATTGTCATAAGAACCTTGTGCCAAAACCATAACTCTTCTAATATTCTTGAAACTCAATTTAAATTTGTAAATGTAATGGAATGACACATTTTAGAATGTTAGAAGAATTTATTGGAAACTAAACCATAACTTTCAAGAAAATGAGAACAATTGATAAATTTCTCATCCAAAAATTAATTGTAATTATTGTAATAAATAATGACTGTAGATGCTAGTTCTACTATACAATGTTTATCTTTCTTTCATTACAATATTAATTAACATTATAAGCGTGCCTGAGAATATAGTTAGAACCACAAGTTAAAACCATAAATATTATACGTGAGAGAGAAAAAAATATAAAAAACTTAGTTAAAAACGTACTCTTAAACATACCATTTATTTAAGTACGAGTCATAAAAATAAAAGAAAGAAGAATCATACCAAAGTGGAGAAAATAATTAAAGAAAAATGAAAGTAGCTTTTCTTTCAAAATTAAATTTAAAAATTCCCCACAACTATAACCTTTAAAATAAAATATTTCCAAAACTTCATTTGTACCTATCTC